>CM037029.1:1200000-1742500 GCA_020875875.1 Dioscorea alata
TGCATGTATGCAAGAAATGTAGATAATTCTAATAAATCAATTTCAGGGTTGAATTTACCATGCTGTTTATCATGTTATAAATTAATATATTTTAACAAAAACATTAATTATATATATATATATGAAACCACCGGACCAATCCATATTTTAGGGACTTCTGTAGATAAGAATTATATGAATGTCCATATATCAACGGAAATTTGAATCCAATAATTGGACATCATTCAGAAGTGTTGAACAATATAATAAATAGTATTTTTCAATGTAACACTATTTTTTAACAAATCTATGAACAATATTAAATGATATGTATAGTAATAAAATGGGATGAACAGTTATTGCACCATAATCATTAGGTAATTATATGGACAGTAGCATGTTGATTACATTGATAATCTGATTTAATTAACAATTGTGGAATTTGATTTGCATTTCCTCAGGAAATTTATTTATTTTTTTTAAACAAATTAATCAACATATTCTCTCATAATCAACTACAACCCTCAGCATTTATTTTTTTTTGTTATTGTTGCATGTGCTCTCTTTTTACCTTTGTCTCAGTCTCTGTCTTTTATTTTCTCACTCTTATTTTTTGCTTTTAACGAATGTTTTTTTTCTTCAAAAAACCGTGCAGAGGATTGAATTCGGGGAGCCACCGCTCGTAACCCAAGACAAAACCTCTACGCAGGGACCTGAATACCAAAAGACCAGAGAGTCGTTTTTTTAACGAACGCTTTGCAAATATTCAGAAAAAACGTATTTTATATATATATCGCCACTCAAAAAATTATTAAGCATGTGATTTTCATTGGCAATACACAGGAAAGAGCTTGGAAAGCTAATGAACATGATCTTTCCACAAGAATATATTCATATTCAATAACTTCATCATATTTCTTTGGACCTAACTCTTCGCAATAAGACATTTACTTTTTATGGACACTCTTTCTAGGAACCCAAGTTTTAATGGAATCTAACTCTTTTCCATGCCTACTCCCTAAACTTTTGATTGATGGGAGTTTTTTCTTTGCAAGGATAATTGTTAAAGTAAAGTGTCAAAATAATATATTAATCAAATTATATATATATATATATATATATATATATATACACACGCACACAAAGTGGACAAGTCACAGCATGCACAAATATATATAGAATTAATATATTAATACATTTATATTCTCATTTAATAAGAATTGAGTTTCAAATTTGCCTCCTCAACAATAATATAAAAAATACTTTACATAAGAGGCAGGTTGCCGATAGAACAAGAAAGTATTGTTCATAGTATATATTGTTTTATTAGTGCTTATTCATTTATATAATTATATTATTAATTCTACTAGTCATTTTTTATAATTAAATTAAAAAAGATGACCTTATATATATATGTCTCTCAAATGTAATAAGTTTTTATGGCATCTTAATTTATAAAACCAAGGTCCACATCCTTGAGTTAAGTCTTATCCACTTGGCTTAAATTCTTCCCAACACCGCACTACTCTATTATTGTCAAAACTATACCCATAAATATCCTCATTAATTATAAAAATGGAAAAAAAATAAAATTTAATCATAATATACAAATCAAAGAAAAGTCCAACATCACTAAAGCTATCTTTAAGCAGTATTTTTTCAATGTTTTTATCTTAAAAAACTTTTCTTTTTTTTTTTTATTTCTAAACTCTTGCCTATTGTAACCAAACATTAGTTTAAAAAAAAAAACACTCTCAATTCATGAATAACAATCCAAGTTATCATGATAAAATAATTAATGATTATTAATGAGTTAAGAAATTTATATGATTAACCATATATATATATATATATATATAGAGAGAGAGAGAGAGAGAGAGAGAGGTTCCAAGTTATCCAAGTAAAACACAAACATTTCATACATCCACTGCCACCTTAACCTTAATTAGCCAAACATAAAACAAATGATAAACAAAGAAAACGACATACATGCATCACATAATCAATCAAAACAATTCACTGATCCATAAACTCTATAAATTTTTTTTTTTTAAACATGAAAGATGTGATAAACTCATGAGTTACATTCAATCCCAAGTTCACCATAATTAAGCAAACATTTGCACGTGTGGTTAAAGATGTTGAAGAAGAAAATGACAAGAAAGACCCCAATGTCGGGTTGGCAGGAGCCATTAAGGTCCCTCTTAACCCCACAAATTAAAGGCACACTTAAGCGTGTGAGCTAATAATAATCCTATTAATTTCATCTCATTGTCTTATATGGACGGTTGGTTGGTCATTCAAACTAAAGTGTCTCACACGTCCATTTCTTTGCTACGTGTGCATAAGAAAAACATGCATGCACGTGCATGCAGACCAAAACGCACCAACAGTTCAGTCAAATAAACTCGTGCGCACTTAATTAGACAACTCGTTAAACAAAAATCAACGTTGACCATTTGTCAACGTTGAAATGAAGTCTAAAACGAAAAAGACTAGTTTCTTTTTTACTTTTTCTTATCATTATAAATATTTTTATTTTAATTTTTAAAAACAAAAAATAAGAGATGAAATATTTACACCTCGAACCACTTTTGGTCTATTAATTAGTCTATTAGTATATGATCCTCAGTGTTGAGTGTTTGTGTCATGTTTAGATATATTGAGGTATTAATTATATGAGATAAAATAATTACACAGCTAATTATATTTTTTTATCTATTAGACTACATATTAGCACAAAATCCTCTGCGTAGAGTGTTTGTGTCTCGACTAAGAGGAAGATTCAAATTTCAGCTCAGGTAGAATGAGAGTATAAATACATTGAAGTATTAATTGTACGTTTATGCATCATATGGCATATGTCTTGTCTATATTTTATTAAATAAAAAATAAAAAATAATAATTACATGTATTTTAAAGATTGTTACTTACTTGAATTTATGTATCTATATATCATTATTGAAAAGAAAAGAAAAGAAAAGAAAAGAAAAGAAGACCACTAGAAAAGATATCTTTAGAGAAAGAAATGCCTTTTTTTCTCTCTTTTGTTAGAGTGAATAGGATAGTGACTTTTTTCCCCTTTACATAAAGATGTTGGATATAATTGAAAGCTATGATTCAAATACATTGAACTTGAGAAATTTGGAAGCACTGTAAGAGAGAAAGTGAGGGAGAGAAGAAACTAGGGGCTATGGTTTTTTTGGGAATTACAATTGGCGAAGAATTTTATAAAATAGTATAAAATAAACATTGAAGATTGGGAAAACATATTATCAACTTTTTGACATGTTTGCACATATTTATCTCTTGGCTTGGCTTTTAATAGAAAACTCGAGTTTGAGTCAAACTCAAACTTGAAAAAAAAATATTAATAATTGAACTAAATGATATCCTAGTTAACATAATGTAAATAGAAATTAATCCATTTAAAACTATAATGAGGAAACATTGTATAATATTGATATTGATATTAATTATTAATTATAATCGTGAATGTCCAAAATATATGTGTGTCTATATATATATATGATTTGGAATCTTAATCACCATAAGCATGAATTATTTGTTATTAAAATAAGTTACATTCAAGTCAGTGGTAAACGTGTAAATTCATTTGAGAAACTAGTTAAATATTATTTAACTCACCAATCAATCACATTGTTTTATATTTTTTCTTTATTTTTTAAATCTCAAAGTTTCCTCGGCCATTGGTTTATACTTTTATAAGATATTTCTTTAGCATCAACTTAATTTGTCAATGGAATTGAAGCACATTTTACACAAGAATTAATAACAAAGTTTGCTTTAAAATGGATTTATAATATATTTTGTTCCCTTCTTTGTCAAAAGTTACATCCATTTTTTTGCAAATTTTTTTTAATAAAATAGATGTATCACAAATTTATTAAAAAGACAAATAAAAGTGATTCCTGCAAAATTTTATTATATATCATATATTTTTATTTATAAATTATTTTTTTTTAAATTGCAAAGTTCTTCCATAATTATATATTTCCTTACAATTTTAAAACTGGCTAATTAAAGATTATCTCACATGCTAAAAATTTTCAACCAATTGAACCACAAAAATGATATGATATCTCATTAATATTTTACTTTCTAACGTGTCGCACATGTCTTGCTCCTTCACTTCTAAAATAAATATATAAATAAATTGGACACATGAAAAGTTGCCAATAATTACTTATTAGAATTTTTTGTTCAATTATTTTATTTTTTGATATTCCAATCTTTATCTAGAATAGTGTGTTGATCACATGTTTATTCACACTATCCACCATAAATTACATGCATTAAAACCAATTTAAAAATAATAAAAAAGAAATAGTATGCTAAGTTAACAGTCATATGAAAGAAAAAAAAAACTTATTCAAGCACAAACATGTCAAAAATAATAATAATAATAATAATAATAATAAGACAAACAAATTAAAAGTTCATTGACTGAGAGTTGAGTGCAAGAAATACATTCCATGCAAATATATATAAAAATCAGGACTCCACAACTTGACAATAATTTATATAACATAACAAAATATAAAGATACTAATTATAATATTATTGGTTGCCATGCTTGACTCTAATGATCAAAACTACTTGAAAAATAAAAATAAAATAAATTAGCTATCCATCTCTTCATCACTTTCATATATATATACACACACATTGACACATATAATTAGAGCTTGCAATGCTTGACCATTTCAAGCAAATTAAATTGGAAAAGTTAGCTAGCCATGTTTCAATGAACCTAATGCATTACTTTGGAACACAAATTATCTTGTATTGTCCCTTGTTCATCCAACAAATCAAAAGAAAATTCTTTCTCTTGTCGAGTTTGAAATGTTTGACAATATTAATTGTTCATGATCAGAAGGAATTCATGTTTTAATTTCATATGTTATATATGTTTTGTAGTATACTACATATCAAATTAAAGTACTTGATATATATTATATTGTTGTTTGTTCAGAGTTATACCTTAGACTCACATTATTCTAATCTAAAATTGTAAAGAATATAAATGTTTCTTCTTATACTAAAATGATGGTTTGAATGATATATATATATACACTCACAATAAAAAAGAACTAATCTAAATTCCTTTGGGACCACATTTTGGTCTCAATTAATTGTTTGCAATCTCCTCTTCAGATCATGTCTCCCATCTTTTCTTTGTTTGAAGTTGTTGTCCAAAGTCAAAATATTTTTTTTAATATATATATATTCAATATTATCAACATAAAAGAAGAGTCAAAGATTAATACGTAATTCTCTCCGACACGTACTATAGTTTCAATCCTTCAAGTTACCATCTTGTTTATTCAACATCATCTTATTTCTTCACCAAAAGTCTTCAACCACACCTTCCTAATATTGATTTATATTTAATGTTTTCCACCATCTATGACTTTTTTTTATACGCATATTGCCCAAACAATAAGAAAGTGACAATTTTCATATAAATAGAAATTATAAAAATAAAAATAATTTCTCTTGGTCCCCTATCAAAAGCAGCTTTGACTACATGAACTTCTCTTGCCTCCTATGTTAGCAATAATACGAAGATCACAATAGATCTAGTTGGAGACACATACTTGAATCTTGCTAAAGTACTTGTACTATCATAAGTGAATGATCTCTCTTGCTAATCATCCTATGGGAACCTCCTTTTTTTTATTATTGTTGTTCATTTACCATCTGATTATTTCCACCAATTGAAACTCCCTCTTGTTGTACTCTATTTTACTCCGGCACTACAACAAATTTTTTTTTTTTTTTTTTGAATAATAGGCGACAAGCACCCTGGGTATATGAATAGTGTTAAAACCGGTGTACATTGTATGACCAGTATAAAATAGTACAGACATCCCCGGTGAACAGTGTATGAACAGTACAAAAGAACAGTACTGTCGGGGAGAGAATTTGAACTCATAACCTCTCTTTTAACACATTGGTATCATACCATTGGGCTATCCAATGGTTGAACACTACAAAAAAAATATCAATAAATATCAATAAGAACACTACAACAAAATTTTGCATCATCCTACATATATTATTTTTTAGTTTTGTTTTCCTATAAATATTATTTTTTAATTTAATAAATATCAATAATAATAATATAATTACAAGAAAAAAAATCAAAATAAATAAAAAATAAAAATTTAGTCCAATAAAAACAAGAGAAAATTAAGACAAACAAAATCCTAATTGGCCACATATTATTATCAGCCGTTTGGCTACCGACCGTACTTGCTGCTCCGCGGGCGACCGCTCACAATCGTGGACCAACACTAACCTCATCTTCCTTCCTCCCGGTTTCACCACGTGGCCACAACTATCATGTACCAAATACAAATACCTGGCATTGTCCTCGTTGTCTCCCAACCGTAGGTCCCACCTGTCATCTCACAGCCCTACATTATCTTCCTCTGGGTCCCACCCTTGTCCACGTCCTTCCCCGACAACCCCCTAACCATCTCTTGTCCACGTCACCTCTCTTTTTCTCCCGTGTGGTCCCCACCCTCTTTCCCCCTACTCCCCCCTATATATACCCCCTCTTCCCCTACCATCTTCCTCATCCAAGTTCTTCCTATCTTCTTCTCTTATCTTTTCCAATTCAAATTCTCTATTTCTTCCTCTTAATATCATTGTAGTTGTGTGAATTGTCACGAAAATGAGTCTTCAAAGTGTGAAAGTGCAGAAGCTTGGGCCAGCAGAGTGCGAGAAAGACGCGGAGAAGCTGAAATTCATCGATGAAATGACTATAAAAGCTGATGAGGTGCAAGCCAATGTTTTGAAGGAGATTCTGCGCCGGAATGCCGAGACTGAGTATTTAAAACGATATGATCTTGGTGATGCTACTGACCGCAAAACCTTCAAATCCTTGCTTCCTGTTGTTACCTACGAAGACCTTCAGCCGGAGATTCAGCGTATTGCTAATGGTGATCGCTCCGCCATTCTTTCCGCTCATCCTATCTCTGAGTTTCTCACTAGGTATTCAAAATTTAACCAATTCTTCTTGTTCTATATAATCTCTACTTTACATTGTTGAATTTAATGTATCCAACTTTCTTTTATACATATATAGTTCGGGAACATCGGCCGGAGAGAGGAAACTAATGCCGACGATTAAAGAAGAGCTCGATCGACGCCAATTACTCTACAGTCTTCTTACCCCGGTCATGAACTTGTGAGTGCATAAATCTCTTTCTCTATATATATTTATAATTCTCTGGATTCTCATAATTAAGCTATTGATTGATGATCATAATCACTAAAAATACGAAAAATTCAGGTATGTGAAAGGGTTGGACAAAGGGAAAGGATTATACTTCCTGTTCGTGAAATCGGAGACGAAAACACCGGGAGGATTGACGGCGAGGCCGGTGTTAACAAGCTACTACAAAAGTGATCACTTCAAGACAAGGCCATTTGATCCATACAATGTCTACACAAGTCCAACTGCTGCAATTCTTTGTGCTGATGCTTATCAGAGCATGTATGCACAAATGCTTTGTGGTCTTTACCAAAGGCAAGAGGTTCTTCGTGTCGGAGCTGTTTTCGCTTCCGGCCTCCTCCGTGCCATCCGCTTCCTCCAAATTCACTGGTCTCAGCTCTCGCACGATATCGCCACCGGAACTCTTAACAAAAACATCACCGATGAATCTGTTCGAGCGTCACTCGCCTACATCCTCCGGCCTGATCCGGAGCTCGCTCAATTCATCACCACTGAATGTTCTGGAGGAGAATGGGCTAAAATTATACCGAGAATTTGGCCAAATACTAAGTATCTAGACGTTATCGTCACCGGAGCAATGGCACAGTACATTCCGACACTCGAGTACTATAGCGGTGGATTACCGATGGCATGCACGATGTACGCGTCGTCGGAATGCTACTTTGGGCTTAATCTCCAGCCAATGTGTCCTCCCTCCGAGGTCTCCTACACCATCATGCCCAACATGGCCTACTTTGAGTTCCTCCCCCACAACCCGGACTCCACTGAGTCAACTCATCCGAGTCAACTCGTTGACCTCACCGGAGTTCAGCTCGGCAAAGAATACGAGCTCGTCATCACCACCTACGCCGGTCTTTACCGATACCGAGTCGGTGATATTCTCCGTGTCACCGGCTTCCATAACTCAGCACCACAATTTCGCTTTGTTCGTCGTAAAAACGTACTATTAAGCATCGAGTCGGATAAAACCGACGAGGCTGAGCTTCAACATGCGGTATCACAGGCCTCGAAGCTTCTTCTACCTTACAACACTAGCATAATTGAGTATACAAGTTACGCCGATACGAAGGCGATCCCCGGACATTATGTAATTTATTGGGAGCTTTTAAAGAAAGACGCGGCGACCGGACCGAGTGACCGAGTTTTGGACAAGTGTTGTTTGGAGATGGAGGAGGCATTGAACTCGGTTTACAGGCAAAGTAGGGTTGCAGATGGATCCATTGGGCCATTGGAGATTAGGGTTGTGAGGTCAGGGACATTTGAGGAGCTTATGGATTATGCCATCTCTAGAGGAGCTTCAATTAACCAATACAAAGTGCCAAGGTGTGTGAGTTTCCCACCTATTCTTGAGTTACTTGACTCACGAGTTGAGTCAACTCACTTTAGCCCTTCTTGCCCTAAGTGGGCTCCACATAAGGTTGATGACAAGGTGGGCCCTCAGTGATGATATGAGTTTGAATAAATTCAAGGATGTCATACATTAATATCTATATTTTGTTGTTGTTGTTATTGTTCTTGTTGTTGTCCTTGTTACACTGTAATGTTTTCTTTTAAAGTAATTAAATGAAAAATATTAATTTATATGCCTTAAATTTTGTTTTTGTTTTTTTTAATCTTAAATTAAAGAACAAAGATTCAATTCCCTTTCTCAATAATTAGTTGATAGATAGGAATCTTTCTAGTTAAATGTGAAGGCATTGAGGTGTGTGTCAATTATTAGTATTCAAAGAAATGCAAAATATTATTAATGTTAAAAACAACAAAGTCTTTGAGAAAACAGTTCAACATCACAATCAAAGTATATAACAAACTAAAAAAAAGGATAAGATGCTAATCAATGGCTCAAGAAAATGTGATCAAATTGAAGAGATTAAAAAGTCATTGGGGGAAGGTGGCATATGTATAACATCTTTTTTGTTTACTTGTATGAAATGGAATTAATTAGTGCTTGTGAAAAAATATAAAAAAAATGGACCTTGACTTCAATGCCACAAAATTTTATTTTTCTTGTTTAATTAAAATTGGAAATTTGAAATTGGAAATCAATGAGTGGGATTAGGTTGTGTTTTGTTTGGTTGTGAGACCAAAATTTCAAAACCGTACTTGTTTTTATTAGATTTTCTAAAGTTTCCAACTGTTTGTTAGAGTTCTAAGTCGGCAAGAAACACTAAAGAATACCAAATTGAATTTGAAAAACTTCTTTTTATTTATTTTAATTAATAAAGTCTAAATAAATATCTTTGTGAACTTGCTATTTAAAAATTATCTATCTATCTATATATATATATATATATATAGATAGATAGATAGATAGATAGATAAAGTCAATGTTTCATTCCAATCATATGTATAAAAAATGTGCTAATCTACTTCTAGAATGAATGATAAGAGAACATCAAAGCTAATTTAACTTTTGCTATTTATTAGTTATTAGTATTTAAAAATTTTAAAAAATCAATTCAAAACTTATTTTTAACCATTTATATTCTAATCAATCATAAAATTTAATTCAAAAAATATAAACTCTTAACTTTCAAATCTCAAAAGCCATATCAATTAACTTTTATGTTGGTCGGTGACTTTAATTGACTTAATCAAAACCGAGTGATGTAAAAGACCTCCAAAAAAGGGCTAAGAAGCAATAGTGGAAGCCAATTGATAAAGGTCAATGGTCAATGGTCAACGGTCAACGAACAAAAAAGTTATATGTGCATGTGAAACTTACATAACCGCGGATTGGGCACCACCAAGTGATTGGAAGTTGGAGTCAAGATGGCTTGACACAAACTAACCCACTTTAGTGCACCAACTATTGGAGTCACGTGGGGAATCCTTGTCTTCTTTGTTCCACTATCATTTTACCTTTTGACTTATTTGAGACATTTTTCCTTTTTCTTTTTATGTTTTTAAGATAAATATGTAAAATAATTTACATTTATTTAAAAAAAAAATACTTGCCGAAAAAGTTAATAACCCAGTAGCATTGAACTCACTATAAAAGTGTTAAAATGAGAAATTCAAGCATTGTGATGAGTTTTTAGTTGTAGATGCAAGTTTGCAGTCTAAATCTTATGTTACCGAATGAGAAGTGTATGGATTTGATGTTCAATTTATGATCCATCACTGGAATGTATTTATCACATTTGTCAATATATATATATATAATAATAATAATAAATAAGTGATTTGATTGCACTTATACAAGATATTCTCAACTTTATATAAATAATTTATTTATTTAAAATTGTGTGCGTGTTGTGTTGTTTACATTAAAAAGTGAAAATAATTAAAAGATTTTAAATAGTTTATTTACTTACATCATATTGTCATTCTTTAACCTAGCACAAGAAAACATATTCTTTCTTAATTTACCTTTATGTGTTTTCTTTTTTTACTTTCTTCTATATCATTTTTTTTAACCCATTTAGAACATTGAATCTTATTTTTACCTTCTATAAACTTTTTGCAGCACAAAATAATTGACTTATGTTTGGTATGTTCATATTATTTGAGAAATTTTACTATCTTACACGTCACTTAAATTTGGTTCTTTAAAAAAAATGATATGAATTAGAATGATTTTAATAATAAAGAATCCAAGATGAGTTTATTACGAGTACATTAACATGAATTTTTCATAATATTTTGTTGATGGGCTTGGGTTTAGGTTCATGGTTTCTTGGGCTTGAAAAGACCCATAATTGTATCAGTAGCCCAAGCACCAAAACTCATTATAGTAATATCATTATATAAATATTTACTATCAAGCGTAAATGATATTTTTACTGAATAAATTTCCCGAATAGGTTTCCCGAATGATGTGGATGTCAAGTTGGCATCCATATCAGTATCCACGTCATTCTTTCTTTATATCTTCTTATTTTTTTTTTAAATAATTTATCTTTATTATCTAAATACTAAATTTAAATATTTAATCGTAAAAGATAAACATGTAAATGATAAACCGAAAACCCCTTCCCTAAACCCTAAACTCCAGTTTAGGGTTTAGGGCATAGGATTTAGGGTTTAGGGCTTAAGGCTTACGATTTAGGGTCTAGGGTTTAGGGTTTAGTATTTATTAATTAGGGTTTAAGTTTTTAGATTTTTAAGGTATAGATTTTATAGTATTTGGGTTTAAGATTTTAGATATAATTTTATAATTTTTTAAAAAATTTAAGAATTTAAGGATTTTTAACGTTTAAATTTAAATTTTATATAAAAAAAAAATAAGGATGTGGATGACAAGTTGGGCATCCACGTCATTCGGAAAACCTATTCGGTAAAAATAGCATCGCTCTTATATCAAGTATTTATTTTCTTATCAATAGCCTCTGGCCCTCTTAACCCATTATTGTTGGGTCTCTCGTGTAAAGTGTTCATTTTGGAGAGCACTCAAGATCAAATCTCAAAACTTATGCGAGATGAAAGCACATGTGCTGGTTGAGTTTGATCCACGCCGTTGCACTTCTTTGATGTCTGATACACAGAGCACTCATCCTTATCACGTATTTGTCAAAAAAATATTTTTCTTCCTTGAATATATACATATATATAATTATTATATTTATATTTTTAGCAAATACATTAAGAGAAATAAAAGTTTTTTTAATTTATTTTTTAAAAAAGGTGGATAAACCATTTCAATTAAACCAAAACCAGTTACAAACAAATCATTCCCCTAACAAGAAAGGGAAAAAAGAGCTTCATAACACTAGATGTGGTACAAATAGCTCAACAAAATGTAACAAAACAAAACACCAAAAAGTGAGGAAGATGACCTCCTCAAGCCAACAATCGAAGAGGGCTAGTCTGTAGGTGTGTGCTACGTCTCTTTAGCCGACTGGGCCACTAACACCCCATTTGACTACAGTCCAAGAAACTCCAGGCTACGCGGATAGTATTCGTCGGATCCTCAAATTTCTCCTTGACAGTGGTTGCGCAATTTGAGATCCAGAACAATAGCATATGATCAATTTTCAGAATAAGAACATACACAAAAACAACAATGCCATTGAAGATAATATCATTTCTAGCTAGCCACACATTCCACACAAGAGCTTTGACTACTAAATCCCCAATGTCTCTGTAAGATGGTTGCATAGTCATTCTCCACGAATCCCATAAGTCACTCATCAGGGAGGGAGGCTCCGACAGCCGGAGTAGACCAATAAAGTAATCCTAGATCCGCCTAGTGTAAGTGCAGCTAAGGAACAAGTGATCAATTGTTTCTATCCCAGAGTGACACAGGACACAAGTTGCAATTGCTAGCCTGTTAGACCTTCTCATGACAAGATTCTTTAAAGAGAGAACATTGTTCTTCCACGCAAGTTAGTTGAAGAGATTAATTTTTCTCGTACATAAACTTCACCAAAAGAATTTGGCCACCGCTCATCTGCATCCTCCGCCAATGAGAAAACTGCAGAAGGATTTTCAATTTTACTAATACTGTATATAAATTATAAAGAAAGCTAAATTTTACAGGTATTATTTGAGCAAAATTATAATTATAAAAATTTGGAGGGTTAATATGCAACTGAAAATTTTTAGAGTAGTAAATATGCAAACAAGCCCTTCTTTTTATTAGTTTTAGTTCGAGGGGGCTTTGGAGTTGTCCCCTTTTCTGTTGTTCTCCGAGCTTTGTATGTTTTTTTTAAGGGAGGCTGCGAGGATTCGAGTTCCCAAATCTCCAGCAGCGTTCGCGGGGGGCGGCGAACCCTAAAGTCCTAATTCACTTCGTCCCTAGTGATTCTTCGGAGTCGCTGTTGCCATGAATGTGCCGATTATTGGTGAGTTTCGTGTATTTTCTTCTTCTTTTTTTTTGTTTTTGTGTTGATTTAATGATCTGGTTTTGTGTTTTGAGGTGAAAGTTTAGGTTTTGATGAGGGTTTTGTGGTAAAGGTGGGAATTTTGATGTTGGTTTTGTTGGGCTTGCTGAAATTTTTGGTTTTCTTGATTTTGGGGATGAAGATCCGTTGCAGGGTGACTTCCCGGAGGTCATTGAGGAGTTTTTGCAGCATGGGAACATGAAATGCATAGCATTTAATCGCCGCGGAACTCTTCTTGCAGGTAAAGTTTTTGATTTTAGGATGAACTTGAAGTATGATGCCCATTGTGGTTATAATGCGGCAGTTTGTTGTTCTTTAGATTGGTTTGTTGCTTTTGAAAAAGGTAATTTTTAGTATCCCAATTTTGGGCAAAATCTCATTGTGATCCGCTTGGAGGGGTTTCGAAAGCAAGTGCGCAATCTTGATGTTTGCTGCTTTACTTTTGGATGAAAGAGAATTGAAATTTAACCCGGAGTTTGTTGCATTGGTTTATGTTTTTTTTTTACCTTTTAGTATATAACTTTAGAACAATGGAATATCAGTGCAAAATTCCATTTGATTTGGTGAAGACCTCTTAATGTTGTTCAAAGTATTGCTTGAACTAATGTTTTTTGAGTGTAGGAAAATTTGGGAACATGATATTATGCAGAGCTTAAGAATCTGTTTATGGCTGGTTTTGTTTGAAATTTTGAAGAATCAAAGATATTGTTGATGAAGTTGGATGTCCCTTGCAAAGTTGTCTTCTTCTATCTCATGCATATTTTCAGATTCTCTTGCTGTGCGGAGTATGAAGTAGCTTAAGGCCTTTATAGTCTGTTTTTGGTCATTCTGTTTTCATATTACTACCTATCTACCTATGTTTTGTTCTTGCATCCAAACTGGATCATTGCCGTTGATCCATCATCGCTATTCATTTTCCATTGGTGTTGCAAGTTTGGCCTTCTGTAAAGTCAATGTTCTAAGTGTTTAAGCTTGTAGATGTTTGTGATGTTACTGCTTTCTATGGTACTCAATGCATTATTGTTGCCTAACCATTGAGGAAAAAGAAGTAGAATGTACCAAACAAATAAAAGCAAACCATTTTGAGTGAGTTAACTGGATTGTGCATTTTTGGGAAAAGGAAAAAACTAAACTTGTGCTTTTAGTTCTTGGTCTCTATTATTTAGTTTTTGTTCTTGATGTCAGTCAGTTGAGTGTTTAGCCACCATTTTTTGTTTGACAACTTTTAGTCATGCATTAAACAGTAGATTTTGTGTTGTACTTGTGCATTATATGCTCTCACATATGCTCAAATCTTAGTGACAAGCTCGCACTCTTAAACTTGCACAACATAATTGGATATTAAGATTTAAAGAGTAGTTCGCATTAATTAAACCTGTTATCATAGTCATACTTATATTTCTTTGATTAAATATAATTTTATGGATTTATATTGTCCAATACCAGGCCTAACAAATCCAGTTCTTGTGTGCAGTAGTGCACCTTTTTCAGATCTTCTCATCCCATTTTGACTTCCAAAGTTCCATGTAAATCTTTGTATGTGCTGTTTTACACAGTGTTTAAGCTTATTCCCTGATTGTGTTTATTGTATTCAGCTGGCTGTGTTGATGGAAGCTGTGTGATCTGGGATTTTGAAACTAGAGGAGTTGCGAAGGAACTTAGGGATAAAGATTGTGTTGCACCTATAACGAGTGTTTGTTGGTCCAAGTTTGGTCACCATATTCTTGCATCCGCCACTGATAAGTCCTTAACACTTTGGAGTGTTCTTAGTGGAGAGAAAATAGCCCGTGTAACTCTTCAGCAAACCACTCTTCTTGCTCGTCTTCATCCCGGGTCTTGCACTCCATCCGTTTGCTTGGCATGCCCCCTCTCTTCGGCACCAATCCTTGTTGATTTAAACACGGGAAGTTCCACTGTTCTCCCAGTCACAATGTCTGATGTCGGAACTGGCACTACTCCTCATCCAAGGAATAAATTTTCTGATGGTTCTCCACCTTTCACCCCCACAGCAGCGACTTTCAATAAATGCGGAGATCTTATATACGTGGGCAACTCCAAAGGAGAAGTTCTCATAGTAGATTCAAAGAACATCCGAGTGCAAGCAATAATTCCTATTCCTGGAGGTTCTGTAATAAAGAACATTGTTTTTAGTAGGAATGGGCAATACTTGCTCACCAATTCAAATGATCGTGTCATCAGAGTTTATGAGAATCTCCTGTCCCAAAAGGGTGCAGCAAATGACCTTGAAGAGATGAGCAATGCATCACCGGTTAATGAGTTTCAAGGGATTGAGAAGTTGAAGGCAGTAGGGTCCAAGTGTCTGATCCTTTTCCGGGAGTTTCAAGATGCCGTGACCAAGATGCAATGGAAAGCACCTTGCTTCAGTGGTGACGGCGAGTGGGTTGTTGGTGCTTCAGCTAACAAGGGAGAGCACAAACTCTACATCTGGGACAGGGTCGGACATCTAGTAAAAATCCTGGAAGGTCCTAAGGAAGCTCTGACTGATCTTGCATGGCATCCCGTCCGTCCTTTGGTTGTTTCTGTTTCAGTGGCTGGCCTGGTTTATATATGGGCCAAAGACTACACCGAGAACTGGAGTGCATTTGCACCCGACTTCAAAGAGCTCGAAGAGAATGAAGAGTACATTGAGAGGGAAGATGAATTTGATCTGGTTCCTGATACAGAGAAGGTAAAATTTAAAAAGTCTAGCTTTGAATTTGTAATGAAAAATTGCTCACATGGATCTGAATTGTTTTTCATATAGGTAAAAGAGTCAGAAATCAATGAAGACGACGAGGTTGATATCATGACGGTCGAGAAGGATTCAACTTTCAGTGATTCAGAGGCTTCACAAGAAGAACTATGTTTTCTGCCAGCAATTCCCTCTCCAGATGTTCCTGAACAACAAGACAAGTATCCTGCAAGTCTGTCGAAGTTAGAGGACAGCACTCATTCAGGTTCTCCGTTTTCGGTCGAAGCAGGTCAGAATGGACAGGCACATCCTGCTTCGAGCCCATTAGAAGGTAACTTCCTTGAGATCAATCGTGACATTAGCACCGTCTCATGGCTAAACTTAATAAAATGATCAATCATTTGTAGTAGTGGTGAACTCTGCAGCAGAAGACGCGGCAGTGAATACGGGTGTAAAGCGGAAGCGCAAGCCATCGGCGAAGGGGCTGGAGTTGGAGGCGGAGAAAGGACGGAAGCCGCCTTTGTCGAAGCTGATCAAATCCATGGGCAAACCTTCAAAGGCCAAAGTTAAACTAGAGAATGCTCAGGATGCTAATGACTCTGTACTTGATGATGCTGTTACTGATGAATACATATGAAACATTGTATTCCTAATATCAATTTAAATTTTCTCTACTTTTTGCATGCTTGAAGTTTCTAGTGAATCAAGTTATTGATGTAATTATTCTTCTTAAATTAACATTTTATTAAATTTTTTAGACCAAATATTAAATTAGTATTGATTATGCTGGTAATTATAAATCAATAAAAACTAAAAACCAGGGAAATACAACATTATTATCTAGATTAAAGAAAGTTTTTTAATTTAAATATCTTAAAGTCCTTTAATTTTTTAAAATAAGCTCATCCAATCCAATTTGTGATCTAACGAGACAATTAAATTTTTGAACCTCTTAATTAGGAGTGACAAAGCAATTTCTCCATTTCTCAGGGGTGGAGAGTTAAAAACCATTTTGTAGTTTCATGCAAATAAAAATAAATTAGGGGCTGAGCTGAAATTCAATTCACGGGGACTTCAATGTGCTAGTATTTAATTATCAGGGACTAATCGCAAGTTTCACCCGATTATATTATATTATATATATATATATATATACGCGGACGATCTTGTAGGTTGCTCAGAAGCACTTCGGCGAAAATTTCAGCACAGAAACCCAAAAGGTACTGACTTTTTATGTTTTCCCTGAATTCTTTTTAGTAATGTAGGTTTTATTGTATGCATCTTTGCGTTTGAGTCTTGGATTTTTGGTATTTTGATACAATGTTGTTTGATTTTAGGTTTTCAAGAGCAAACTGTGTGTGATTTGTAGTGTAGACGTTGATTTGCTTCAGTAGAACTGCAATATGCTTTCCAGGATGAAAATTTTCTCAAAAGAAGTGATTTTTTTGGGTTTGTCTAGTTTCTACTTAATTTAGTTCCTCTTGTTTGTTTCTCTATTTAGGTTTTTTTGAAAACCGGAAGGCACTGATTTTTTATGCAATTTCAGTAATAAAGCAAGTAGAAATGGGGGAGGAGTTTGAAAAGATGGTACTGAGATCGTAGAAGTAGAAGTTTTAGTATTTGGATGCTCTATAATCGAAAAGGACAGGAACTTATAGAAGATGTCATAAATAGAAATAAGGTGAGGTGTTTTTGAAGTTTTATGTAATCATAGAATACCTTTTGGATTAAAAGTTAAGTTATACAAAACAGTTGTTAAGCCAACTATGATGTACATGTTAGAATGTTCGGTAGTTAGGAAATGACATACTTAAAAGATGGGTGTAGTTGAGATGAGAATGTTGAGGTGGATGTGAAGCACTATGAGGAAAGGCGGATTAAAGAATGAGTTTATTCGACATAGATTGAAAGTGACACCTAATTTAGATGGTATGTGCAGGTCCTTACATGACCGGTGGATGCTTCCATTAAAGAAGGTGGAACCTTTCCAAGTGAAATGTCATAGGAAAGAGAAAGATGGATAAAAAAGCGTTCGGTAAAAATTATACGTGATAATATAGCAAGGTTTGGTTTATCCGGTGATAATATAGCAAGGTTTGGCTTATCCAGTATTTTGGTCCTTGAAAAAGTAACGTGGAAGGGAAGGATTCATGTAGCTGACCTTAAATAGTTTGGATTAACGGCTTGTTGTTGTTTAGATTTGAGCAACCGTGAAGACGATGAGTTTAGTGACTACTAATTTTTTGTGATTGTTGCAACGTTTATGCTGCAAAATATAAGTTGTTGTTCCATATATTTCTAGTTCTTTGATTTATGTTTTCAAGATCAAAAGATATGTGATCTGAAGTTTATAGTTTGATTTGAACTTGAATGGGCATGAAGTTAAAGACATGGTTTTTTTTTTCTTTTTGTTCTTGTGACTTTGTTTGGGTTTGTATACTTGGGTAATTAGTGAATTGATTGAGTTCTGATGATTTGTTATTGGCTAGTTATAATCTTTGCAAAATAATGGCACAAATCCAAAGAAGTTTGTATGCTTTATACTTTTTTATTTAATATAAGTTTTGCAAGATCAAAAGTTGTGTGATTTTGAAGCAAAGCATTGATTTGAACCTAATGGAACTGAATGTGCTCAACCCGTGCTTTATGGTTGTTTCTTTGTGTACATTTACTAGAAATTAAGAAGTGGTGATTTGATTGAGTTATGATGATTTGTGATTGACTTGTTCCAATCTTTAGAGAATAATGCATGCAATCCAGAACAATATCATTCTACTTGTTTGATGTTAGGTTTTCAAGATGTGTGTATATATCTATAATTTGAAGTGTGGACACCGATTTGAAATAGAATGGAACTGAAATATGTATGTTAGGATCAACCTTTATTTCTAAAAGACATGATTTTCTTGGTCTTGTGATTAGTTCAACTCCTCATAGTTGTTTCTCTGTTTAAGTTTGAATAATTCAGATGATTATTATTATTTAATTGAGTTCTGAGGATTTGTGATTGGCTTCTTGTAATCTGTTAAATATACTGCTACAAATTCTAAATAAAGAAAATTCTTTGTACTTCACCTAGTACTTTTGCTTAGCTAGCAAGATTAAAATAAAATTCAGATGACTAGTTTAAGTTACACTTTGCTCTCATTCCTTGATCTTCACTACAATATTTATTTTGATAAACTCTGATTTGAAGTTTCAAATTTCAGCATGCTTGCAAACTACTGCAATCTGCTAACAGTTTACATATTCAGATAACAAATGGCAGAGTCTGAAGAAGCCATTGCGTGCATTGATTCTATGAATGAAACTGTCTTAAAATTTTTGAGTGCATTGGATGAACTGGATTCACGGAAGAATCCATCTCTGCAAAGCAAGATTCCGGTGGAAAGTAGCAAAGAATGTGTGCAGAAACTACAGAAATTTTTTGAGAAAGAATTTAGACAACTAGAAGAGAAGGAAAACTCTTTTGAGGAAATGAAATCTGAGATTCAGGAAGTGCTTGCAGAAAGAGAAGCAACAATTGCTGATAGAGAACGCACTCTGTTGGATCGCCTCCAAGAAATGAAAGACATATCTGTTTCTGCTTTAGCGGAGGCTCACAAAAAACGTAAGATGGCACCTCCCATGAAATCGGGTAGTGAGTTAGGCCCTCCCAGAGGCAGTCATAAATCAGATAAAGTTCCAGAAGCTAATGATAATGAAGTGATGACACTTCATGAATTGAAACAATTTTGTAAGAAGATGGATGTTGAAGGTGTGCTCAGATATGTTACATGCAAAAGGAAACACTTTAATTTGTGCTCATACTATGAAGAACTGTCTATTGCAATCAAATGTGCACACCAACCAGCTCGTTTGGTACTGAATATCTTGGAGAGGCTGCTTTTTCCTTCAATCCCATCAGGCTCTATTGCAAAAGGGAAGGATATATCCCCAATTATCAAGTTCAAAGCTTGTCTTGTTTTGATGGAGTCACTTGTTTTTCGACATGGTCGCAAAAAAAACTATGAAATTAAGAATCAGGCGAAAGCCATTGCGCGTAAGTGGAAGGCTACACTGGGATGTGTGGACCTAAATTCTAAGTTTGTGAATAAACTGCAAGCTCAAGGACTCGTGCAACTTATTGTGACTTACGGAATCACTGCAGAGTTTGATGAGAATGAACTTTGCAAGCTTGTACTTGCCATTCCTAATGCTAGACGAGCATCAGTTCTCTGCCAATCCCTTGGAATTGCACACAGAGTACCAGGTCAGTAATATACTAGCTCTTATATATATATATATACTGAGAAGCTACAAATCGCTAATTTTGTCATGCAGAAGTGGTAGAGGCTCTTGTGAACAGTGGGAAACAAATTCCTGCAATTCATTTCATTTTTGCTTTCAATCTTGGCAAGAGCTATCCTCCAATATATTTGTTGGAGGATTACTTGAATTCTGTGAGGAGCAAGGCACATTTGAAAGTTCAGACAGATGGAGCTGCTGGTGTGAAGGTATGAATATGTTATTGTTATCTGATAATGTTTCTTCACTACAACAAACAATAACGATAATCGATGTATCTTGTAATTTAAAGGTTGCCAACAACGAAGAACTTGCCGCATTGAGGAACGTTATCTGGTGTGCTCGAGAATACAAACTTCAAAGAGAGTACAATCTGGATCCTTTGCAGGCAAGAATTATGCAGCTGGAGGATGCAAAGGCGAAAAAACGTAAGGTTGCAGCAGATGCTGCTAAGAACAGTGTTAAAAAAGCTCGAGTTGATGATGATAAAAGTCATGCACACAAAAGACCTGCTAATGATCAAAAACCATCACTCTTCATGCTTCAATCAAGGAAGTATCCTTTGAAAATCTCCTGTTAAAGAGTAAGTTTGCAGTAATTTTGGTGTTTATTTCAACCATGAAAATTAATTACATCTCATCGCTAACTCAAAAATGTTTGTGAATTGACTAATCCTTGTTGAACTCAATGTCTTTCATTCCATTTATTTGTAAATCCATATCGTTATTATGTTAGTGCAAAGGTCTGAAATTTTGGTGCCTGCATAGTTTTTCTTCATATATTCATATGGATATACTTCTGTCCTGATTAATTGTTATGTATTATTGTATTGAATTATTTAACATTGATACATATACATATATATGCAAAAACCTTAAATTATTATAGAGTTATCTTGATTTAAAATTATAAATATATTATTTTTTACAAAAGCGACAAGTGTCTCCCAGAAAAGTTATGAAGACAAAAGTGAAAATACATTTGTTATGGTGATTAGAATGACTTCAAAAATAAATTTTATGCAACTCTGAAGAGATAAAATTACTCTCTTCGTTCGAATTTGAGATCTTGCATTCATGAATTCTCGACCATTCATGAATTCAAGTCGAGACCATCAAGACCTTGCATTCATGAGACAGCGAGGGTTCGAACTTGAGACCTCTTATGTGGTCTCTAGCTCATAGGAAAAAGACAAGTAGTAATGCATAGCTAATCTAGATTGGCTTTTTGTCACCGGTCAATGTCTCTCTTTTTTCTCTTTCGTACGTGCGACGCGCAAACGCACGCGACTTCACACGTTTGTTTGAGTTAAATCGGATCAAACCCAACCCAACCCACAAAACCGAGCCCAATTCGTTGACTGTTTTAAAGTCTAAATCCAAACCAGGCCACGTAGGCAGCACGACACCTATCAGTTGGTAAACGCGGGTCCCACTTCAAGTCGTTGCCCCATCTTCAATATTCCAATCTAAACAGCAAACACGCGATTTCTTTCATCCAAACCATCAATACTGTCTCGAGATTCCCACTCTCAATCACCCACACCTACCGCTGTTTTAGACCAAACAGCGAATCCCACCACCATCGGCATCGACGCTAGTTGAAATTAGAAGCCAAGCCATCGTCTCGATTCCATCTCTCTCGCTCTCGCTCTCGCGACGACGCCGAGAGCCTTCGCCATGGCTCGAGCTCTCCACCGTGCCTTCTCCGCCGTCGTTGCCCTTCTCCTGCTCGCCTCCGGCATCCCCAACGCAAAGTCGGTGCCGGACCTCGCGGCCAGGACGCTGCCCGGTGGCGCTGCGGTGTTGCCGCTCGAGCTCTTCCATGGAAACTCCACCCGCCGCCCTATCTCTGCTGTACGCCGCCCTATCTCTGCTGTACGCCGCCATCTTCATGGTCACCCCACTGCCAACGCCCACATGCGCCTCTATGATGATCTCCTCACCAACGGGTAGGGAATTTTTTACCCCCTTTCTGGCGATCGGATCTATGATTCCTTGATCTCGGTGTCTTAGTGTTTTGGATCTTAAATTAGGTATTATACTACGAAGCTTTGGATCGGGACGCCGCCGCAGAAGTTTGCTTTGATTGTGGATTCTGGAAGTACTGTTACGTATGTGCCTTGTTCTACTTGTGAGCAGTGTGGCCATCATCAGGTAAGCCGTTTCTGTTGATAAGTTAGGGATCTGGATGCTTGTTTGAGAATTAAATGGTAATTAGTTGAGTTTCTTAAACCCTTTGTTTTGTGAAATCAAGCATGGTTCACCATTGATGTTTGTTCGGTTGTAATCGCAGTGAAGGAATACATACGGGCCAGAAGAATACTAAAAGAATGATTTTTTTTTTTCAATTGCCTAAATTTCAGCTTGAAATTTGTCCACGTTTCATAATCCACACTAGCTTATATGAAGGATGAGGTTTTGTAGCTGTGATGATTTCATTGTTAGGGATGTTTTGTTTCTGTAAGACTGGATTTTCCCTTTAACTTTGTATGAACTCATGGGTCTTTTATGGCCTACATATGATGCCAGTTGTTGTTGGTATGCCCCTCTACATCTCAGTGGTTTTTACAGTTAGGTGTTTTGCCCGCTCTATGCAACTATTATCAATGACTTACATGAATGCCTCAAGTTGCTTGTAAATTCCTTTATTGTGTTATGAATATCCCTTTGCATATATTGGTAAACTGTTTACTTCATAGTGGATTTGTATTGGTCTGCTTTAGGTTTTTCTTGTGAATTGTTGTTTTTTTTTCCTGTCATGTATTGTTTTTTGTTGCTTTTGATAGTTAAAGGTCTCAGTGCCGTTTATGGGTTATACAATATCCTCAATTCTCACAAGCTTTGAATGGTCTTTAGGACCCAAGATTCCAACCTGATGAATCAAGCACCTACGAACCTGTAAAGTGCAACACTGCTTGTACTTGTGATAAAGATAAGCAGCAGTGTACTTATGAGAGGCAGTACGCAGAGATGAGTTCAAGCAGTGGAGTGCTTGGAAAAGACGTCATGTCCTTTGGTGATGAAAGTGCACTTAGGCCACAGCGTGCTGTTTTTGGTTGTGAAAATGTTGAAACTGGTGATCTATTCAGTCAGCATGCTGATGGAATAATGGGTCTTGGTCGTGGTCCACTCAGCATTATGGATCAACTTGTTGAAAAGGGTGTTATAAGTGATTCTTTCTCTTTGTGTTATGGTGGGATGGATATTGGGGGAGGGGCAATGGTTCTTGGTGGTATTTCTCCTCTCCCTGATATGGTTTTTTCTCGTTCAGACCCTGTGCGCAGGTATGGTAGATCATCACTTTTGGGAACAACTAGACTAAAAAATTTCTTTACAAATACATTTGATACATCTCCCACATTTACTCTAGTCTCGGGATGGAAACAGTCCATATTACAACATTGAGCTGAAGGAACTGCGTGTCTCTGGAAAATCATTGGGATTGAATCCAAAAGTATTTGATAGCAAGCATGGAACTGTCTTGGATAGTGGCACCACATACGCCTACCTACCAGAAGAAGCTTTTGTGGCACTCCGGGATGCTGTAAGATTTCGTCCCGTAGAGCATTTTGCTTTGTTTTCATTGTATTTGGTTTGCTTTGTTATCATTATATTTGGCCAACATGTTCTGTCTATGTTTATGTGAGCTTGTGTGTCTAAGATTAGCTTTGTGTTCCAGTTTTACGTTTTCTGATGAGAAAGCTGGATAATTGTTCACTTTTTTTTTTAAATAGTGGCAACTTTTCAAAGTAAAATCAAAGAGCAAAATCAAAATAAGGAGTTGAGGCTAGCGTGGTGTACAAAGATAGTAACAGTTCAAACACAACAAGGAGACTGATTGCAACACTGATGCACTCTGCAGATTGTTGATAGGATGTTACCTGTTAGACCAGATCTTTGATTTGTTTTTTAATTTTGTCTTTGGCAGATAACAAGCAAGCTTCATACTCTCAAACGGATACATGGGCCTGATCCAAACTATCATGACATCTGTTTCTCCGGTGCAGGAAAGTAAGTGTGATCATAGGAGGCAATTTTGAAACTACTTCTAACATAATTACCCATTTCTTGGTACTTAAGTGATGATTCGAATTGTAACTTGTGCAGTGATGTCTCCCAACTGTCAAAAACTTTTCCAGAGGTTGAAATGGTCTTTGGCAATGGACAGAAGTTACAACTATCACCTGAAAACTACTTGTTTAGGGTAATGTGAATTTTTTTTTGGTGTTACTTTTATTCAGAGGTGGGGTATGGTATATCTACAGCTAATTGTCAACTGAAATACTAAATTTGCTATGTTTTCATGCATTTGCGGAAATATAGCACTCAAAGGTCCATGGTGCCTATTGCCTGGGTATTTTTCAGAATGGAAAAGATCCAACAACACTTCTGGGAGGTATGTTTGCTTCACCATTTGATGAAGTTCTCTTTGAATATGAATTCAGAGTCCGATTGATCTACTTCCAGAATCAGGATAAGTGTATCTTCTTATAATGCTTGCCATGTGACACTTTCTCAATATCAAATGAATCCTTGTCTTGCCTTTCCTTTTCTTCTAATATGCTTTCTTTGCATTCTTGGTTGAAGTCATTTTACTGTACATCTGATTGGCATACCATTGGTTCTGCTTTCTGGCAGGAATTATTGTTAGAAATACTCTTGTGACTTACGATCGCCAGAATCAGAAAATTGGGTTTTGGAAAACTAATTGTTCTCAACTATGGGAGGGGCTGCAAAGTCATGGTGCTCCTTTACCTGCTCCTTCAGTTTTTGATAATCATACATCAAATGGTGGACTTTCACCAGGACCATCTCCTAGTGGACTACAATATTATACTTTACCAGGTAATCATTTGCACTTCTGCTAACAAATTTTGAATCTCATCCTCTTAAAGCTTTTGTTTGAAGCAATTGAGGACCATCTCGTGACATGTCAAGTTTCTGCGCATCTGCAGTTATATTTCTTTCATATTCATCACTATTGAAATCATACCTAAATAAATGTAAAAATAAATTATCTGAGTATATGTCCGCGACTCCGCACGCCTCATTCATGCTGGGGAATATTTTTTTTTATAATGATGAATGTGATGCATTAGTTAGTAAATTTTAATTTAAACAATGATTTTATTGTTTTTGCTTGTGATAAGCATGCCCTAAAAAGTGGTATTATGTGAAAGAAGGTTGCCATAGTTGTCTTATTAGAACATCTGAAGATATTTCTTCTTTTAATGTTTGGGATGTATGGTACTTACTTGCTATATATATATATATTGCTATAAGTCACTTTTTTTCTGTCTCTATATAAAAGCATTACTATAATCTGCTTTATTATAGTGGTCCACTTCTTTCCATGTATGTCTAATCTGCGTTTCTGTCGCTCTTCTGTCTTCCCAGGTCAATTCCAAGTTGGACGAATAACCTTTGATATGTTATTGAATGTTTCATATTTAGACCTGGTGCCTCACATCAAGCAACTAACAGAACTTATTGGACGTGAGCTGGAAGTTGATGTGCATCAGGTAAATTTAGATATTCCCAGACTTGCTTAGAACAAACTGTTTCTAGTTCTTGTATGTATCTGGACCACAAGCTTTCTGCTTCCTGAAAGAAAAGCTGATCAGGACTTGAGGATTTTTCATCCTGCTATTCTTCCAAGTTATATTTTGAGTGTGTTTGTCTGTTTCCTAGTAATCTTGGTTGCTTTGATGCTAAGTTACAGTTTTCTCTAGTTGTTGATGTTTTAATATTAAATTTTCACAGGTCCATTTAGTGAACTTTACGAGCAAGGGTAACACTACTTGGCTCAAATGGGGTATTTTTCCAGCAGGTCCTGCAGATATCTTCTCTAACACAACAGCTCTGGTAACTTCATCATTCTCAGGCTGATGCAACTGTCAGCTCTTTTGCAAACAAATCAACCTTTAATATCAAAGTTTTTAATCCTTATATTTATATACAGGAAATAATATCTCGTCTTGAAGGCCATTTTCGTCTTCCTGTAAATTATGGAAGCTATCAGTTGGGTGACTGGAAAGTGGAACCGCCATTGAGAAGGTATTGACTCTTTAGTATGACTGCTAACATTTATTGGAAAATTTAGCTACTGTTTCTTTAATAGATGTGCTGTGAAATTCAAAGGATAAGTATTACCCAATTTTGCAACAAAAGGAGAACTGGTTTTTTCAATTAATAGTTTTTTACCTAACTTTGTTATCCTTGGTTGTACATAGACAAGATTATGCAGCTGTGGACGCTTTACCATGATTACATGCTCTTTTTTATTTAATGGAATGTGATCACCTCACCTTCCACACTGTTATGTACATCATTATTCATGATCAAAACACCAAATTTTCCAGCCAATGTTTGTAGTTTTCCTTTTTTTTACTGTTTTTATCATCAATAAACATGATGATAACACCTTGTTTTAACTGACCGTCTTTGTATATCAAGGGGATGAAATCTTCATTCTCACATGTCATGATGCTGTCAAATGCGAAATGTATTCATAGAGAGATCAGTAGTGTAGAACCATAAGAATGAATTCCATCAAATTGAAAAATGATACCCTTATGAATGAATACTGTGAAGTTGTAGCTTTGCCAATTATTTGAATGATTTGAGATTCACACCCTAATAGTACCATATGATGTTATCTTATCTGCAGGACATGGTTGCAGCAACATTTATGGGCAGTGATTTTGGGGATTTCAGTGGTTGTGTTGCTTGGTTTTGCAACTCTTCTAGTATGGTACTTCTGGAGACACAAAATCGCCGTGACGCCATACAGGCCATTAGGTGCTCCAGTTCCAGAACAAGAACTCCAGCCTTTGTAAATCAAGAACATTAACCCAGTAAAGACATAAGATATAGCAATGTTCCTTAACGGCAGCAGCATCTAAACATTCTCTTGCATGATCTTTGATGAAGCTTGTTTATCCTATAAAAGATTTCATCATACAGAGCACACAAGATCAGATGTTGCACAACAATGGAAAACATGTTGTTATGGTAGTTGTTAAGGTTAAGAGTGGTCTTTTATACTGATATTTGCAAAACCATTTTGTTCTAGTAAACTTATGTATGTTGTTTAACTCAAGCATTTCAACAAAAATTTCAGTATAGGAGATGTTATTGTAATATCATTTGCTGCATTTTGTGTATGTGACAATGGTCAGATGGACCTCAAATTGTTGGATATTATTGCAGAGAATATCTCTCTCTCTCTCCTCTCTGTTTGTGTGGAAGTATGTTGTTTTATTATCATCTGATTTTTAAGGGAGTAGTTGATGATTTTTTTGTAAGTTATGTGGAATGGTCAATGTTTTATCTAGCAAAACATTGAAGGGGTGGTTGAGTGGTTGATGTTTATCTAGCAAAACTTTGATGCACATTCTTGCATTGTATTTGGTAATTTGAATCCATGGTTTCATTGGTGGTTTTTTTTAATCCAAAAAATAGGAACTTAGGTTTCATTTATTTATTTGCAGTTTTAAGGGTATAAATGCAAAATTACGGAAATTAACAGAGCCTTCTGCCAATTACCTTTTGAAAAAATTTACAAAATTTATTTGTTTATGTATTAATATGGTTTGCAAGTCTCTATTATTTAATTTTGAAACAATTTTAAAAACTTTTAAGTTAAAAAAAAAAAAAAACCAAATTGGTAGCTCAATTCATGGCAGTTTTAGAAAGCAGATCCATTGGTTTATTTTAAATAGCTTTTATCCTAATATAAATAAATTTTGATAAAAAAAAAGATAAAAGAGATATAATAAGACAGAATAAAAAAATAAAATAAACCCATAAAACCAAGAACAAACAACATTATTTATTTATTTATTTATCACACCATTAAACAGAACCAATGAACTTGAAACAAAAGTTACAAAAGGACACACAAAGATGCATTCCATTCCATCCCAAGACAAAGTCTTTTAAGTAGATCAAGTAGTAATCTATCATTAACTAAAATTAAGGGCACTTTGGCTTCTTCTTCTTATCCTTAGTGACCTTATCCCTATAACAAGGGCACTCATCCTTGTTACCATAAGTCCCAGAAGGCACACACTTGCAATCCTCACAGCAAACTCCACAGTTGAAAATACACCTATCATGAACACTTGCCTTGGAGCACCTCACCTTACACTTTGAGTCACAAAATGCTACAAAAACAATACCCATTTAACTCTAATTAAACCATTAATTAACACATACTTCAAACTTAAAAAAAAAAAAGAAAAAAAAAAGAGAGAGTGTTAATTACCTGAGCCTGCCATTGTTGCTTGAAAGTAAGAGACAGTGAGGAGAAGAAAGATGAGAGTAAAGGTGGTAGAGATGAGCTTCATTTTTTAGGTATAAAAATATAGATAATGGTGAACCAAGTAAGTACAGTGTTTAGGGTTAAGATGAAGAAGAAGAAGATGGGTGTGATGGGATGTTATGTTATGGTATTTATATAGAGAAGAAAGGGTTTGGTGAAGGAAAAGGTGTAAATGAGCTGGCAAACAAGAGGAGCAAGTGTAAGACAGTTGGAAGGGAACCTAGGGTTTAGTGTTTCACTGAAAAGCATGCATGGCAGCTTAAACAAATAAACAACACACCTTATTCCTAAAATTGTTAAAATTAAATAAATTATGCTTTTTTTAATTATTTATTTTAAAATAAATAAATACCTACATTGTACCCAGCTAATTTTATAGACTGTTGATTTTATCTTTTTTTTTTTTTTTAAAGAAGCTTTTTCTCTAATTCCAAAGCATCTCGGTTGGTGGCTGTGTGTTTAAGTCTCTCTCTTTTGTAGTTTGGTAGGTGATTAGGATTTATGGTTTCTCTGTTTATATATCTGTTTTTGGTGCATAGATGAGAATAAGCAGAGTGAGGATGGATGATATAATTAAAAAACTTATGCACATTTATTTATTTATTTGTTTAATTTTTTTTATCTTAATTTATGTAGTTTATTTATTTAAAATAAATAAATAATAAAAATGATATATTCAAAACATAATATTATATATGATCTCATTTTTTATTTTAGTTATAAAAATATTATTATTATTATTATTATTATTATTATTATTGTATAGTGCATTTTTATGTCCATATATTTGGATTAGCAACCAAATAATCAAATATATCAGGTGAAAATAGAAAATTTCCTTGTTTATATACTAATGAAAGGAGAAAAAAATGAAAAATAAAAATAAAAATTGAGAGTATGTAAAGTGAAATGAGTGAGTTTCCCCATGTATAATAATAATAATAATAATAATTAGAATGAGTTGTTAGGGCATTATGAAACGCGGACTGTGAATCAGTGAATCCAAAGATGGAAAAGAAGGGGAAGCTACCTCTCCGCGTGCTTTTATTATGTCTTTATCTTCATTTCATATTTAAAATGTCACACTTTATTCAATATATATATATATATATAAATTACACTTTTCCCTGTACCATTCATGAAGGAATCCTTCTTAAACCCTACCTAGAAACTTCTTCAATAAAAATATTTTAATATATTTATTTTAAAAATTTGTGTATAGTTATACTCCGTTCAATGAAAGAAATGTTACATTAATTTTTTTTTTTTTTTAAGTAGGCTTAATTTTTTTTTATTTTTACAACTAGGTGACAAGTATTTTTTTTTTTTAAGTTTAAATTAGAAACGTGTATAAATGTGGAGCGCATTAGGAAGTTGGACAACTTATTGCCTTCACCTTGTGTGGGTTTTGATCTCTAAACTTTACTGAAATGAGAACGTTACACAAGAGATCTAGTATCAATAGGCCAAATACTGTTGTTAAGTTTAAAGCAATAAATTAATCACGAATCACAAATATATATATATATATTAAGCCCATGCATGTATATTATTAACTATGACTTATTTGAATTCGATATGGATATATATTATTCAGCAAAAATATTTGGATTTTATTATTAACAGACTATAAAAAGTTACACACAATTATTTAAGATAACAATGGATAACACATGATGCATATTTGATCTTTTTTCTTTTTCTTTTTTGTTTAATGAAATATGTTGAAACATGGCTTATGTGGCTCAGGACTCTTGTACTTAACTTAGCATGGCAAACTCACATGGCAGCCATGCATACTCAAGTGTGTGTGTGCTTGTTCTTCTCTTTGTTTTCAATAATAAATAAATAAAACATATATAGATAAATATATCTTTCTATTTGTTTGTTTGCAACTTTGCATTGACCTCACATGACATGTTGGAGTTGTTTAAGTGATTAAGTTTTACTTTATTATTATATATTATATATAATTTGTTTATTATATATATATAAGTAACAAGTTGAAACTTCACTGTTTAAAAACTAAATTTGAAGAGTCTAAAAAATAAAGAAAAAAAACATGAAATTTATAATGAAAGCTCTTTTTGAAATGTCTAGTCTTTAAAAGTTTGGTTGCTAATTAAGAATTTCTATTCCCCAAATAATAACAATAATAATAGAAAAGGTCTAAATTCTCATGTCTCTTTAGTCAAACCGAAAATTATCATAAATAACATGAAATTTCAAAACCATATAACTGCAATTACCATAAGTCAAAATTTGAAAAAAAATAAAATAAAAATTATAAATTAAGTTTAGTTGCTAATGAAGAGTCTCTCAATCTATTTTATTAATTAATGTCTTCATAATTATGTTTCTCTGCCTTCAAACTGCTTCCAATTTTAATCACATTACAACAAAGATTCTTTCAAGGCCAACTTGTAGTCCATTAATGCTCTGGGTAACATGTCCATTAGTTTTTTTTTTTTTTTTAATGAATTTTCATTAGAGACTTGAAAGTGCCCCAAACTCTACTAGGCCCAACTTAGCATCCCAAACTCAGCCCATTTACCTTTGTGTTTTTTTTCTTTTTATTTATTTTTTTATCAAAACTTCATAAATTCATTTTATTATCCAATGTGCTAAAGTATTTTGAATAATTTATACATTTTTGTTTTCTATTTATTTATGCAAATATCATACATTTATCAATTTTATCATATTAAAAATCATTCTAATTTATCACTACAGTGCAATATATATATATAGTTAAATAGTAAAATAAATAAATAAATAAGCATATAGCTAAATTTGAAATACAATGATTGTTTTGTTTTTTTTTTTAAAACCGAGAACTTCACGATCAATTAGTACTTGATCTTTTATGTAAGATGTTCGCGTCTTACCAAAAAGATGAATTCGAACCTCAGCTCAATTAGGGTAAGAATGTGAATATGTTGATGGTTACTTTCACATTTATGTTCACTATTTACAATTTCATAAAAAAAATTGCTAATTAAAGTTCTTTTCACATCAAAATCTTATATGATACAAGTCTCTTCATCATTCATCCAACACTATTATTTCATTCATTTCATCAAGTTTTTCATCAATTATAAATATCATAAATATTATATATATATCTTGTCGTTGATTAGTTGATAGTAGTACCCAATGGCATGGGGCACACAATAAAGACCAAAATCACAGCATTGAATTGAAATGGGGCTCACATTATGTACTCGAGCCGTGTAGGACAAGGTGAGCCACGATTAGGGACCCAAACCCATTTGACTTGGTCCCACCCTTTATTATTTAATTCACGTGGGATGGACTACCCACACGTGCATGTCTATTATAGCACACATAATGTTATATTATATTTTGAGCGAAAAAATAAAAAAAGAGCCAACGATTTCCTGATCAACGGGCACCGGGGTATATGGATATGATATTCATATTTTACCAAGAAGACATATTCAGACTTTAATTCATTCGAGGTAAAAGCATAAATGCATTCAAGTAGTAATTCTGCTTACATATCTCTAATATAGCTCGTTCATATCTATTAAAAAAATAAGATATGTTTAATAACACAAAGTTTATATATATACTATGTTTGCGAACGTCCATTGATGCATTGTTTACTAATGATGTTTACTGACAATCATTAAATAATTATTTAATGATTATTATTTATACAGATTATATAATATATAATCATTATTCAGCATTGTTTAACACTGTGCATGATAAAATGGATCATAGTTATTGGATGCAAATCCAACGACTACTATACACATTTTTAGACGATGGGTTCTCTTGTTTATATATATATTAAATAATTTTAAAACTCAAATTAAATTTGAAGTAATACAAAATAAGAATAATATTTTCGTCCCCATATCCCCTGCAAATAAACATTTAAAGGAAAAAAAAATATCATATCCTACGCATTCAATATCTTCCATTCTCCTTCGATATTTATTTATTTTTATTCAATCGACAACTCAAACTTTCCAATTTACTATTTATCTATTTTTTTTTACTCATTACTAAATATAATTTCGTATTTAATTATTCCAATAAAAACGAGATACTTTAAATCAAATTTTGTGAAAAATCTAACACACTCATCCAATTCAACGGTCCTGACAAGTCCACGTGCATATCATCACAGCCATCCGATCAAAATCTATTTAATTTAATTAAAATTAGAGGCATTAATTGGATTTAATTAATCCACCAAATCCAATAGCGCGTCCTACGTTCCCGGGTCCCCACTCCAAAGTTCCCGCTAATTACTTTTTAAATTTACTACTATTTTAATCAAAACCCATTAATTAACTAACTAAATCTAAAGCGATGTCACGTGACAGCGACGTGCCACCGTTTACTTTTCCGTCACAGTCAACACTAGTCAACCATCAGCGCCGTTATTTCCCGCCGCGCCGAACATATGCCTGTCTCGCGGGGCCCACACATTCCGCTCACCTTCCACGTTCCTGTTCACAAGATACGGCCCCAACAAACCCGACCCGTTATGCCAAATTCGGATCCTTGATTCTGATCCACATCCGACAAAATGTAAAACATTTTTTGTTTTTCATAAAAGTGACAACCAATTGACAATTATGAAGGTGTATCAGTAACTTAATGATACCTGAGATGTATTATAAATAATATAAAGACTCCATATCATGTGATTCTAAAGGGAAGAAATACACCATTACTCAAAGGGATCCATCCAAATTCAGTAAAAAAAAAATTGGATTCAAAACAATATATACTACTACAGTTGCTCATGGACTGATTTATAAAAACCACCAGACTAACATTTCAATTTAGATAATATTTCTATCTTAATTTAAGTAATACTTAATTATTTTTTTAACAAATCATTTTGAGTAGACTAATATAATAAATGAAATATAATAATTTATAAAATATTAAATGGACATTAAAGTGGTTGAAGAGCTTGAAGGGCTTTGTCGGATCTAGAGCAGTACAGTGAAAGATCCGACCCGAATCCGACAGTTGGAGAGGGCGGTAACTTGACAGGGTGGTGACCAGATCGCGGCTTGTCTTTCTCTTTTAATCCGAAACGCCGACGTCTCTTTCAGTGGCGGAGCGAAGTGCTCGTCGTTTTGGTGTCTTTTTTTTTAATTTTTTTTGTTTTGGTCCCTCAGTTCATATTTTAGTATTATTTTTTCTTTTGTTATTTCATCCTTAAATCCTCTTTTATTTATATTTTAGTGCTTAACTGGTTGGCAACGAGCACAGCAGAGAGATATCTCCTTGTCTTTTTGCAGAGACCCTTGTCAAAAAATTTTATTACGAATTGGTCCCTGGATGGAGAAGAAGCAAGGGTTCTTCGCGGCGCTGAAGGAGGAGGTGGTGCAAGGGCTCTCGCCGTCGAGGGCGAGGAGAGCTTCGCCGGTGGCGGGAATGCTGCAGCCGCGGAGAAGAAGAGGAATGCTGCGGCAGCCGTCGCCGGACCCGGGGCTGGTGGCGAGATCGGGGAACTTGAGGCCATATGGGGAGGCTCTGGCACCATTGATGGAAGGCCCGGATCCGGAGGATGGTGGTGGAGTGGTGGGCGGCGCCGGGGAGGGACGGAGGGAAGGGTGGGGGCAGTGGGTACGTGGCCAGCTCTCGCGGGCACCGTCGATGTCGGGAGGGGCTGGGTCGTCGTCTTGCCGGCCGTCTGATCTCCGGCTGCTGCTTGGAGTTATGGGGGCGCCGCTTGCGCCGCTTCATGTTACCACCGGCGAGCCTTTGCCTCATCTTAGCATCAAAGATACTCCCATTGTGAGTTCCTGTTTTCCTTTTTGTTTATCTTCTCAATTTTGGTCTTGTTTAAGTGGTTGCTCTGATCTTGGATAAAAAAAGTTATATTTTTTTTACTAGCATGTCCATAAAAATGCGATTTTTTTTTTTAATCTTTCACTTATGCTTCTTGTTGCATTGTTTATGTGAAAAGATTTGATATTTGTATGCTTTGGTTGTTGTTGTGGTGGTGGCGATTTTTATGGTTACGGTTTGTTGTTGATTTCATCTGAGTTTTTATAGTTTACTGTAGAAGATGAATTGTTAGTTTTGTCCTGAAGGGTTGATTTCATCTGCAAGTATATTACTAATTTCAGAGTTCTTGGATGATTTGTTTTCTCTAATTAGTAATTTCACCTCTGATTGCATTCAAATCAGGAGACTTCATCTGCGCAGTATATACTGCAGCAATACTCTGCAGCATCAGGAGGACTGAAGCTGCAGAGTTCGATTCGGAACTCATATGCAATGGGGAAAGTTAGGATGTTAGCTTCAGAGTTTGAGACCGCGAACAAAGTCATGAAAACCCGGGGCTCGTCTCGTGCCGCTGAGTCTGGTGGCTTTGTTCTTTGGCAGATGTCGCCGGACATGTGGTATGTCGAGCTTGCTGTTGGTGGTAGTAAGGTGCATGCAGGCTGCAATGGCAAGCTTGTTTGGCGCCACACTCCGTGGCTTGGTACTCATGCTGCTAAGGGCCCTGTCAGACCTCTCCGTCGAGCTCTTCAGGTCTTCAATTTGATCACTAACAATACCACATTTCCTGTTGATTGTCGGAATTATAAAATTTGATCTGTTTATCAAGCAGGGTCTTGATCCATTGACAACGGTAAGCATGTTTGCGAATGCTCGATGTATTGGAGAAAAGAAGGTGAATGGAGAGGATTGCTTCATACTCAAGCTCTGCGCTGATCCTCAAACATTGAAAGCGAGAAGCGAGGGTCCTGCTGAAATAATAAGACATGTGTTGTTTGGATACTTCAGTCAGCGATCCGGGCTTCTTGTTCACATGGAGGATTCACATCTGACACGAATTCAATCCAATTCTGGTGGTGATGCAGTGTACTGGGAGACGACCATTAATTCGTTTCTTGATGACTATCGTCCCGTGGAAGGGATAATGATTGCTCATTCAGGCCGGTCAGTAGTCACATTGTTCAGGTTCGGCGAAATGGCCATGAGTCACACAAAGACAAGGATGGAAGAGGCATGGACCATCGAAGAGGTGGCATTCAATGTCCCTGGCCTTTCGATGGACTGTTTCATCCCTCCGGCCGACATTAGATGTGGATTAATAAGCGAAACATCTGAACTTCCTCAGAGGGACAGAGGTAAGACTATCATGCCTGGGAGTCATCGATCGAAGGTTGCTGCACACAATGACGATAACATAGTGTGGAGAGTCGAAGTCTAGTTTTATCAGTGCTGCCTAAGATTGCAAACAAATCAAATTGTCTATATAACTCACTGACCATGAAGATTTAGACAAGCAACAGTCATAACTTCAGAGGGAAGCACCTGTTGCCCTGTTTTTTTGCTTTCTTCAGGGTGCTGCCTTTCTATTTGGTTGGTGTTTGTGATTCAGTAGTTAAGATTGAGGTCTAAAAACTCAATGCACCCTCATTGTATAACTAAATTTAAATTTGGGTTTTTATTATGTCATATTGTTAACCTCTGTTTTAACAGATATATAAAATGGTTTCCTTCATCCTCTTTCTAAGCATCATTGATTGCATTCTTATTTAATTTGAGCTTCTTTGTATATTTGATAGATATGTGTGAGCTTGTAAGAACCAAGGACTCCATTGATGGAGATGGCATGCAAATCCAATGCAAGCATTAAGTTGGGAGGGTAGGTGGCTCTGGTTGGGTGGGACCAGGATTTGGGCCCAAATTGTGCACTCAATTGCAACAAAAGTCTGGTAGACACAAACATCATGATGAGATTAAACTGAAAAGATGTGGCTTAGTGATCAAAGATGTCTCACATTGGAATGGTACTGCCTTTTGAATCTCATCATGGTCTTATCCTTCTTTACTACAAGCTTGCCTGCCTTTTTCTTTTTCTCTTTATTCTCAGCATCAACCTCACTGTCTTTCATTCATCAATCATCCAAGAACAATGTCTTTTTTACTTAACTAATTAGAAGTATATTTTTCAATGGTTTACATAATACTTGATGCAATAAAAAACACACAACTTAAATAAATCACCAAAACAGAACCAAAGATTGATAAACACATTCTGTAAAATAAACCGATCAACTTCATTGAAAGAACATGAAAGGGAAAAACTAGCTGAACATTAGATTGTTAAAGATATTCGATCTCAGGACAGATTAACAAGGCTGCAAAAACATCCTGATTGTGTAAGCAACGAGAAGACAAAATATCATGATATTCATGTGCAACCTAAGAACATTAATGAAGCCAAACGTTGCCTATCTTCTGCAGACATTGAAGTATTAAGCAGAGACAGAGCAAACAAAAGAGAAAGGCAGTAATAAGCATCTTTCATTTTGCAAAGTGGGGATTGAGCAACCCAGAGATTTCAAGAAACCCAACACGATCTTTTCCTGCAAATATTTTCTTCAGCTTCTCATCACAAATTATAACCTTTTTGTTCTCTGGATCCTGAAGAAAAATAGAAAGGTGGGCAAAAATTTAGGTGCATAAAAAGTCTGTAAGAATGCCTATGTGGACAACATGAAGTACAAAATCAAGGTTTGCAAAAGAGAAATGAAACTAAGATCATGATGTATGATGGGATAGAAAGAAATACGGAAAGAAAGTCTTTTTTAAGGAGGGCCACTGAATAATGCAAAACAAAGCAAACCTAAACATCAGCATCCCCTATAGGTTCATCGTTCAATCCAGCAGGCTATTAACTTTTCTTAAAGCTATATTACAAGTCATCAAAATGATTATCAAGAATGTGTTGATCCCCACCTTGTCCTAGAGTGAAAGGTAAAATTCTTGAACCTTCATATCAAAACAGCTATTAGCTAATAGGTGCACATTTCATGGCAAGGAAATTTTATGCAGTACAACAAAGCCCAATTAGACCAATATATTTGCAAGAACCACTCTGGATGCCAAATGCAAAGAAAATTGCAAGGTCATTAATGTTTTATAGCTTCAAACAAGCTACTATTATAAACTCCATCCTTTCTCTAACTAACAGAATGAAATTCAAACTCTGCACACTTCCAAAGCTGAATAAAGGAAACTAGGAATTTGAGAAAAAGAGCTACCTAATAGCTATTTTATTATAGGAAAATAAAGAAATACAAAAGAGAAGGTAAAGAAATACAAAAGAGAAGGGGCTAAGCAACGGCTAAACAGAAAAGAAAAGAAAAACACACACACACACACACACACACACACACACACAAAGCTTAAAAATAGAAACCAAATTTTTTTTAACTCTTTTCGTCAGACACCGGGGGAGTTCTTATCCTTGAATGAAAAGCGATGGTTAACCATGTCAAATAAAACCAATGACCCTCATCAAAACAATACTATAATTCCTGGGGGAAAAATGACATTTTTCCAGTACTGCATGCTTAAGCATTCACATATACGGGCAACTACACTATCCTGATACAAAATTACTAGCTTTAATGGCAAACTGAGCTTAAAACTGGAAATATTAGTTCGAGTTACTTTTGACAATGTTTGTACCTTCAATAATAATAAAAAGTAAAAACCACAATATACAACTCAAGCAACCCAGCCACCAACCATAAAACAAAAATGACTAGCCGATAGAGATAAAAATACAAAAACCAGTCAATAAAGTCATAAATCCATAATCCAAGAATTGAAGTAGCTATCTTCAGGAGATAATTCAAAGCACTACACAATGCACAAACCCAACTAAGATTGAAGCATCTGGTTTCCATTTGAAAGATAATTCACAAGAAGAGAACCCAAGTTAGCACACAAAGTAAACAAAAAAGGAGAATTTTAAAGGAAAAACAACAACAAAACCGGATCTTGTGGCGAAAGAGAAAAATTAGAACTATAAGCACAAAAGAATGAAAGCAATAGAGAAAGGCAGAGGACCTGAAGGTTCTTCTCCTTGATGTAAGCCCAGATCAGTTTGAGAGCTTGGGTTCTCGGAATCTCCTCAACACCCATAAGCGCCTGAAGCTCAGGAGAGATAGGGCAAGGTTTCGTAATGCCCCGAGGCTCTCGCTTCCGAGCCGGCGTCGCAGAAGGCTTGGACTCAGCCTTGACGGCGCGGATGGGGAGCGGGGCGAGGATCCTCCGAGGAAGGGAGACGGCGAGTGGGAGGACAGGCTTGCGGGAGGCTGCGAAGTCGGCGGGGGCGAAGGCGGAGCAGCAGGCGGAGGATATGGAGGCCGCCATTGGAGCAGAGAGAACGAGGGTTTTGGATTGGGTTTGGGGTTCGAGGGTTGGAGAAGCGAGCGACTCCAAATGATCTCAAGAGAGAATGGAGAACGTTTTGGATCAAGTGGGCCCTTCGTTCGGCCCAAGCTATTATATTATTTCAGCCCATTAAGTTGGGCCTTTGGGCTTTGTTGAGTTACTTACAAATTAATATTTATTGCATGTATTTATGTTAACAATAATTAATTTTTTGTTATTTATAGAATCAATAATTAATTTTAAATTACTGGGAAGTCTTTCCTTGTCCTTGATTCTTATTATGTAAATTTTATCATTTTTTTAATACATTAAAGTTAAGATCAAATTTAATTATTGATTTCTTTTTCATATAATTATTTGTATGTCTTTATTTGAAGTGTTACGGTGGATGAAGCCACAAAATAACTTGTCTATATTTATTTAAAGATAAAATTCAAAATATTAAATAATTTGTTACTTATTTTTACATTATTGAGTACACATTGTAATTTAAATATAAGACTAAGACCTAAAACTGAAAAACACTTGGGCTAACCAAAACCTATACTTTTGTATCAACCCCATTGATTTATTTATATATATATATATGTATGTATGTGAGTATTCTGTTAATCTTTAGTGGGATCCGGATACTCACTTTTGTTGCCATTAAATAATAAGAAGAAAAAGAAATAGTCCAAATTAAATATCACCTACCTAATATATTTGTTGATCTTTAAAATAATATAATAATAATTTGATTTAGAAAATTGATTTGATCAAGTAGTTTGGTAAAAAATTTTCGCTATTCTTATCTATTGAGGATCTTTTGATGACTTAAGAAATTAAATAATATTAGAGCTTTGTTATTCTATTTTTATTTTATTTATTGTATATATAATAAAATTAGATTTTTTTTTTTTTGAAAAAGATAGATAAACTACTTGTATTAATTAAAAAAGATATATAAAAAAATTACAATACAAATAGGCATGGATGGCAAATAAAACAAAGAAACATTGTGATAGACATATCCACTAAAGATGGATCAATCACAAAACATAAAACAAAAGTCCATGAAGGTGCAAAAGGAGGCCCTAGAATGAAACTGTAAGGAGAAGTTGTCCTAACTGACATCTATTGCTCTAGTTGTCTTTGAAATGAATCCCATGAACTTCAGATTAAGTTGTTCAGTTGAAATGGAATCATTGTACTTTACCCTCAAGAATTGCAGAGAACCACAACAAAAGTATATGATCAATTACCATAATAATCATAAATCAAGAATGAGATTTTGAATTAAAGATGCATTGAGTTCATTTGATTCAATTGTTCCACGTGATAGCACACGCTAGAATATCCTGGTTTCTCTCATGGGATTCTATAAAGGGATGTTCTCCATGAACTCCACACCTCCATAAGAGGTGCCCAGAAAAGATTGTTAGTTGAAAGAGTTGGTCAAAGTGACATCAAATACTTTGAGCAAAGTTACATTGGAGAAATAAGTGATCTACAGTTTTGATAGCCAAGTGACAGATAATACACGTGGTTGGTAACTTAATGCACATTCTCTATGTTAATTTATTTGAAGTGAGAATTTTATTTTTTCATGCCAGCCAATTAAAGAGTCTATTTTTCATGGACATGAGCTTTTTTAGAAAATTCAGCACATTTGATAGCGCATATCACCATGGTTCAAGAAGGTATAAAAAAATTTGACTAAAAACCTTCTACTAAATGTAAGAGACCATCATTTTAGAGCGAGAAATCACTGCCTTGATATCTTAATTCATTTAACCTCTTGGATCTATTTAAATAATATAAAATATTTATTAAGATAAATAATTTAACTTATTACAACTATAAATGTACAATTAATTCCCTCACATGATTGGACCTACATAAATTTTGTTAAGATTAGATAACATTATAAATCAAAATCAAGTAGTTGATAATATTAATAATGGTTGGTAGGTAGTATAGGACTATACATATATATAGGGGCAGTATCCATAACAAAATCACATTAAAACTTTTGGTGAATCCAATGGCAAATGCTAGGTAGGAGCAAAACATGCCAACCCACCAAGCCAAATATGACATGGATTTGTGTCTCATCTACAACCAAGTATACAATTATTTTGATTAATTTAAGCTCTACAAATATCTACTAATTTTTAATAAACATATTAAACTTATATTGAAATTAAGAATCAACAAAAAGAAAATTTAGTTATAAGTTATAACTATGTTTTTCATTATTTTTTAATTTTGATTTAAGATGAGATCATTGAGAAACAAGTTCTTGTTTTATACAATCCTAGTGCATTTCCATGTAAACCATGGCCGTTTCTTATTATGCTTGTTTTTTTATATAATTTAAGAAATATATTCTAAATTAATTTTTTAAAATAAATAAACCATAAATTTTATTAAAATAAATATATAAAAATATAGTAACAAAAGAGTAATACAAAGATAAAGAAAATTTCCAAAAAATAATCTCTAAGAGAGATCATTCATTTATCAAGTGTTTTCAATCAAATCCAAGATAATATTTTTGTATTAATCCGCACACTAGAGAGGAGGAGGTCAAGCTTATGTTTGATAAAAAACATAAGCTTGGCTCCAAATTGGAAAATTTGGAAATTGTTAAATTCATTTATATAACTGAACGGCTATATATATATATATATATAAGTAAACATGCAAATAAAAGCCTGTTGAATTTATTGAAGTACAGCTCACAACCAACACACATATATATTGAAATCAATTTATCTTCTTCTCATAATAATAGCTGTAAACCAGGTTCCGCTAACAACGCCAAGACATCTGCTGTTCCTTCTTCTGAAAAGACTTCATTGTGTCTCATTCACACACTTACTCTTTTTTATTATTACTATTATTATTATTATTATTATTATTATTATTAAATTTATATTATATCCACATTCCACACCACACCACGCTTTTCCATTAAGTATCAAATCATATGTAATTATACATGCAATTATCTATTAATCTTATGCACACACACATATGAATTTTCAAAAGTAAAAACAATAATAACAAATTTTTCAATTTTTTTTTTTTTATAAGAGTGACTAGTTCTTAATTAGAGACGTGCATGTCATAGAGCCACGCTCAACATTAACTGTACTTTCACTTTGCGTGTGATAAAGGATCAAACTTGAGACAAAGCCATACTCGATATCTGAGGCGAACTCCCCGCAAGTGACCGATATCAATTTTCACAATTTTTTTTATAAATAAATAAAAAAATAATAGTAGGCCCCACTCCACCAATCAACATTCTCAACCGTCCATTCCATCACCCATCCTCCGGGTCCCACTGCCACCCTGTCACTCCCTTCTCTCTCTATAAAACCTCTCCTTCCCCTCACTCTCACTCTCACTCTCTCTCTCCACTCAAGCAATGGCGCACCACCACGTCATCGCCGTCTTGCTCCTCTCCCTCACCATCGCTGCAGCCGCCCAATCCCCCGCCGCCGCCCCAACCACCACCCCTCCCTCCAAATCCACCCCAACCTCCCCCACTCCTACCGCCGCCACATCCCCCGCCGCCCCGGTCATCCCTGCCCCCATTTCCACTCCAACCGTCCCCTCCCCCGTCGCCACCCCTCCCGCTTCAACCAAACCCCCCGCCGCTTCCCCTCCGTCCCAAAAACCCACACCGATCACAGCCCCCGTCAGCTCCCCACCCCTCCCTCCCCCCACATTGCCTTCCCCATCCTCCACCCCCGTCACATCTCCTCCGGCGGTCACCACTCCACCTCCCGTCGCATCTCCTCCAGCAGTCACCACCCCATCCCCCGTCGCATCTCCTCCGGCGGCGGTTACTACCCCATCCCCCGTCGCATCTCCTCCAGCGGTTACCACGCCATCCCCTGTCGCATCTCCTCCTGCGGCCACCATCTCATCCCCCGTCGCATCTCCTCCAGCTCTCGCCACCCCATCCCCCGCCGGCTCCCCTCCGATCCCTGCCGAGATCCCCTCCCCAGCTCCTAGCAAGAAGAAACACTCCAAGAAGAAGAAGGCTGCTTCTCCTTCTCCGGCCGTCAGCCCTCCGAAACCCTCCGTCGGTTCTCCTGTCAGCAGCGACGCATCCTCTCCCGGCCCGGCCGCTTCCGCCTCCGCCGACGCCTCACCGGCATGCCCTCTTTCCCTTCTCTCTCTCTCTCTCTCTCTCTCTTTTAACTATTTTTAAAAAAATAATTTGATTTTTTATATAATATTAATGCTTTAAAATCGGGTATAAAAATATTTATTTATTTTTTTAACTTAATTAAATGAAGATAAATTGTTTGGAAATGCAGAATGGCGCGGAAAGTTTGAGGAGGATGAGAGAAGTGCTGATCTCGGGGTTGGCTGCGATGATCTTGGCCGTTGGATTGCTTGCCTAGGGATCATGGATGTTGCTGTACAATAATGGTTGATAATAATAAGGCTGTCTTTAGATTTAATTGGTGTTATTTTTACTTTTTTATCTTTAATTTTTTTTATGGCCATTTGTAGTTTATTTTATAACACACATCGTCGACATCGATCACTTGATGTAATTTTTTGTTATTTTTTATTGTTGATGTTGTATTGCTCATGGATTTATCTTATATTTCTGTTTGATTTTGCATTTTAGTTTTTATAGGTGACTCATGTTTGATATTATGAATCATCTTCTGTGAAATAAGAACACACATGCACACACTTTTAGATGGTAATTATTAAAATTTCAGTATGAGATAGTGTGAGGATTGATATTTAGAACAAATATAGCAACATTTCATCTTCCTCCTCTTGTTTGAAAAAAAAAATCTAAAAATATTTAGTTTAAATGATAATTTTGTCCTTACATTGTGTGTTGAAAACACAAATAGACATTGACATGTGAACTCCCTAGAAACATAATTTTGTCCTTTCCTTGATGTCCAAATAAATTTTCACATAATACACACATATATATATATATATATGCAAACTTGTAAAAATTTAACTAATTTATGGAATATAAAGTGCAAAGTGATCCTTCAATTCAATGGTTTATTAACAATTTACCCGGAAATGGCCGACAAAGAGTACTATGGAGGACACTGCAAAAGCATTTATTTATATCAAAGATACCTAACTTGTCGGTGCCATATTTCATTTTTCCCCTTCCAAATGAAGTTTGGAATGAATAAAGAAAAATGTCAAAATAAAAGAGAAGAAGAAAAAAAAAACCCACATCTTTATCAAAGCATGAAGCATCCAATATATTGATAATAATAGGTGCATGGTGTCGTCCAAAATTTTTCATGTGAGAAATACTAATTTTACTTGTATCTAAATCACTTACTAAAATTGATAAATAAAAAATAAGAAATACTATCACTAGTGGGCAGAAGACAAGATCTCTAAAATCAAATAATAAACATTGAGAAAGGACTCATACCTGGATCCACTCCACCCACATAACTATTTTATCAAAAGAAAGAAAATGACAAACTTCTTTAATGGTAGCCACCTTGGCCATCATGACAACCTTTATAACTAAAATAGTAGATCTACATTGGTTTTTCTTTCCTTTCTGTCAGATTCCCTGATTAAAAACAACTCTAAATACACTCAAATATCAAACCTTAATAGTTAGGATAAGTAGATAAATGCATGCAAGGAGGAGGCATGAAAGAAACAAACCATGTGGTGGATGGCTCTAATAATTTTGCTGCAACCTACCCTGTTTCATCAACCTTCTTGTTATATCTTTTTAGCAGTTTGTGACCACAGTCACTGCTCCCTGTTCATCTTTTTTTTACTATTTTGTACTTTTCCATTCTGTTCATTCACAAGGTTCAGTTTTAAATTGAGTGAATGATTAGGTTACTAACCTGTAGTGTCACGGTTTCCTTCTTCATCATCTTCCTCATCATTCCTGTCAGCATGTCTGTAATTAACTGAAATGAAAAAGAGTGATCAGAGATAAGGAATGAAGATATGCAGAATTAAATTGTAGAAAGAAGAAGAACATACTTACTGTCCTGTGCTGCATTTTCTGATTTCTCATTCAATGCATTTTTACAGTGTCAACATTTGGTGCTGTTTGTTAGGACCGTCAAGGAGAGATTTCCATGCCACCATGAATGCTTGTTTCATGTAAAACGGTCCCTCCCCCACATCACTCTCTATTAAATACCAGTATAGAAGAAAACTGGTTTTCAGCATTGGTTCTGAAAGTGGGGTTTCATTTACTAATGGTTTCTCCAGAGTTAAAACACCTTCATACATGCTAATCTTTCCACATCTGTATAATAGAGAACATTTTACTGTTACCAAGCATGAAATATGTCAGATATGTATATTACTTTCAAGCACTCATCTAAACTGCAGAACTCAAAGCAAAACATATTGCTAAATTGGGATGTCTACAAAAAACTCAGCTCTAAGAAGATGATCAGTTAGGATGCATATCACATGAGTATAAGATCTAACAATGTAATAGATTAAAAGCCAAAGTTTCAATAAAGTATTGAAATAACATTTTTAACGTTTTATTTGTGTCACATTTTCAGCAAGCTCTCAAGTTTTTGCAGATATGGAGGCCCTGCCACATCCACAAAGTGTGAGTTGTTGATATGCAATTGTGTCAGACTAGTGATTTTACATGTGGCTGTAATCAAGTCAGCAAAATCATTGATGGTGAGGCATCCATATTCTTCAATGTGTCAAGTGAGCATAAACATTATGTGATTGTAGAAATATACCCCAAACAAACATCAAGTGTTTGAAATGAAAATTTTGAATCTTGGAGGGGCTAAATCAAAGTATTGACATCTATCTCAAACTATAATGGTGTACAATGGTTTTTGTCTTAAAAAAACAATGAATATTTTTTGTATGAAGTGAGTGCATTTACCTCTACAGCATCATCAACATGTAAATCTGCCAACAATGCAAATAACTGAAAACCAAGAATCAACAACAGATTACCATAAATTATTTTACAAAGTCGAAAAGCACATTAACATACATTACAACAAAAGGTGCATCTTTATTTGTAATGTACTCCATGTTTATTTTAGATCTGTTATAAGTTTCTAGCAGCCTATCTGACACAATTTACCTTTGAAGTAATAGAATCACATATTGCACAGTCATGCATTTAACACCATGATTCTGAATTCAAGTCACTTGCCTGGTCCAAATTTGAAATTTCTCATTTGTGGCAAAGCGCACATACAAAAAGACTATATACCAAATTATTGATATATGAGGAACATGATTTGAATGTAAGTCAGTTGTGTGGTCCAATTGAATTTTCTCATTCAAGGCCAAGCAAACATATCCACAAAATTTTCCAGCTACAATCTCGACCTAATAATATACCTTGAGGATAAGAACAAGTAAAAGATCGAAGGCACTTACGCACATGCCTTTTTGGGGATCATTCAGTTGCATATAAGCATCCTGAAAAATTGATGATGCCAATGGACCAATAAGTCTTATATTAGTAGTTTCAAAGAGTTTCAGCAGAGGAATTATCTTTCATAAGGTAAGCAATAATTTTCAAATACGAAACTATCATGCAAATGGTTGGCAAAAGTTAATGGTGAAAGCGGATACAATTTAAACATGCTATATTGTAGTATACGAAAATGGCTCAGATGTTTTTAAATATTATTCAACTCCGTAGCAATACTATGAACAGATGATACAATATTATAGCTGCAGGACTATGAAGACAAACAACTCACCAGAAGAATAAAAACATATCACAGAAGCTATGTTATATAAATTTAACTCCAATTGAATGATTATGCCAGCTGAAACTGCAGTAATGAAAACATATGAAAGTACAAGAACATGTAAGCCTTTGACAAATTCAAGTCTGTCCTTCATTCAGCTCACAAAATTAAAATAAAAAGTCAATATTGTCAAGTTATTAAACCATATTACCATCCATTGGATTGGATTTCAGCCCATCCTTGTATCCAACTCCAGCAAAATCAGTAAGTGGTTTCGGCCGATCACTCAAATGATCTATTATGTTCCTCAACGTTAGAAACACCAGAAATGAGCTGCCAAGTGTTATGAATAACTGCCTTGGCTTGATCCTTCTGTACTAGAATACACAATTCATCCAGCTGTGCTTTCTCATTTGGCCTGTAGCCATGCTTGATCATGTAGGTACAAAAACGGTAGCTAAGAATAAAAATGCACAAACAGGACATGGATTGGGTAATTAACAATGAATGTCACAATAGCTACAATATCTAGAGACAGTCTAAAGTATTTGTGGGACCCATTGCAAGATTATTTCAAGGTTCTTTGGACAAACAAAAATTTGACTGTTTAGAGAGGTAAGTCGCATCAATGGTGAATTGAAGTCACAAAAATGATAACAATGTTAAGTTGTCCTCACACAAGATAGTCTTGTCAATGCCTTTTGTTCTTCAACTACAATTACTCGATGGGACAAGGCTTTTATTACTTAAACCTCCCCATTTCTTCAATTAGTAATCAATCTATAATAAAAGATCTAAAATTCACCCTTTTTCCTTAAGAAGAGAATAATCAATGCTTATATTGCAAGGAAAGGATGATAAATGGAAAGGACGGCATAAATGATAATGAAGAACGCTAAGACCGACTTCAACTATCAGTGCTGGTTTCTGACTCCCCAGAATAAAGACCTCCAAAATAAAACAAAAGCACTTGTTGTTGTGCGATTATAAAAAAACACTAAAACAATCATATTTTCCAAATTGATTTGCAAAAGCCATCAACCCCAGCACATAGATATTAGAAAATTTTAAGTCTGTGTGAAATAACTATGGAAGGCTGATTATTCCAAGACCTCCAATGAATTGCATCAAAACATATGCCAGCCACAGCAGATATGTCAAACGCGCATAATCCTTTTGCAAGGACAAATCTGAAGACAACTCTTAGTTAAGACTCTTAAGTCACACTTGAATGCTTCCTAATGAAATCTGAAATGCTGACTATCCTAGACATACACCCAGCACAATAAAACTACAATCCACTAGTATAGCTGTCACAACAGGTGCATCTTCTTTTCCAGTATGTGCTGACCAACAGAATCTAAACATACAAAACCGAAGACTTTAAAATACATGAATCATAATGGGCAATCAACATTAAAATTCAATGTGGGGAGGAAAAAGACATAAAAGGAGATATGAGACTTAATGGTCAAAACTGGAAATTACCTTCATTCCGTTGTTTTGCTTAAAGATAAATAAACCATAAAGAGGTTTAACATCCAAAGCCTCAATAGAAAGGTATCTTAATTAATCCCAGAGGAAAAAGTTGAGCTTGGAAAAAGCAAGATCTGAATTCAGTGGTATGGCATTAAAAGCACAAAAAAATAGAGCTAAATTAAGACAAAATGAAGAGCCAGAGAGCAAACGATAACGGCATGATTTATATTCAATATGAACATTCAATATTTTATCAATCCCAATTCATGCATGATTCACAAACAAAAGCAACGTCTCAAGAACACAAGAGCAACAAACACTAGATATGAAATCAAACTTCAAAGCACTGAAAGAACACAATTCTAAGGGACAATCTTATAAGCCTTCATCTTATCAATCCAAGAATAGAAGGATGCTACCGTGTTGCGAAAGCCAAGGAATCCATGCTCCTTGCTCTTGTTCATGCTATCCAAGAGTTCCATCTCCGTTCCAAGCACAAGATCCGCGAGCCACCAGGAAGCGATTTCATTCAGCTTGGTTGGCGCAAGCTCATACTTTGCCACAATCTCATCCCACACCCCTTCCTTCCCCTTCATCAACTCCCCCAACTTGACCCGGTTCTCCTCACCTTCATACCCAACGTAATCCACTCCAAATTGCTCTGCAAGTATCCGCCAAAGCTGCTTCCATTTGAACACATCACCATTGCTGCAATTAAAAGCTTCGTTTTTTGCATAAGGATCAACCGAAGCCCATATCTGATGCTCGGCAACAAGATCAGCATCAGAGATATCACTGAATCCCTCCCAAGTCATCCTGCTCCCGGGCCACCTCAACAAGCTTCCTTCATGCTTGCAAATAGCAGCATAAACGCAGAGAGTCCCAACAATATTCATAAGACTGTAAGGAGAAAACCCAAAGATCATCGTCGGGCGGTGAACAGACCAAGACACCTCCCCATCTCTCTTAGACAATTCGTCGAACAGGATGTCCTCAAGATCGTAATAGAAGTTGGGACAGTTCAGGCGGGGCATTTCTTCAGTGAAGGGTGGCTCAGGAATCTCAACCTTGCCGAAGGACTCAACAGAGCCAAGGTGGTGCTTCCGCCCTGTCTGCAGGCAGACATGCTGAAGATTCTGAGCGTTAGGGAGCACGGCGGCGAACACGTTGCGGAGCATGGCGGAGTTCACCTCCCGATTCTCAGCCTCGGTGAAACGCGGGCTCCAGGTTACATAGAAGATGTGGGTGATATCGGTGAGAGGGGAGAGCTTCGCGAGAGCGTCGTCGGGGTCGGAGATGTCGCACTGAACGTGCTCGAAGGCGGGGCCAGGGGTAGGAGACCAGGAGGCGAGAGGGCGGCGGGAGACGCCATACACCTTCCAGGGACCGCCGGGAGTGTCAGATAGAGGGAGGATCTCGGCGAGGCTATTGCCGACGATGCCAGTGACGCCGACGACAAGGCCGACACTCTGATACTTTCCGGTGGCCTCGCCGGAATCCTCGTCTATCTTTTTCTGCAGATCAAGTAAAACCAAGAGCATGAAGATGCAAAATGAAAAAGGAGAAGGTAAGGCAAGTGATTGAGAAGATCAGAGAAGTACCTTGGCAGCACCGATGGCGCCGGCCCACCACCAGCTCATGGCGGCGACGGTGATAGATGATCGGAGACGGAGATGGAGACGGAGACGGAGACGGAGACGGAGACGGAGGAGGAGAGATCGGGGAGGAGCTCTGAGGGAATGGCTTGGTTTGCGCCAATTAATTTAATCACGTTTCAAAGCTTCGTGGACTTTTTTTTTCTCGAGATCTATTTATTTATTTATTCAAAGTGAAATAAATGGGTTTACATCTTTTTTAATATTGAGGTTGTTTTTAATAATTTTGTATTTTTTTAATTTTATATAATTGTTTTATTTTTAAGACAAGACTAAGGTCGCAAGTGCAAGATAGGAGTAATTGGCATCATAAAAGAGTTTATATTTGCATGGGTGTTTTATGAGTTATTAAATTAAAAAAAAATAAAAACAAGTTTAACCATTGATTTAATTGACTTGACTTGCTATTATAGTGGTTTGAACTTTTATTTTGTTTTTGTCCGTTTAATTAATGTTGAGTAAATATTTATGTAGCTTTTAAAAAGTTATAAATATTTATAAATTAATAAATAGATAAAATCCATATATATTTGAAAATATTTGATATTGATGAAATTTGGATCACAAGTTTTTTTTTGCTGTCTTTCTTGAATAAAGCAGATAAATAAGTGATTTATTAAAAACCATAAAAATACAAACACAAACAAAAACAAATAAACCAAACTAAAGTGATAAAACAACAACAATAATAATAACATTGGCAAATAAAAGAAGAAAAATACGTTAAAGTAATTAACAGAATTGAAATGTTTCAGAACAAAATAAAGAATAAAGACAAAACAATCAAAGGGTAGCAAGAGGTCAACATTAACTGCCATGGCAACAAATGTCAGCTCTTTTGTTAGAATGATTGCTTGTAAATTAGTTTGCCCGGACAGAGGATTTGTAATGCGCTAGTGCTCAAGAAATCTAGGGAGTACCTGAGCGCGTAGATTGAATAGCTTGATCATAAGGTAAGCCATTTATTTACGCATAAACAATCTTCTAAATTATTTAGATATTTTTAATATAAATCATAAAATGTAAAAATATTGTTAAAATAATAGTTTAAGCTAACAAGCCAATGGTCTATTGCTCTTAACAACAAGTTCCTTCTGATTTAAAAAAGACTCGAGATCAAACCCTATAATCTATGCAAAGTGAGCCCCAAATGCTTGTCGAGTTTGCTTCGTCCCTGAGCATGTCCTTAACTTCTCTTAAAGGAGAGATGACCTTGTGATTTATTTGATCACGGCTTTTCGGTAGAGTGTTTGTTTCATAAAGGACCCATGATATTGGTTCTCTATTAATAATAAATAAATAAATAATCAGGCTGACAAAATGGTGTTATTTGAGGAACCATATCTCGAGGCAATACAACAGTGGATATAGAACCCGCACGCAAGCAAACAGCTAAATTTCCCGCGAAAGAGGGCGGGAAGGCCAAGCCATCCCTCGAAAAATCCCTAAATCCCCAAATTTCTCGTTTTCTTCTCTCAATCGAAACCCTAGATCCTTCATTTGGCTTTGGAAAAATCCTTTTCTCAATGGTTCCCCCATATCCAGAAGGGATGGTGCTCACAAACTTCACTGGAAATGGTGTCGGATTTGGTATTCCTTCTTCTCCATTGATTGCGTATGTCTAATGTGTTAGTTGATGCCCATGCTTATGCTCTTGTTCTTTTGTTGCTGCAGGGTTTGGCATTGGCTGTGGTTTTGGAGTCGGATGGGGATTTGGAGGTTTGTTTTGTTTCAGTTTTGATCCATCCTTGGAATGCTCAATCCATGCGATTAATGATTTATATATATAGTTGAAGAGTTCTTTGTGTGCTAAGCGTGAATGTTTTTTTTTTTCAATTCACAAATCAACGATTACTAGTAAACAAGCACACATGTAGTGTTGAGTATCATGTTCTATGAGGGCATATCTTTTGATTTTGAAAAATGTTTAGGTTTGAATTTGAGTGTTTCTTGGAGCATTGTTGCTCTCAAATATCTGTACAGGAGGTATAATTTTAGAGGTTTCAATTTCTTAGTTGATAGATGGGAAGATGAAGATATTTTGTGAAAGGCAAAGAGATTAATTGGGAACAATGTTACATTCAAAAACTAATCTATAAAACCCAGAGTTTGCACCTCCTTATCCCTTGGTTGTCTTGCTTGTTTGCCTCTTGCCCTGCTTGGCAACATTTACAAGCCTTTAGAAAAGAAATAGTTATTCCTTGTTCAGATTTCGTATTCTTCAATTTTTTCAACATTCATGTGTTATAGAAAGTGAGTGATGCCTCATTGTTTTGAATACTTATGCATTTCTAGATTTTCAGAGAATTTGTGGTTCCAGTGCATGGCAAAGGTGGTTATAGTTCCAGACACTTGGACCTTGATTGAAATCATATGCTTTCATTTAAATTATTATTTCAAGTGCAAATGAAAAAGGAAGGAAAGGATTTGCAACTAGGCCAATATGAGGCTGGTCATTAACTAGCTAATAACTTCTTTTTTGTTTCTATGGGGAGTAGCATTTTATTAGGACAGGAGTTTTGTGTTCTGTTTTCAATTTAGTTTTTGTTGGTTTTGTATATGTAGTTTGGCAAGAGTATTTAAAAAGGTCTTTATTGGTAAGTTTTACTTGTTGTCTCGATGACCAATGCCTTGGGTTGGATTTCAACTCTTGCTATTGTCATCTAGACCAAGACTTTACCTGGCATTGTTTTCCAGGGAGGCAATGTAACTATAATTTGGAAATCTAGTCTATGACATCAGATCAGTTGCATAAATTTTAAAGCATTTGTTAGGGTTACAGACCACTATACATCTTTCTAAAAAAAGTTATCTTTCTCTCTAAAAAAATTTCTCTATGGATCATATCTTTTTAGTCTTGATTAGCTGCATTCCAAATTTATCATATTATCTCACTGGTGCTGGTTTCATATACATAAATTAGTTTGCTAGAAACAATTGCATTATTTTAGTTTACTTTTATAAATAACTGTGCTTCTTACTTTGGTGTGGTTGGCCAATCTGGTTTCCTTCCTTGTTTGGACTGAAGAGTGATAGAAAGCAAAATATGGTTGGCAGATGTTTCTAAAATGTTTCTGATTTTGCCCTCTATTCATCCCTTTCGTGTTAGAAACAAATACATGAACAAGCAAACTTCTGTTGGCAAAGTGAATTTCTGTTTATATGACATTGACTGCATTTGACTTGAAAGTGAAAATTTGCTTCCATTCGGTCCTCATCTAATCTTTTTAACTTTATATGCAATACAATGTTAATATTGTTAACCTCTTCAAGTCACTTAACCTTCAATTTTCTCCAGGGATGCCTTTGCATGCATTTGGTCTTGGCATAGGTGTGTATTTGATTTATCAATATTTTCACCACCATTTCTTTAAACTCATCAGCCTTAGTAAATCCTTCTCTTCATTGTATTATGAAGGAGGAGGCTGTGGTGTAGGCCTTGGTCTTGGCTGGGGTTTTGGGAGCGCCTTCGGTTATACAGAAATTCTAAGGTTAGTTTTCATGCATTGAATTTGATAGCAAAGTCATCAATGAAAAGCCCAATCAAGATGTGCGTACTTCCAAGTAATACTTTCATTTCAAATCATGACAAAATGATGAACTTTATGAACTGTTAGCTTTGTCTAAATCTTTTCAAAAACTATCTTTCTTAACGTTTGGCATTGATGCAAGTATTATGTAGAGAATTTCATTGTGATTTGCTCACCTTATTGGTCAAACTTAATCGTCCTTCTCGTAATGAAGTGTCTGTTTTTGTTCTCCAAGTTTATTCTAAATTTCGTCATGATGCCGCAATAATCATCTACCATTCTACGCTGAACATCTATTTTCTTCAACTGTCGTTCAACTTTCCCATGCACTTTACCTTATCATTGCATCACATCTGTTCTTATTCAAAAAGAAAAAAAAAAGTTGAAAATGCACATACATCTTTTTGACTATTGATCTTATTACCATCCGTTGATCACTCTTGTTTGGTTGGTTGGGTTTGTGTAGTCTAGCAATGCTGATTCAGAAAAATTTTTGCTGTTACTTCATGTTATATGTCATAATTTCATCTAAGCTCTACCCAAAAGTTTGCCACCCTCTGAATATGATATAACCCATTTGTTCTGCAGAAATATCCAACTACAGTAAGTAGAAATAAAGAGAAAGAGGACTCTTGTTTTCGCTCTATCCATATATTTATATTTATATTTTTTCCCATCTGTTTTGATCTTTTTAAGGATTTAGATTGATGATCTTTAAGTATCAAGAGAGAAATTTTCTTAAAATAATGGATTATACATTGTAGACAATAACCAGTGGTTACTTATTGAAGAAATTTGAAAAAAAACAGCCACAGTTTGAACACAAAAATTTATATGGTTCGACTTAAGGGTATGAGAACTTTGTATTTAACCATTGTAAACGCACTGTGGTGCATGTGTTGTCAATTATTTTCCTTTGTTGGAAAATAACATTTTTGACCTTATTTTGTGGTTCATAAGTTTTGAAACTAGGTCGTTAAAACTCTTATAATTTGATTATTCATTTTGATTCAAATAATTCTTTTTTCCGTTAGTATTAAGTAATTTTTTTTAAAAGTAGATAAATCATATTCATAAATAATAATAAAAAAAATCTACAAGGACAACTGACAGAAGGATAAATAAAGGAAAGGGCCACATATGAAGGACTAAGGGCCCATTTGATACACAAATAAATACTAGAGGGTTTTTAATGTGTGCCTCATGGTATTGGGTGTATATATTTTCCTAATTTATTCACAAAAGCCATCAACCCAGCACATAGATTTTAGAAAATTAGAAGTCATAAACCATGGAAGGCCGACTATTCCAAGAAACCAAGCGGCAGAAATGATGAAAGTGCATACCAAAATGGCCAGTCTTTGGAGATAAGTGATAGAAGGAAACTAATGATCAAAAGTGGGCATCAACCTTTTTCAAGGACAAATATGAAGACAAGTTCTTACTTAAAGACTCCTCAAGTCCCCCATTTGTAAGTCCCGCTTGAATGCTTCATAGTGAAATCTGAAAATGCTGACTATCCTTGACATACACCCACCATAATAAAACTACAATCCATTAGTACAGCTGATACAACAGGTGCATCTTCTTTTCTAGTATCCGCTAACAAGCAGAATTTAAACGTACAGAACGGAAGACTTTAAAATACATGAACCATAGTGCACAATCAACATTAAAATTTAATGTGGGAAGGACAAAGACAAAAAAAAAAGGAGATATAAGAGGTAATGGTGAAAACTGGAAATTAACTTGATTCCATTGTTTTACTTAAAAGATAAATAAACTTTAAAGATGTTTAACATCCAAAGCCCAACATGAAGGTAACTTAACTAATCCAAGAGGAAATAGTTGAGCAAGGAATTAGCTAGACTTGAGTTCAGTAGTATGACATCAAAAGCACAAAGAAACAGAGCTAAATTCAGACAGAAGGAAGAGCCAGCAGCATTATTTCTTATTCAATATGAAAATTTATTCTTTTACTTGTCCCATTTCATGCATAAGATTTCAAGAACACAAGAGCAACAAGCAGTAGACATGAGATCAAACTTCAAAGCACTGATGAAACACAATTCTAAGGGACAATCTTATAAGCCTTCATCTTATCAATCCAAGAATGGAAGGAAGTTATTGTGTTGCGAAAGCCAAGGAATCCATGCTCCTTGCTCTTGTTCATGCAATCCAAGTGTTCAATCTCCACTCCAAGTATAGCATCCACAAACCACCACTGAGCAACATCATTCAGCTTTGTTGGAGCAAGCTCATACTTTGCCACAATTTCATCCCACACCCCTTCCTTCCCCTTCATCATCTCCTCCAACTTGACCCGGTTCTCCTCACCTTCATAGCCAACAAAATCCACTCCAAATTGCTCTGCAAGTATCCGCCAAAGTTGCTTCCATTTGAACACATCACCATTGCTGCAATTAAAAGCTTCATTTTTAGCAAAAGGATCAACTGAAGCCCATATCTGGTGCTCAGCAATAAGATCAGCATCAGAGATATCACTGAATCCCTCCCAAGTCATCCTGCTCCCAGGCCACCTCAACAAGCTTCCTTCATGCTTGCAAATGGCAGCATAAGCGCAGAGAGCCCCAACAATATTCATAAGACTGTAAGGAGAAAACCCGAAGATCGTCGTCGGGCGGTGAACAGACCAAGACACGGCCCCATCTCTCTTAGACAATTCGTCGAACAGGATGTCTTCAAGATCGTAATAGAAGTTGGGGCAGTTCAGGCGGGGCATTTCTTCAGTGAAGGGAGGCTCAGGAAACTCGACCTTGAAGAGGGCCTCAAAAGAGCCAACGTAGTGCTTCCGCCCGGTTTGCAGGCAGATATGCTGAAGATTGGGAGCGTTGGGGAGCACGGCGGCGAGCACGTTGCGGAGCATGGCGGAGTTCGCCTCCCGATTCTCAGCCTCCGTGGGATGCGCGCTCCAGGAGACATAGAAGACGTGGGTGATGTCGGTGAGAGGGGAGAGCTTTGCGAGAGCATCGTCGGGGTTGGAGATGTCGCACTGAATGTGCTCGAAGGCGGGGACAGGGGTTGGAGACCAGGAGCAGAGAGGGCGGCGGGAGACGCCGTACACTTTCCAGGGACCGCCGGGGGTGTCGGATAGTGGGAGGATCTCGGCGAGGCTGTTGCCGACGATGCCAGTGACGCCGACGACGAGGCCGACGCTCTGATACTTTCCGGCGGCATCGCTGGATTCCTCGTCGATCTTTTTCTGCGGATCAAGTAAAGCCGAGAGCATGACGATGCAAAATGAAAAAGGAGAAGGGAAGGTAAGTGATTGAGAAGATCAGAGAAGTACCTTGGCAGCACCGATGGCGCCGGCCCACCACCAGCTCATGGCAGCGACGGTGGTAGATGATCGGAGACGGAGACGAAGGAGGAGATATCGGGGATCTTCGAGGGAATGGCTCGGTCTGCGAGAATAGCTGGTAAATGCTTATATAGTTACGTTTCAGAGCTTCTTAGTGTTTTTTTTTTTAATTGCTTATACATCTTTCAAAATTTTATAATTATATATTTACTTTAAAAAAATATAATTTTATATATATTTTTAAAAATATAAGTAATTGTGCCAGTTAGATTTCGTTAACAAAAATTAATCAAATTTTTATTATTATAATTATAATTTAAATTACGATATATAAAAAGTCTAAAATAATTCTTGTAAATAATTATTTTATAATAATTTTTTTAATAGTATATATACAAAAAATATAATAATTATTTTATATATTTTTTATTTGTTAATTGATGGTTTTTCAACTAATTTGAATCAAGGGGTATATACATAATTATATATATTATTTAAAAATATGTATGTAATTACTTTTTATTTATGATAAATATATAATTTTAAAGTTATTCAGGTACATATGCAACAACCTTTTTTTTCTTGTAATTTATTTATTTATTTATTTAAAGTAGTGACAGCTTATTTGGCGTTGATGTGCGGTTTTAATTATAATTTTATATTTTATAATTATATGTTTTTCAGACAGACGGTAAAGGCAGCAAAGCCGGCAAGTACAAGATAATTGGCAAAATTTGGCACCATAAAAGAGTTTTGTTCGTGCATGGGTGTTTTATATTGGGATTGCTATTCTAGTGATTTGAACTTTTATTTTATTTTATTTTTTCCCGTTTAATTAACGTTTTTATGGTTTTTAAAAAATTATAAATATTTTTAAATTAATAAATAGATGAACTAATTTAAACTTGAAACTATTCACCATCTCTCTGGAACAGTAGTATTCCAATTTTTTTTTCCCCTACTCAAAGTCCAAGCATTCAAATTATATCCTACAAAATATTGGTGACATTTAGGTAATAAGTTAAGTCATCTATTTACATAGGAGTATTTAATTAATTATGACAACAACAACATTGATTAATGACTGATTATTACTCAAGCTTCTCTCGAGTTTAATCCTTTTTTTTTTTGAAGTTGAATATAATTTAAATCATAAGTTCAAGTAGGTACTTTATTCTCCTCCTCACTCAAAACTCAAGAGTTTGGATTTTATTTATGACTTATTCATAATTAAAAAAAAATTAATTAAATAAAATAAATTCAAGTCTAATTATATTTTTATACTGTGCTTATAAAAATCTAACAATAATATGATATCCATCGGTCATTGAGTTTTACATGAAATATATTTTTTTATATGAAACATAAATTATATTTAGGCAAAAATATTATTTTTTATTTTATTTTATTTATAAATATGAATAAAATAGAATTTTTTTAAATAAATTATGAGTTATCCATCTCTTCAAAATAAATAAATAAATAGATAACTCAAATTGAGATTTTTTTTTTAATATTTCATGCTAACGTCTTTAGCAATGAACATTGAGATTTTTTTTAGTATAAATCATAAATGTAAATAGATTTTAAAATAACTATTCAGGCTAACAAAATAGAATAATTTTAGAAACCATATCTCGAGGCAATTCAACAATGGATATAGCACCCGCACATGCGCTAGCAGCCAAATTTCCCGGGAAAGGGTGGAGTGGGAGGCCAACCCATCTCTCGAAAAAAATCCCTAAACCCCCAATTTTGAAATTTCTCGATTTCTTCTCTCAATCGGAACCCTAGATTTTTTTTATAGAGAAATCCTTTTCTCAATCCTTCCTCCATATCCAGAAGATATGGTGCTCACGAACTTCACCGGAAATGGTGTCGGATTTGGTATTCCTTCTTCTCTCTCCATTGATTGCGTATGTCTAATGTGTTAGTTGATAGCCATTCTTATACTCTTGTTCTTTTGTTGCTGCAGGGTTTGGCATTGGATGTGGTTTTGGGGTCGGATGGGGATTTGGAGGTTTGTTTTGTTTCAGTTTTGATCCATCCTTGGTATGCTCAATCCATGCCATTGGTGAATTATATATATAGTTGAAGTGTTCTTTGTGTGCTAAGTGTGAATGTTTTTTTGTCATAATGTGAAATTATGGATTAAATTTGTAGCAACGAAAACATAGTAGACATATCACTTCACAAATCAATGTTTACTAGAAAAACAAGCAGAGTTTCGCATTCTATGAGGGCATATCTTTTGATCTTGAGAAATGTTAGGTTAGAATTTGAGTGTTTCTGGAAGGATTGTTACTCTCTAATATCTGTATATGAGGTATTATTTTAGAGGTTTCAATTTCTGAAGTTAATCAAAGGGAAGGTGGAGACAATTTGTGTAAGTCAAAGAGATTAATTGGGAACATGTTACATTCAAAAACTATTTTAAAGTATTTGTTATGGTTACAAACCTCAATGCATCTTTCTTCTATTTTTATTTTTATTATTTTTTTATTTGTTAACTTCTCTATGGAATATATCTATTGAGTCTTGATTAGTTGCATTCCAAATTTAACATATTATCTAACCTTTGCTAGTTTCATATCATACATTAGTTTGACAGAAACGATTGCATTATTTTAGTCTACTTTATAAATAACTTTGTGCTTCTTACTTTGGTGTGGTTGGCCAATCTGGTTTCCTTTCTTGCTTGGATTGAAAAGTGATAGCAAGCAAAATATGGTTGGCTGATGTTTAGCTGACTGAAAGGAAAACCAACCTAAAACGTTTCTGTTTTCGGCCTCTGCTCATCCCTTTCATGTTAGAAACAAATGCATGGACAAGCGAACTTCTGTTGGCAAAGTGAATTACACATTGACTATATTTGACTCTAAAATGAAGATTTGCTTCCTTTGGTCCTCGTCTTGTCTCTAATTTTATATGCAATACGGTGTTAAGATTGTTAGCCTTTTTAAGTCACTTAACCTTTTATTTTCTCCAGGGATGCCTTTGCATGCGTTTGGTCTTGGCATAGGTGTGTATTCGATTTATCAATATTTTCATTACCATTTCTTTTAACTCATTAGTCTCAATAAATCCTTCTCTTCATTGTATTATGAAGGGGGAGGCTGTGGTGTAGGCCTTGGTCTTGGCTGGGGCTTCGGCAGCGCCTTCGGTTGTCAATACAGAAATTCCAAGGTTAGGTTTCATGGCATTGAATTTGATAGCAAATTCATCAATGAAAAGGCCGATCAAGATGTTCATACTTCCAAGTAATACTTTCATTTCAAAACATGACGAAATGATGAACTTTATGAACTGTTAGCTTTGTCTAAATCTTTACAAAAGCAATCTTTGTTAACGTTTGGCATTCATGCAAGTATTCTATAGAGAATTTCATTGCAATTTGCTCACCTTATTGGTCAAACTTAATCATCTTTCCTGTGACGTTGTGTTTGTTTTTGTCCTCCAAGTTTATTCCAAATTTCATCATATGTCGCCATAATTTCATCACCTACCATTCTTATTGAAAAAAAAAGCACACGTCTCTTTGAATATTGATCTTGTTATCATTTATCACTCTTGTTTTGTTGGTTGGGTTTATGAAATCTAGCAATGTTGAATCAGAAAAAATCTTGCTGTTACTTCATGTTTTATTTCATGATTTGGTTTAAGTTGTAGGTTTTATGGTATATGGAAGAAATTTGAAAAAACAATCAGTCTGAACACAAAATTATATGGTTCAATGTAAGGGTATGCAAACCCTGTATTTAACCATTCTAATGTGCCCATGGTGCATGGGTTTTGTAAGAGTACAAAAAATAATCAATTAATTTTAATTTTTTTGTTAATAAATGTAGATAAGGGATAAAATCAAGCCCTTTATTTTTTAAGTTAGGAGAAATATGAAATAGAACTGTTTCATGACTCTTCTGTTGAGAGTGAGTTATAATTAATTCTAATGACTTGTGCCTGATTGACTGAGGCATAGTACAAAACATTTAGGGCCCGTTTGGATCACGGAATAAGAATGAGAAAGGTAATGGTAATGGTATTAGGAAAGGTAATAGTAATGGTAATAATAATAGTAATGGGAATAAAAATAGTGTTTGGTGGGAAAGAATAAACATTGGGAATGAGAAAAGTGGGATAGAGAATTGTATAAAATTACTTTAATGCCCTTAATATAAGTAATAATGGGTTAATATGTAAAATTATTAAATATAAATAAGTATTATAATTAAATATTTAGATTAAATAATTTATTTTCACCATTAAATAATTAAATAATTTATTTTAATTATCCTCCTAATTATTAAAAAAAAGTAAATTTGTTCTAATTATTTAAATTAATTATTTTATTTAATTAAATATTTAGTGATTAAAAATATCATTTCACTTTAATTATCATAATTAAATATTTTTATTAATTAGTTTAATGAATTAAATCTATGTAGGGGCAAAACTGACATTTCACTTTAATTGTTATAAGGTAATATGTATAAAAATAACTATTACTCATTTTAATTATTATAAGAATTATTTTAATGAATTAGTTCACGGAATAAGAATGGAAAGGGGAATAAAAAAGGTAATGATAATGACACTGTAGGAATAGAAATAAAAATGAAAACTGTGTTTGGTTGGAGTAATATTTCATTGGGAATGGAAAAAATTTAAAGAGATAATGTGATAAAATTATTTTTATACCTTTAATATACAAAAATCTTATTAATAATATATATTAATGACTATGGGAAAAAATTGATTTGCATTTAATATATATTTCTCTTTTTCAGGATTGAAACCGAGAGATAAATAAATAAATAAAAATATATATTTATATATTGAATCTGACCTGTTTAAGGGTGGAACCGATTGTGCAAAGGGGTCACATGACTAACATTATTCACTAGTGACTAAAATTAAGTAATATTTCATTTCCTCTTTCGCATTGTACCACTAGTTGAACTTGTTTCCTGCATATAGCTAGTCCCCCTCTTGAGGCCTTGATTTGGGATGCCTTTCATTGTAGTGATACTAACAAAACTCATCCCATTTCACATTCTTACGCTCAAACGTGATTGAGATCTCATTTTATTTTTAAGGCATTGTGCTATTTTTCTTATAAATGGTTACAAGCTTATGTTGGTTTTATTTATAGTTTATTTATACATTTTTCTTTTTTTGTTAAATAATATTTTTTTGCAATTCATCATTGAGCATCTAGTATAATATCTCTCTTTTTTATGCATTTCTTATTTACATATACAAAACTTTAATTTCTCTCTTATTTATTTATTTATTTATTATTATTATTATTGTTATTATTATTATTATTATTATTATTATTATTATTTTAATATGAATAAATAACAAAATTTATTTAAAAAAAATATTATAAGATGATATGAAAAACAGTTAAAACAACAACAGTAGATAGTAACATAGCTAATAGTCTACTAGATAGAAATATACTACAATAAACTTGTCAACAATCTTAAACTTGATGTTTTCAAAAATCTTAAACTGCATTTATCTAAGTGATGAGCAGATGGTTATTCTATTCGAGGATCAACATATCGCTTGAATAAAGAGGTTTCCCATCCAAGACCTCTCTAACTGTACGTATTAGGAATAATAGGGACATTAAAAGTATGTCTTATTTTTCTAATATAAAGATGTATCATGTTTAATAACAAAATATGTACGCATCACCTACCTTATCTCTTATTTTTCTTATATAAAGATGTGATATTTAATAACAAAATATGTACTCATCCCTCCTTCGCCCCCTTCCTTCTCTCTCTCTCTCTCTCTCTCTCTCTCTCTCTCTCTCTCTCTGTGTGTGTGTGTGTGTACATATATATCTCTCCTTAACCGTACACTTAAGACTTTTTTGGCTATATTGGATCATTACTTTATATCAAACACCTGTAATTTAAAAAATAAGTATAAAAATAATTAAGTATAAATAATAAAAGCTTAGTTGATTCTCTGATAGTATATACATGAAGACTTTTGTAATGTACCTTATATTTTGAAGAAAGTAGATAAACCATGAATTTATTGAAATAGAAGGGGGAATACATTAGCGAATAGAGAAAGTAAAATAAAAGTCAGTTGGCTCTCACCAGGGTGAAGCACTGAACTGATAGGAAATACAAACAAATTGACTATAAAAGAAAAGGAGGTAAAAGCTTAGAAGACGAAAGTCACTGTTTCGGAGTACACGTCTACCCAAGCTGAAATAAGGGGTAACCTACTCCAAAGCAAGGAGTTGATCTGAATCGCCAGTTTGGTTGGAAGCCTTAGCGTTTATGAAGTTGAGTGAGCGCTTAATCTTCTAAGAAGCCTCGTGATTGTCTGCCATAGTTGAAAGCCAAGAAAGAAACATATTAGCAGTTTTAATCAAGATAGAGAAGATAGGTAATGCTAGAGATTGAAACATGTGACTATTTCTTTCCAGCCATAAATGCCACATAATGGCTCGAGAAGTAAAGTCCCAGAGAGAACGAAGCTGAGGGTGCAGGGAGGTAATCCAAGTTGTCCAAATCTCAGAGGTAGAATGAGGTAGTGAGTGAATTTCAAACATTTGTGAGAAGAAAGATCAAATTCGTTTTGTGAAGTTATAATCAAGGATAAGGTGATCCATAACCTCTGTGGCTTTGTGACAAAGAACGCATGTATCTATGACTAAACCGGTATTACAAACTATTTTGAAGAGATTAGAGAGGGTAAGAAGTTTATCATCCCAGGCTAACCAACAAAATAAAAAATTTTTACTAGGGCATCTTGTTTTCCAAAAATGGGAATAGAGCGGGCAACGCATGCCACCATTTATAAGGAATTTATAGAAGGATTTGACCGAAAAGAAGCCATTTTTTTTTCTCCAAAGTTCAGTTGAAGAGGTCCTCTAAATCCCTAGAGCAATCTGAAATTACTCTGAGGAGAGGGGATAAATCATTAGAGGTGGAAGTGTGAAAGAGATTCTCTGGTTATTGAATTTGCTGTAAAAATTGTTGTATAGTTAACCATGGGGAATTGCAATCAATAAAGAGAGATGACCACAGGTCTTTCATTGTTCGCCTGAATGCCATCTATCAAACAAGAGAAAAATATTGTGACCGTTATTAATTGTTTTGGTAACACAGGCACTAAAAGGAAGTAGAGTGGTGTGAATTCCAACCCAAAAGAAAGATTTATTCTTAAGTGGAGGTTGGTATAGGAATCCAGTTGGGTTTCTATTCAAGTAATTAAATTTAATAATCTTGGCCCAACAACTATTATAATTAGTGGTATTTTTCCACCACCACTTTCCAAGAAGAGCCCGATTAAAGTCCTGAAGATTGAGGATACCCCATCCACCTAAATCTCGAGGTTTGCAAATCCTTTTCCAGGCGACCAGTCGGATTCGTCTAGAACCCAAATCCGAACCTTTTCATAGGAAATCTTTTCAAATCTTATCTAGTTCTTTCAGAACCTAGACTGGAAGTTTGAACACAGACATCCAATAAACATAGACAAAGAACACATATATACTAAACAGTAAGACATTTATGTAGTGTTATACCTTTTGCATTCAACACATGTAATTTAAAGAATAAATAGAAAAATATTATAGGGAAATATTATTGGTAAAAGCATAACAAAAATATAAAATAATAAGATAATAAAGCTTCTCCATGCCATTATTATCTTTCACTCAAATATTTATAATCTCATAACCACTTCAACAATTATTATCTTCCCTTCATCTATTTATAATCTCATAACCACTTTCACAATAGAAGAAGGGTAAATCTACTCTTTTCTATACGAGAGATCTAATGATCAATTTTTTCTCACAACAATTAAAGTTACAAGTTAAGTTGGCTAAATTATCCACTTTTATCAATATATATTATATATATAATATTTATTTATTTTTAATAATTAATAATTAATTAAAATATAGAATTTTAAGTGTTGTTAAACCACTATAATTGGTAATCTATTATTATTATAAATAATTGTAGATCCTCTCATTTTTTTCAGGCACATCCCATCTCCTAACTAATTAAGAAACACATCTTAGATTCTTAATTTCCATCCTCTTTCTTCTATAAGTCCTACCTCTCAAACACTCAAACTTGAATGCAAAATTTATCCATGGACTTTCTCCATTACAATACCACTCTCTTCTTTGTCATCCTCCTCTTCTCAATCTATCTCTTTCAGCGGTACTACAATAAGAAACCCTCCAAGAACCTCCCTCCTTGTCCTCCATCACTCCCTTTCATTGGGCACCTTCACCTCCTCAGACCTCCTCGCCATCTCTCCATCCACTCCCTTTCCAAACTCTACGGCCCCGTCCTCGGCCTCCGTCTCGGCTCTTGTAACGCCATCATTCTTTCCTCTCCGGCCGCCATTAAAGAGGCCCTTATAAAAAATGATCCGGTCTTCTCCAACCGCCCCATGATCAAGGCCGGAGACGTCCTTGGTTACAAGAACACCTCCATTTTCTTCTCACCTCACGGCCCTCACTGGCGCAACCTCCGTCGTCTCACCTCTTCAGAACTCCTCTCTACCCGCCGGCTCAACCTCCTTGCTGGAATCCGCTTCAATGAGTTCCTCTCCCTAATCCACCGCATGGTGAAAGCCTCTTCATCCGGTGAGGTTGAGCTCAAAGCAAGGCTCTTTGAAATGGGCCACAATTCAATGTCCAAGATAGTGTTTGGAAAGAGGTATTATGGTGAAAACCTGGACGGTGAAGTGGATGTTGCCAACCAGTTTAAGGATATCATGCATGAGGCAATTGATCTCGTGTTCTCTTTCAATCCAAGGGATTTTTTTCCGGCGTTGGGGTGGTTGGATTTGCTTGGTGTTGAGAGGAGGATGAAGAGGCTGCTTCCAAGGTTAGATGGATTCATCACCGAGATCATCGAGGAGCAGCGGAGAAGGAGGAGTGAGGCGGTCAACGCCGGCAGAGAAGCGGAGGAGACAAATCTACTTGATGTCATGCTATCCATGCAGGAAACTGATCCCGAGATGTACACAGATGAGCACATCAAGGGTCATATCCTGGTCAGTATTCTTACTCAAAATGCCAACTTAATTATCAACAAATTGAGAAAAAAAGTTTTATATATATATAACCATCTCTTGGCTATTGGCACTATGTCCGGCCACTATATATGTTTTTTACACAAGATGTTCATTTTGGGGAGGACCTGAGATTGAATTTCAAAAACTATGCAAAATGAGAGCGTCTATATATATATATATATATATATATATATATATAGTTATCATCCTTTATTTCATGTGTAGTTAATAGAAAAAATAAATTTGTGAAGTTCTTAAGGAATGAAATTGATGTCACTCTCTCTCCCCCAAATTCATATATTCAGCTTAATTTTATTATATATATATGCATGTATAACCAACATTTTTTTAAATTATAGTCAATTTTGACGGCGGGGAATGACACAACAGCGGGAACTATTGAAACGGCAATGTTACTACTTTTGAGCCATCCAGAGATAATGAAGAAGGCCAAGACGGAGATAGACATGAGTGTAGGGCACAACCACATCCTAGACGAGTCAGACCTCCTTAAGCTCCCCTATCTCAAAAACATCCTCAAAGAAACTCTCCGGCTATCACCTCCGATGCAAGGCATGCCACCCCGGGCCTCCTCCGCCGACTGCACCATCCAGGGCTACCACGTTCCTAAAGGCACAATACTCTTTGTTAATGTTTGGGGTTTGCAACGAGACCCAGATTTATGGGACGATGCCATGAGCTTTAAGCCGGAGAGATTCGCCGGAGAGGAAGAAGAAGAAGAAGAAGAAGATGTCAAGTATGTGCCATTCGGTGCTGGAAGGAGGAAGTGCCCAGGTGAGCATTTTGGCATGCGCATGGTCATGGCTGGTGTTGGTGCCTTGGTCCAGTGCTTTGATTGGGAACCGATGAGCAAAGAGGAGGTTGATATCAATGCACTACTTGGCCTCACTGTGCCTAAGGGGCAACCTATGGTGGCTAAGTATAAGGTACGTGCCTGCATGGTTGATGCGCTTTCCAAGATTTAGAATGAGATGCATCATTATGTTGTTATATATGGATGTAATAAAAATATGGAGAGACTAACTAAATAATAAAATGTTGTTATATACATACATCTACGTTGATCATGTTTCTATATGCACGAGTGTCCGGATGCTATTGAGTATTGAATGTTTTTTTAAAGATGCAAATCAAGGTGAATGAAATAATATGAAATACATTGAATCCCACTTGTCAAGGGATCAAGTCATCCTTGATTCTAGAATTCATATCCAGTCTAACAACTGAAAGAATTTGTTCTTATCTCAATGTAACTAATCTTGTATACGTGTACTCTTAATAAAATACAATCCATGGAAGAGGGCAAGTGGGCATGAAAGTTTTTCAAAACATTCTCATGATATCAGAAGGTCTAGATTAACATGACTATCATTTTTTTTTTTAAAGAAAAACCAACAACAACATTGAATCCGACGTATAAATGCTAGCAACATGCATGGGATTGAGGTATCCACTAGGAGCCACCTTTACGGTTTTTTTTTATTTTTCTTTTCCATCTGATTATGTTTTCTCAAAAAATATCATTCACTAAATTTAATTATTATTTAATATATATATATATATATATATATATATATATATATATATATATATATATGTGTGTGTGTGTGTGTGTGTGTGTGTGTGAGTGTGTGAGTGGCCCATCTCAATGAGACCTAGAATAAAACAATACCTTACTTGTGATCAGTTATGTTCTGAATCTCATTGTTTTTTTTGTGAAAGACCGGCCTACTTCAGTGAGACCCATAACAGAATTCATCACAAGTGGATTAATTGGTGAGAAGCGCTCACTTTAAGTGATACAAAAAACTAAGGTCGCAGATTCGACTCCGGGGGAGTGAATTAATGTGTGACTAAGTAAAACAATACTTGGCTTGTGATGAATTCTGTTTTAGGTTTCACTGAGCTGGTCTTTCACAATATATATATATATATATATATATATATATATATATAAAAGAAAAACAAATCATGAGTAAGATTCAAACCAAATATTCAAATAAGTTTGTATATATATCTAATCAAATAATCCTTTCAACAAAAATTAATAAATGTATTTTTTAAACTAAAAAATGCATTTGTTTGTAATGGTTACAATTAATATGTATGTCCATTCTATTGTTTTTTTTTTTTATTAAACTGATTGATCTACTCCATATAGCTCTTCTTTTAGCCAAATAATCTCTTTTAAAATTCCTTAGTTTCTATTTTGTATGTTGCATCTCTTTTCTTATATATAAATTCCTCATTTGTCTCACGTACTTGCATTGTTTCAAATATTTTTCTCATTTTTCACATAAAATTATAATTTTTTATGTTATTACCATTATAATTATTTGATAAATATCAACAAACCACAAACCTACATGTTTTCTAATATTTCTCATATTTTTCTGCATCAAGATATTGCTTTTAACAAACGCATCAAAATTATCACAAGTAGAAACGTTGTACCTGTCTCTGTGATCTGTACCATTTATTTGTCCCTCACCTACAAACCTTCCCCTTTTCTCACACGCAAATGCCTCTTCTATACAACTTTATCAAGCTCGTAACTTATATTAACCACATATCGTCTCACCAGTGTTGAAAATAATATATTTGCTTGAAATATTTAACTAACTTTATTTATGAAACTTGTATTAGTAAACTAAAACGTATGCTTTGACTTTCATAGCCTTTATTATTAATCTAATTAGCCTTACACCTAAGATTTTCTGAGATCCTAATTATGGCTCATGCATGCATATAGTACGTGTCATATGCAGGTTATCTACAAATTAAGAGAATTTATAAAGGATGAAAATACATTGAAAACGTAGGAGATGAACCTTATACAGTTTCTTCATCTTCATTATTGACTTCTTGTTCATCTATTTGTAATCAATCTCATATTTAAATTTTTACTTATCGAGTAGAGTTTAGGTCCTCTAATTTACTGCAATCTATTGTATCTCCTAACTAATTAATTAATTAACAAGCACATCTGTTACTGGTCTTCAATGCGGTGGGTCGTTAATTTCTACCCTGACTTACTTCCTCTTTGCTCTTTATGCTTTGAGTTCATGATATATGCACAATTACACATGATCACTGGAAGTGAACTAAATACCACTCAACACAAAATTTACTGAAAAAAACAAGCTAAATATATGTATTAATTTGAGATAAAAAAAAAATATTTTTTTTTAGAAAAATGGATAAATCACAAATGCATTAAACAAAAACGAGAGTACAGGTACAAAGATAGAATTGATAGCTACAAAAAACACCACAGTGAGTGGAATAGAGGAGAATAGAAGTACAAAAACACTAGGAGGGAAAGACTTCTCCTAGAAACACAAAATAACACAATACAAAGACCACTGGAAAAAGCTAGCCAGAAAAATCCTCGAACCTCCGGCTCATCGCGAACAGGATCAGAGAACTGAATGCAGCGCCGAACCGCAGCGATAGACTCCTCAAGTCTATGCATCTCCTGAACTGGAATCGCTAGAATCCAGAAGAGGTATATGTAACACAAATTTATTAAAAAAAAATAAAAACAGCAAACACACGAAAAAAAACCTGTCATCGCCCCATAAATCCTACATTTCAGAAATCAAACATAAAAGCAAATATACTCATGGACATCCTCCATCATGTTACCACTCTCTTCTTTGTCATCACCCTCTTCTCCATCTATCTCGTCCATCACTACTCCAATAAAAGACCCTCCAAAAACCTCCCTCCGAGTCCTCCATCACTCCCCATCATTGGCCACATTCACCTCCTCAGACCCCTTCGCCACCTCTCAATCCACTCCCTTTCCAAACTCTACGGCCCCGTCGTCAGCCTCGGTCTCGGCCCTCGCAACACCATCATTCTTTCCTCTCCGGAGGCTGTTGAAGAGGCCCTCATCAAGAAGGACACCATCTTCTCCAACCACCCTGTTGTCAAAGTAGGACAAATCCTTGGCTACAACAACTCCACCATCTTCTTCTCCCCTTACGGCCCTCACTTTCGCAATCTCCGTCGTCTCACTTCCTTACAACTCCTCTCCACTCACCAGCTCAACCTCCTCGGCCGTATCCGTGCTGAAGAGTTCCTCTCCCTCATCCACCGCATGGTGAAAACCTCTTCATCCGGCGAGGTTGAACTCAATGAAAGGCTCTTTGAAATGATTTATAATTCAATATCCAAGATGGTAGTTGGAAAGAGATATCACGGTGACAACGTGGACGTTGATGTGGAGGTTGCCAACCAGTTTAAGGATATCATTCAAGAGGTAATTCAGCTTGTGTTCTCTTTCAATCCAAGAGATTTTTTCCCAGCGTTTGGGTGGTTGGATTTGCTTGGTGTTGAGAGGAGGATGCAGAGGGTGCTTCCAAGACTCGATGGATTCATCACTGAGATCATCGAGGAGCACCGGAGTAAGAGGAGGGTTAATGACGCGGCCAACGGCGGAGGAGAAGCAGGGAAAGAAACTGAGGAAGAGGAGAGGAGTCTGGTTGACGTGATGTTATCTTTGCAGGAAACTGATCCCGAGACATTCACTGTTGAAGTCATCAAGGGCCATATCCTGGTCAGCATTCCATACTTAATTTAGAATTTTTTAATTTTTAATTTGCTAGAAATTTAAATAAGTATGAAATTATTTTGTTAGTGTCTTTTCTCTCTCCGGTTTCACCTCTTATTATTTGATCCGTTGTTCTATTCTTTTCTTTAGTCTTTCTTTTATGTTTTAGTAAATTGTTTTTTTTTAATGCATGTGTGATTTATCAATTTTTTTTAAATATATCTAATTGTTTTAGTGATATGAAACTGATTTAATAAAATTTTAAAATATCAAAAAATTGTCGTAATTAGCGTATCTCCTTAGATATTTGTTTTTTATCATTTTTTTAATTGGTCCTTGTTACCTATTGTAAAAATAAAATTATCGCACAATAATTTATTTTATTACTCTCTTCATTCTAACATATATGTTGTTTAAAGATTTTTTTAAGGGGATGAAGAATAGCATTACGGAGAGAGTATTTGTTAAATTAATTTGTAAAATATTTAAGAGTTTAACATGAATACATGCGTGTGGTTACTGGTTACTATGTTTGGATTTTGTTCAAGCATGGTCAAACATTTATTAGCAACTTTGTAAGTCTAGACAAGCAGGATGAGTATTACATGACAATATCAGTAAATTACCACAATAATGCGCTGTTTGTTTTTGGTTTGTGGCTCGGTCTTATTTTTGTTGTTGGCTTGTAGTTTGTTTCTATGTTTTTTTAATATATTTATGATTTATTTATTTTATTAAAAAAATCAAAATAAATATAAGAATAGTGTATGCACCAATAAAGTTAACTATTTAATTTTATATATACAAATATCAATATATAATTTTTTTATTAAATTATCAAGGAAAAATTAATCAATCATGTTAAGCCCAAACTAATTAATACATATAAAGTAATTATATATAGTCTCATGTTTGAATCATGCACAGACAATGTTGGCCGCCGGGAGTGACTCTATAGCAAAGACAATTGAGATAACGATGTTGTTTCTCCTGAGCCACCCGGATATACTGAGGAAGACGAAGGCGGAGATAGACACTAATGTCGGCCATGACCGCATCATCAATGAGTCAGACCTGCCTAACCTCCCTTACCTCAAAAACATCCTCAAAGAAAGCCTTAGGCTAGGGATGCCAATGCAAGGCATGCCACCCAGGGAGTCCTCCAATGACTGCACCATTCAGGGTTACCACGTTCCTAAGGGCACAATGCTTCTAGTTAACCTCTGGGGAATTCAACGAGACCCGGAGTTATGGGATGATGCTATGAGCTTCAAGCCGGAAAGGTTCGCTGGTGAGATAGAAGAGAAGGGTTTGAAGTATTTACCGTTTGGTGCCGGAAGGAGGAAGTGCCCCGGTGAGCATTTGGCCGTGCGCATGGTCACGGGCGCAGTTGGTGCATTGGTCCAGTGCTTTGAGTGGGAGACGATGAGTAAAGAGGAGGTTGATATCAATGCATTGCTTGGCCTCACTGTGTCTAATGGTAAGCCTGTGGTGGCTAAGTATAAGGTACGTGACTGCATGGCTGATGCTCTTCTTAAGATTTAGAATGAGATGCATCATTATTATGTTATGGATGTAATGAAATGGAGAGACTTTATGAACTGCTGCTTGATCTGAAGATTACTAATAAAATATTTATTATATATATATATTTGGTTTTGTCTCTAGACTATATGCATGGATATTGTCGTCCGTGATATTGATTTGCAATTTTATAAAAAAGGGAAAAGAAAATGCAAATCAAGAATTTAACAGCTGTGGTGGCACTAATTTGTTTTGTTTTTTTAAATGAACGTGGATAAACTACAACTTTATTGAAAAAGAACAGTAGAAAACAGAAGATAAGTTTTTCACCAGAGATGAGGAATAAAACAAAGTACAACAAGATGAAATAAAGCGAAAAAAAATAGCTGGGTTGGCAAAAAAAAAAATCATCTGGTACTCCAGGCCTGCCCAGACTATCAGGTGGAGGGTCCTACTCCTGTACTAAATCAAGATCTGGTTCACCAACTTGGTTGGAGACTCTAGTGCTTAATAAGTTGAGTGAGCGCTTAATTCGCTGCGATGCTTCATTAAGAGATTCCTGATGACAGTCAACAACCGTTGAAAACCAAAAAAGAAGCATGTTAGCAAATTTAAAAATTATAGTGTAAAGTGGTAAAGCATTTAATTGAAAAATACGATTATTTCGTTCAATCCATATATTCCACAAAATTGCTCGGGAAATGAGATCCCAGAGACTTCGGTGTTGAGGAGTAAGAGAAGGTAGCCAGGTAGTCCAAAGCGAAGAAATTGACTGTGGAGAAGAATCTGAATCTAAGATTTGGAAGAAAAAAAACCCAAATTCGTTTTGAAAAGGCGCAATCAAGAAAAATATGATCCATCTTCTTTGAGTCTCTGTGATAGAGAACACAGGTATCAGTGGAGTTTTGAATGTTGCACCCTCTCTTGAAAAGATTTGTTGGAGTGAGTAATTTATCATATCTAGCTAGTTAGCAAAAGAGGGTTTTTTTGCTAAAGCTACGAATTTTCCAGAAATAGGAATAAAGTGGGCTACGCATTCCACCGTTAATAAAGAATTTGTAAAAAAACTTGACTGAGAACTTTCCACTTTTTTCCAGTGCCCGGTTGTGAATATCATCTTGGCTAATGTTTATGCAAGAGTGAAAGGGTAGTAAAGTGGCTAATCATCCTGGCTAATTTGTTGATCTGTACATGTTTTCTCAAAAGACATAATTCACTAAAATAAATTATTTTCATTTAAAAAATTTAAAATATAATTATATAAAAAAAAAATAAAAATTTAATAAAACAATATAATGAACTACTAGCAGAATACAAAGTACGTAATAGCATCGTCCAAAATTAATTTTATATGCTATTGGATGTAATAGACAGTTAATTTTATAGGTTGTTCGATGTGATAGACTGAGGAAACTTATTCCATTCACATAATTATTGCTCATATGAGTCATATGATTGAGATCTTATTTTATTCTTGAGCTACTATGATAATATTGTTTCTAATGACTATGGATCTATATATACTCATTCTATTGATTATTTTTATGTATATGGATCTATACTCATTTTATTGATTATTTTTATGTATATGGATCTATACTCATTTTATTGATTATTTATATATACATAGATCTATACTCATTCTATTAATTAATTTTATATATATATTGATGTACTAAAACCTCTCCTTTTTTAAGCTCAAATAATACCTTGAACCCTTGATACTTCCATTTTTTTTTTTCAAAAACATGATTTACCTTTTTTTTTTTTTTTAACACTTCAACAACACTCATTTAGTATATTTCCACTTGGAACTGCTCACACACACCAACAAACCTTTTCTTTAAATTAAAGTGATTAAATACACCAACAAACTTCCTATTTTTTACATTTTTTTAATTTTAAAACTCCTCAACTTGAAGTTTGACTTGAAATTTTGTATAATGTATTTCTTACCTTACACGTTTCGCATATTTCTATGTATAAACAACTTACAATTTTCTTAATATTTCTCTAAACTTTTCACACAAATATATATTTTGTTAATAATCTGAGTGTAAATAATCCCTTTATTTCAAAATATATTCTGTTTAAAAATGTTTCATAAAAATTAACAATAGCATTAAATTTTTTAAAATTACACATAAAAATTAACCAAAACACTAAATTATTTCTCGTTCGAAACTATATCTTTAAAACTATAAATATTTTTTTATTTATATAATTTATTAAATTAAATAAAATAATGTTAAAAAAATTAATAAATATTATCTTGAAACTCTAAAACGATATTTATTTTCAAGTTTTTATCTTCATACGACACCTATTTTACGATGGCTGGAGTAATTAATAAACGACACTTTTTCTATTTATATAATTTATTAAATAAAATAAAAATAATGTTAAATAAATAAATAAATATAATTTTGAAACTCTAAAGCAATAATTATTTTCAAGTTTTTTCTTCCTACAACACCTATTTTACAAGTGAGGGAGTACTTAATAGATGATCGATATGATGTTCACACCTCACATCTCTCTCTGTGTCCCCTAATTAATTATCATCTCCTCTATCCTCTCAACCCTAATTAATTTTTGTTTCTCCTCACACATGACAGCCCTTCCTATATAATCTTATTAAGCTCTTTACTTTATAATAAACACAGTCATTATCTCACAAAACCCTAACTCCTTACCAAGTAACAAACACATCTCTCCATCACTACTCTCCTTCTATAAATCCCATCTCTCAAGCCCTCAAACTCAAAAGCAAAGATAATACTATACCCATGGACATTCTCCACTGCACTACCACTCCCTTCATTGTCATCATCCTCCTCTTCATCTATATCATCCACCATTACTCCAGTAAAAAACTCTCCAAAAACCTCCCTCCAAGTCCTCCATCACTCCCCTTCATTGGCCACCTTCACCTCCTCAAATCCCCTCGCAACCTCTCCATCCACTCCCTTTCCCAACAATATGGCCCTGTTGTCGCACTCCGTCTCGGCTCTCGCAACGCCATCATTCTTTCTTCACCGGCCGCTGTCGAAGAGGCCCTCATCAAGAACGACACCATCTTCTCCAACCACCCTGTTATCAAAGCAGGTCACATCCTTGGCTACAACAACACCACCATGTTCTTTTCTCCTTACAGTCCTCACTGGCGCAATCTCCGTCGTCTCACCTCCTTACAACTCCTCTCCACCAGCCGGATCAACCTCCTCACTGGTATTCGCACTCAAGAGTTCCTCTCCCTTATCCGCCGCATGGTGAAGGACTCTTCATCCGGCAAGATTGACATTCAAGCAAAGTTCTTTGAAATGACTTACAATTTAATGTCCAAGATGGTGGTCGGAAAGAGGTATTACGGTGAAAGCTTGGATGTTGAAGTGGAGGTTGCCAACCAGTTTAAGGATATCATGAAGGAGGAAATTCAGCTTATGTTCTCTTTCAATCCAAGAGATTTTTTTCCGGCTTTGGGGTGGATGGATTTGCTTGGAGTTGAAAGGAGGATGGAGAGATTGCTTCCAAAAGTTGACCGATTCCTTGCAGACATCGTCGAGGAGGCCCGGAGAAAGAGGAGGAATGATCGGGCCAACGGCGGTGAAGAAGCGGAGAAAGAGACCAAGGAAGAGGAGAAAAGTCTGGTTGACGTGATGCTATCCATGCAGGAAACTGATCCCGAGACATTCACTGATGAAGTCATCAAGGGCAATATTAAGGTTAGCATTCTTTACCTAAAATCTCTTCGGAATTTCTTCATTTTGCGTGAAAATATTTTGAGTCGCGGTAATGTAGAAAGATTACCACGTGTTACGTGATAATATGAAAATATTACCACGTTTGGCATTGCACTAGTGGTAATTTGAATGGTGATATGACATTACCAACATGAGAATATTACCAAGAAGTTGGTAATCATATTACCACCAAATTTGGTGTCTATTTTAGATTACCATGGTAATCACATAATTTTTTATATTTTACCAAATTGATTACCATGAACCAAACACGGTAATGAATTATTTCCGGTAATAAGAGTTCCCCAACCAAATATAGTTATATCAAACTACCACAATATTCCCAACCATATAATATTCCCACTTATATTACTATGGTAATCTCGTTATGTGGTCATATGTTATTACCACGAATCAAACGACCCCTAATTGTCAAACAAGTTTGGAGCATAGTTATCATCCTTGTAGTTGTTATGTTCGGGTTTTGTTGGTAAAAGTTCAAAAATTTATCAGCACTCAATAATTAATTTGCAAGCCCAGACATGCATAACTATGTCATTAAAATCTCAATGAGTTGCCAAAATGATAAAGTTAATTATGTTTGCATTCATCACAATAAATTTTTATCATTAAATTAAAGAAAAAGAAACATATTTAGACTGAAAAATTAATCTTGTTAAAGATGGCAATTAAAGCCCCAAAGGTTATGAATAAAGAATGAAACTATATCTAATTAAATCACAGACAATGTTGATGGCCGGGACTGACACCTTGGCGCTGACAATTGAGAAAATGATGTTGTTTCTCCTGAGCCACCCTGAGACACTGAAGAAGACGAAGGAGGAGATAGACACTAATGTTGGGCATGAACGCATTATCAACGAATCTGACCTACCCAAGCTCCCATACCTTAACAACATCCTCAAAGAAACTCTCCGGCTGACCTTAGCAGACTTCCCACCCCGAGAGTCCTCCGGCGACTGCACCATCCAGGACTACCACGTTCCTAAAGGCACAATGCTCTTTGTTAATGCTCTGGGAATTAACCGTGACCCAGAGTTATGGGACGATGCCATGAGCTTCAAGCCAGAGAGGTTCGACAGAGAGGAAGAAGAAAAGGTTTTCAAGTATATGCCATTCGGTGCTGGAAGGAGGAAGTGCCCTGGTGAGCATTTGGCCATGCGCATGGTCATGGCCGGAGTTGGTGCATTGGTCCAGTGCTTTGAATGGGAGCCGATGAGCAAAGAGGAGGTTGATATCAATTCACCACTTGGCCTCATTGTGTCTAATGGCAAGCCTGTGGTGGCTAAATATCAGGTGCGTGACTGCATGGTTGATACACTTTCTAAGATTTAGAGTGGGATAATTTTGTATGGATTTAATGGAGGGACTATGAACTGCTGTATCTCTCCTGATTACTAATAAAATCTGGTTATATACACATATATATGTTTCTATGCACCTGATTATCCTCGGTGCTAGTGAGTAATTAATGAATGTTTTTTTAAAGATGCAAATTGAGATGAACAAAATAATATGAAATATATTGCATCTGTCAATCCACGAGCTTAGTGCATTAACAAATGGCCGCATATCTACAAAACCTTAAAACCTGTCCCAAAGAATAGTATAAAATCTAACAGAAATATAAATTTTAAAAGTAAAGAATTTTAAGTTTTAAAATACAAGAAATTCAAAATAATAAAGTTTGGAACACAATTAATCAAAATGAAATCTCAAGATCAATGAGAAAGTAGAACATTATTAACTCACAAAATAGATGCTCCCCTCAATGGCCCCCTCTAAGCTATTCGCAAATCAAGCCTAATTCTGATTTGAAAAAAAAGGTGCAATTAAATTTATGAGCTTGACAACAGAGTAAATAACCAAACGCCCATTGTGATCCTGCACACGACACGATGTACGGTCAAAAATAATCTGATAGTCATAATCAGTAAGATAATTAACAGACACAAGGTTCATGGATAAACGATGAACATGGGAGACAGAAGGAACAGAGATGGCATTAGATGAAAGATGACCAGCAGATGAAACAGGAAGGAGTGCGCCGTCAGCAGTGCAAACATGTGTGATAAGTAATGGTGAACAAGAATGATGAAGATGAGTGCCATCAGGAGTCATGTGAAGTGAAGCACTAGAATCAAGAAGCCAGAGAGGACAAGGATTACCTGGAGCTGAGGAAGGGACCTGAGCCGATCGCGCATGTCCAGTAGAGTCGGTTAATAGGATTGTTGGAACTATCGGAACATCACCAATAGCTACTGATTGTCAGTAGACAGCGGAGTAGGAGAGGCTTATACAGAATGTGCCTGAGGGGAATGGGGCAGTGGGAGAAGAGATGGAGCAGGCGAAGAAGCATCACAAGTAGTAATACGCGGAAGTCCACATTGCTTCTTCTGATAATCACGCTCGAGATGACCAAGTATGCCACAGTATTGACAAGTCATAGTCTGTTTTGGCCGTGGAGAAAGGCAAGATGAGACAGAAGAATGAGCCGGAGGTTGAGTAGAGGAGGATGCTGGAGGGATAGAAGAAGGGCAAGAGACAACAAGAGCACTATCCTCCCCCTGTGAAGCAAGCTCGGAGTCGAGTTTCCTCAGCACGAACAAAAGCGAAGGCCTCATCCAAAGAGTATGCTGATGGAGCATGAAGTAACTGAGCCCAAGACACATAATGAACTCATACATACTCCATGTCTCATCATGGCTATGGCTATAATGAACAAAAGCGAAGGCCTCATCCAAAGAGTATGTCGACGGAGCAAGACCTAGAGCAGGTAAGAATTTGCGCAACATGAGCATCACAATATGGAAGGGTGAGAGCATCAATCTGACGCCATAGGGCACAGTACTGACTATAGAACTAGTCAACTATGTCCTAATTGGAACCACTGTAGAGCTAGGCCTAATTGGAACCACTGTAGCAATGCTCAAGATATTCCCACATCTTACGAGCAATGGGAAGATCTGTAATCTGAGTATGAATATCAAGAGTGACTGTCTGATAGATCATCATCTTAGCGGTAGAATCATTAGTAGTCCACTTGTCAAATTGTTGCTCAAATTCCGTGAGAAGAGCAAAGGCCTCTAAGGAAGGAATGGTGTCGGGGAGAGAAATGGCAGTAGGAGCAGTACAGGTACCGTAAACGTGGCGAAGAACACGGATGCCATTGTGAATCTTCTTAACAGTGAGTCACCAAGGGATGTAGGTGGTGCCATCAAGTACCACATCTGAATAACACCCCATTGAATCCATATTCCTTTTTTTTTATGTTGTGGGTGGACCCTACGATATTGTTTGGTAATTATTGATAAGATTCTTCATGTTGGTTGCGTGGGCCCTACGAGATTGTTTGGTAATGGTCGGCAAAATTCTTAAGGTTGGCAGCTTTTGGTTGGAAAATATGCTCCATGCTTCATGTGAACATGTGTTTACAAAATTCCAACCACCAAGGCTGAATTTCAGATGAGTGGCTATCCGGCAGTGGCGCAAGTAGGAAGCAACGGTGACTAGCAGCAAGGAAGCTGCGATGGCTGGCAGCATGTGAGCCTCGGTGGCGTCAGTAGCTGGCAGTGAATGGCGATGGTGGCAATAAGCAAGTGGTGAGCGTTTTGAGTAGTGAACGGTGGTGGCGATAAAGCAGGGCGGGTGGCACTGCACTATAATGGGTCTCTAATTATCGGAGTTTATTTTGCGGCGTTTTTGTCAAACGCCGCTATATTTAAGACTTTCACGGAGTTTTCCATAAATGCAACTAAAAAATAATTTACTGACGTTTTTCTAGAAGTGCCACGAAAATATTGTAATTTAGCGGCGTTTGAGTCAAAAACGCCGCTAAATTCCTGATACTATCAAATTTGAAAATAATAAAATTTATATTTAGCGGTGTTTATTGTATTTAGCAGCGTTTTTCCAATAAACGTCGCTAAATTCATGATACTATTGAATTTGAAAATAATAAAATTTATATTTAGCAGCATTTTTCCAATAAACGCCACGAAAGTAATGTAATTAGCGGCGTTTTTTACAAAAACGCTGCTAAATTCCTGATATTATTGAATTTGAATATCATAAAATTTATATTTAACGGCGTTTTCTAAAATAACGCTATGAAAATGATATAAATTTTTTTGTGTAAAATTTATAAAATTAAAAATATTGCGGCTTTTAACCCAAAAAAACACCGTGAAAATATAAATATTTTTAATTTAAAATTTATAAAATTAAACTTTAGCTGTGTTTATGCATAAAAACGCAGCTAAAATTTATATTTAGCGGTGTTTATTGTATTTAGCAGCGTTTTTCCAATAAACGTCGCTAAATTCATGATACTATTGAATTTGAAAATAATAAAATTTATATTTAGCAGCATTTTTTCCAATAAACGCCACGAAAGTAATGTAATTAGCGGCGTTTTTTACAAAAACGCTGCTAAATTCCTGATATTATTGAATTTGAATATCATAAAATTTATATTTAACGGCGTTTTCTAAAATAACGCTATGAAAATGATATAATTTTTTTGTGTAAAATTTATAAAATTAAAAATATTGCGGCTTTTAACCCAAAAAAACACCGTGAAAATATAAATATTTTTAATTTAAAATTTATAAAATTAAACTTTAGCTGTGTTTATGCATAAAAACGCAGCTAAAATTTAATTTTTTGAAATTTCAAATTTTGTGCCATCTTTTTTGAGAAAATTTGAATTTGGCGTCATTAATTTTAAAATTTTTATTTAGCGGCTTTTTTTTTTTAAAACGCTGCTAAATACCATCATTTTTTTTTCTATAAATACCGTTTGATATTGAAAAAAAGTGTTAAGATGATGATAAAGAAGAAGAAGATGAAGATAAAGATGAAAAATGTGATGGTGATGATGATGATGACGCAATAAGAAGAAGAAGTAGAAGAAAGTACAAGAAGTGAAGAAAAAGAAGAAGAAGAAGAAGATGATGATGATGAAGAAACTAGAAGAAGAAAAAGAAAAAACTAGAATTAAGAAGAAGAAGAAAAAGAAGAAGCTAGAAGGAGGAGTAGGAGGAACTAGAGAAGAGAGAAGAGAAAAGAAAAAAGAAAATAATAATAATAATAATAATAATAATAATAATAATAATAATAATAATAATAATTAGAGGAGCTGATTTACTTTTTTTTTAAAAAATTCAGGTTAAAAAATTAAAATTATTTTTTAAAAACGGCACTAAAGGTCACTAAAACGCCGCTAATGTAATTGATAAATTAATTATTTTTTTAAGATATAAAATGTCGCTAAAGGTTAGAAAAACACCGCTAATTTAGCGGCGTTTGAAGATAAACGCCGCTAATTGCTGGAACATTACCAACATCATTTTTCGCAGCGTTTTTCTCAACTTTTTCCCAAAACGCCATTATCAAATTTAGTAGTGTTTTAAAACGCCGTTAAAGACCCATTATGGTGTAGTGAAACTACCTCTGTACATACATACATTGAACACATGTATAACCATACATACATACATATATCTAACATTGCTAATCGTGTGGTTTATTGCAGCTCCTACTTCGGTTAAAGCCCAGCTTGAGGACACTCTTCCTAAGATCAAGCTCAGTCTTGCTTTTATAAGCCTTAGGAGTCCCGACACCCTAGTTCAACCTGCTCTGTTTTTCTTGTTTTTTCCCTTTCCTTTTCTTGTAGTGTTTTATTTCTGGTGACCCACCTTTTGTCATTGTTGCTTCCTTTATTTGTTGTTTCATTAGTTATGTTGGTTTTTTCTTTTACTTGCCTGCCTTTTGCAATTAATTTTTTAGTTTATTCATTCTTTTAAACCTAAATTAGTGTTCATCTTGATATTTTTGGTGGTCCCTTATGAATTCTATTAAGCTAGTGATACAAATCAGGAGTTGCGTGACACTTTTGCAGTTGGATATAGCTAACACGCATATTGCATATGGCCTTTTTGCTGCTGGATAATGCACATTTTTCTTGTTGTTTTGAACATGCATATTGCATGACATGCATGTTGCCTCTGTTCTGCTTTTTAATCATGTTAATTTTGTTTATCCAGCTTGAGTTATGATCTTGGTTTGTTCTGTTTCATAGTACCAAAACATAGTCATAAATGTAAATCCATCTCTAAAGTTATGATTTACTACCAGCATCACAGCAAAAATCATCCTCATTAATTAGATATAATAAACAAATCAAACAATAGAATAGTCACAAGTTATAAAGGTTTTAATCTGTATAGTGTAGTGGAGCACAGCATCATCTAACTCACACTAACACTCATCAATCATCTCCTTATGTACGTAAATTTTAAATCTATTATTATCCGCACCGGTCATAGGTTATATATATATATATATACCCTAGCCCTCAAAAGACAGACTCAAACTTGAAAGCAAAACATACCCATGGACATTCTCCATTACAATACCACTCTCTTCTTTGCCATCCTCCTCTTCTCAATCTATCTCTTTCAGCGGTACTACTCCAATAAGAAACCCTCCAAGAACCTCCCTCCAAGTCCTCCAGCACTCCCTTTCATTGGCCACCTTCACCTCCTCAGACCCCGTCGCCATCTCTCCATCCACTCCCTTTCCAAACTCTACGGCCCCGTAGTTGGCCTCCGTCTCGGCTCTCGTAACGCCATCATTCTTTCCTCTCCGGCAGCTGTCGAAGAGGCACTTGTCAAAAATGACCCCGTCTTCTCCAACCGCCCTATGATCAAGGCCGGAGATGTCCTTGGTTACAAAAGCACAGCCATTTTCTTCTCACCTCACGGCCCTCACTGGCACAACCTCCGTCGTCTCACCTCCTTACAACTCTTCGCCACTCACCCGCTCAACCTCCTCGCCGGAATCCGATCCAATGAGTTCCTCTCCCTCATCCAGAGCATGGTCAAAACCTCTTCATCCGGCGAGATTGAGCTCAAAGCAAGGTTCTTTGAAATGACTTACAATACAATATCCAAAATGGTGATCGGAAAAAGTGTTGAAGCTGATGTTGCCATCCAATTTATGGGCATAATACATGAGGTAATTGATCTCGTCTTCTCCTTCAATCCAAGAGATTTTTTTCCGGCATTGGGGTGGTTGGATTTGCTTGGTGTTGAGAGGAGGATGGAGAGGATGTTTTCGAGGTTAGATGGATTCATCACCGAGATCATCGAGGAGCACCGGAGAAGGAGAAGGAGAAGGAGTGAGGGTGTCAACGCCGGTGAAGAAGATGAGGAGAAAAATCCACTTGATGTCATGCTATCCATGCAGGAAGCTAATCCGGAGACATACACAGATGACGTCATCAAGGGTCATATCTTGGTCAGCATTCTTCTTTACAAAAAATAAATAAATAAATAAATGGCAAAATGAATTAGAACTATAAAGCTTCAGTATCAAAAATGGCAAAAATAAACCCCTTTTGTTTATCTGTGCTTGCTTTTTCTAGGTAGAAAAGGTTTTTAGAAAGTTGGTTGGAGTTTGAGTATTTGACAAGTTTTTTTTATAAAAAAAAAAAATTTGATGAACCATAATTTTTTTAATAACACTTAATTTGACAAGTCTTGTTAAATTGAATGTTTGAAGACCTTCAATTTAATTGAGATAACATCATAAATATTTACAGATTTTTTTTTTTTAATTCAGTATCAAGTGCAAACTCATAATTATCTATTTATTTAAAAATTAATTTAAGAGTTAAAATATAATTACATATTGAGTATAATTATTTTAGTAGGATGTTATTGTTTATAACACCATATAAAACACAAAAAGTGTTTGTCGTGCCTAATGTGAGTGTGCGGTGGTGTGTTAAAAACTTGTTAGGGTGTGAAGCTATTTTCACATATTAGCAATAGTATGCTTTTTTTCATTTATATATAGATTGTAAAATAAAAAAAATTAAATGATAAATATGTTTAAATAATACTTTGGAGCAGTGTGGGGTGTTTGGTGGCGAATTTCGATAATTTTGATTTTTGTTTTCGCTGGTTAAAAAAACATGTCGTAATTTTAAAACTATTCCGAATAAAAACAATGCATGCAATCACTGAACTATTGATCAAGTTGATATTTTTATTTTATTTTATTTTAATAATATGGGCAAGCCCATTTTCAAAATAAAATTTTATTATATATCATATCATGTATTGGGGAGAATTTTAACTCTTTTTCCTCATCAAATTTATTCATTATATATATATATATATATATATATACTATTACCACCATTTGTTTAAATTATAGATAATGTTGACGGCGGGGAATGACACAACAACGGAAACTATTGAGGCGGCAATGCTATTACTTTTGAGCCATCCAGAGATAATGAAGAAGGCTAAGACGGAGATAGACATGAATGTAGGCCATGACCGCATCCTGGACGAGTCAGACCTCCTTAAGCTCCCCTACCTCAAAAACATCATCAAAGAAACTCTCCGGCTATCACCTCCAATGCAAGGCATGCCACCCCGGGCCTCCTCCGGCGACTGCACCATCCAGGGCTACCACGTTCCTAAAGGCACAATGCTCTTTATTAACGTTTGGGGCATTCAAAAAGACCCGGAGTTATGGGACGATGCCATGAATTTCAAGCCTGAGAGATTTGCCAGAGAGAAAGAGGAAGGAGGTATCAAGTTTATACCATTTGGTGCCGGAAGGAGGAAGTGCCCCGGTGAGCATTTGGGCATGCGCATTGTCATGGCTGGAGTTGGAGCGTTGGTCCAGTGCTTTGATTGGGAGATGATGAGCAAAGAGGAGGTTGATATCAATTCACTACTTGGCCTCACTGTGCCTAAGGGGAAGCCTGTGGTGGCTAAGTATAAGGTGCGTGACTGCATGGTTGATACTCTTTCTAAGATTTAGCGTAAAATAATTATGTATGGATGTAAAGGCAAGGAGTTGCCCAAATGGTTAATGAAAAGCTTGCGACAAAATGGAGTCCAATGTTATCCTTTGCAATTTGTTGCTTAAGGTCTAGTTCTAATTTTGTTTTGTAAAAGTATTTGTGGTTTTTCCTAATCTTTATTTGTAATTCTGAACTCCTGTAATCTTTTTCAATATCAATAAAATAGCTTTGTGAGCTCTTTCCCTAAAAAAAGAAAAATATGTGGAGACTCTATCAGCTGCTGCATCTCTCAGGATCAATACCAAAATTTGTTTATATATATGTATGTATATATTATATGCGTACGTATGTTTCATGATGTCTCCGTGTAAGTGTTGGTGTTGTTATCACTGAGAACGAGAGAGAAAATATAACTGTTTGTAGAAATGCCTAATTGAAAGGAGAGTGTTTGATGAAATGCTTAAAAAGCCGGGTGTTTGGTCTTCTAAGTTGACTCAGAGATAAAGTGGGGTGACAATTCAAATGTGCCAAAACGCCCAATCAGCACTCAGTCTTCATTGATATTTATAAGCAAAAGTAAAGAGTAAAGAAAGCAAAGCCATTGGCTGAAGACAACCTATTACACTCCCATTGGGTATAGTTTAAGCTAACAAGAACCGGCATTGGCTGTTAGCATTACCAAAAGATTTGTTCTAATATTAAATACATTTTCTCCACAATAGTAAACTAACTTAACTACTACCTTTACAAAAAGCAGCACCCAACTATGCTTCACTACCAGCAGCCATACACCACCATGCTTCTTTGGTACAGTAGTTCACCTGAACAGAAGCACCTCCCATTCTGTTCACAACCACCACCATGGCACCATGCTCACGCACTTCCGCCCATGCTGTAGCTGCGCGCACCTTGCTCCTCCATTCCATGAGACAGAGTATTGACTTCAATCATATCTTTAATAGTAAGGAGATGGTAGAACGTAGTGTCAGATATATTGGACATGAAATGATGATAAGATATAGTGTAGACAAGAATTATAACAAGATTGCTTCTCTAGAAAAATTATATATAAAGTTGATGCATTTCCCACATACAACAGATATTGATACATGGGAAAGGAAAATTCACTTATATGAATGTGCCAAGTCGATAGATCATGACTACTTTTTCAATGATGAAGACTTGGGACATCAAATAGGAACCTGCCATTAAATTAATCTATGGAAAACGATAAAACTAACCAGATGATATGTTATTATTTTAAAGATAAGCTACTGAACCGTCACACAAGAAAGTGTGCTCACAGACAATTGCTTATGTCGCGATAACATTATATCAGTAACTACAAAAATAATGAAATAATTAAATCCATTTATTTAACTCGAATCATAATCCTAGTAGAAGATGGATGGGCATGAGCCTTCTTGATAAAGCCACTAACCTTCCGTTGGAGATTCAACAACTATATTCAGAAGAATTTAGACATTCATATCTCCAACAGCTATATTCAGAAGAATTTAGACACTCAATATATGAAGAACACTCAAAGGTTTTGCTATTGGCTAAAGAGAAAACCAAAACACTAACTTCAACAACAACCGAAAATAAAATGCATGACAATATATAAAACTCAACCGCTACTAATCACATATTAACAACCTACTACTATACTTTGACCAACCTACACAACACCCATTAATTACACTGGATTTAAGGAACTAACTCTACTGACATAAGACTGAGTCTTGTACACTTATTAAATCACACGCTGAAGACCCCATTTCCAACTTAGCCACCACACAAGCCTATTCAATTAACTCCAAGAGCTCTGCATATAAACCAGAATAGGGATCATCATTTTGCAAGATTTTTTTTTTATGAAAAAGCTAATAAATTTTAACTTAATATATAAATGAAAACTCAATACTTAAAGCTTCAAGGCGGCCCAACATCTCCACCCACCACCTAACCTATCACCCCACCACCACCACCGCCACCATCACCCCCGACATTGACATAACATTTTTCTCATCAATACCTTTCAATTGTAGGCCACCACCACCGACATTGAAATAACATTTTTCTCATCAATACCTTTCAGTTGTAGGCGCTAGAGAATGTTGGATTGTGATTGAAGATGGTGTAATGGTGAACATGTGCCCATCACCACCGACACTGACATAACATTTTTCTCATCAATACCTTTCAATTGTAGGCCACTACCACCGACACTAAAATAACATTTTTCTCATGAATACCTTTCAATATAAGACTCATAAATATAGTTAAATATGTGGGTACATCTGCTACAAGATCATGACACAAATAAATAGAAAGGAAGGGGACCCACTGCAACCCTAAACGCAATCTTGACTAACTCTATACTCGCACTGGCAATCTAGTAGGGGCATACTCCTGCAACTATATCTTATACGTCAACAGGTTATACAACTTATAACCCTTTGACTCTTGGCTATATTTAATGAAGACACAATGGTCAGCTTTCTCATCAAATTTCCTCAGATGTTGAGCAGGAATAAGAGCTCGAGCAACACACCCAAACACACGAAGATGGCTCACATGAGGTTTAGAGGCATAGAAGACTTCATAAGGAGTCTTCCCAATCAAAGCAATTGTGGGCACAATATTAAAAATATGGAGTACTACAATAGCCACAACTTCTGCCCAGAAGTTTTTAGGGAGTGCTTTGGCATGGAGAAAAATCCTTGCCATTTCACGGTTGTTCGGTTCTTCCGCTCAACCACGCCATTTTGTTCCCAAGCTCAAAGCAAAATGCCTTAAATTCATTAAAGATAAATTCTCCACACAGTCAGCATGTAGAGCCTTGATCTTAGTCCCTGCTTGCTTCTCCACAAGTGCCTTGAATACCTGAAAGCATCTAAAGGCCTCTGACTTTGTTGTGATGAAGTAGACCCAGCAGTACCTGTTGTAATCATCTATTAAGAGGGAAAAAAAATACTTACTTCCACAGAGAGATGCCTCCTCCATAGGTTTACACAAGGCAACATGCACCAGCTACAACGTCTTAGTGGACATCCAACCTCCTTCAGTGGAGAAGGACTCCTTGTTTTCTTCCCAATAACACATTCTTTACACTGTTCTGGCGCAATGACATCATGGAGTCCTAGTGCCATTCCTTGGTGCTTCAACTACACCACATTTCGCATATTCAAATGTCCCAACAATTGATGCTACTATACAATATGGAGAGATTTGGTTATCTTGCTGCTATGTTGGCCTTTCTAATCTCAGTAGTGTAAAGGGGAAACATGTTATTGCACGCCCGCATTACACTAATGATATGAACTCTTGTTCTTTTCCTTAATAGAGCATATATCATCTTCAAAGTTGATAGCATGCCCTTTCCTCATCAGTAGTCCCAAGCTCAGTAGATTGTGGGCTAAAATTGGGACATACTGCACTTCATGTAACAGTTGCACATCTCCACCACCATCTCTCAAGGCCATTGTACCCAAGTCTTCAATTAGGAGCTCCTAGTTATCCCCTAGTCTCACCTTGTGTTTGTGAGTTTCATCCATATGAGTAAATAGCTCCTTTTCCCCAATCATGTGATTAGAACACCCTGAGTCCACCAACCACACTGTGTCATCCCTGAAATGATCCTTAGAACATACCATGAAGAGGTTAGACACCTCCTTCTATTCTGCAATGAATGTAGAACCATTTTCTATTGGCTTATCCTTAAAGCAATAATTAGCTTTAACGTGTCGTACCTCTTGCAGTGATAACACTTTTAGTAAATATCGCAAAATTATATAACACCATCATAAGCATGCGGAAGCAAAACTAAAATTGTGATATGATCTAATTGTTTTAATGAACGCTTTCTTTTAATTAAAAGATTTAGAAAATTACATCTTGATGTTAAATAATCTTTCCTTTGATGCACCGAATTTGTCCCTTAGATTATCATAGATCTCCTAGCGCCGAACGAAAGTCTCATGCCTGTAGATCACATACCAGAATAGAGAAACAATCTCCTCTTCTTCTCTAAATAGTGGCTAAGGTTGGGAAGGGATAGATAGCTTGGGGATTTTTCTCACCAAAGAATTAATTGATACTCTCTAGGGTTATGGAGGAGTCATATTTATAGAGACTTCATAAAACATGATAAATATTATTTTATTATGAAGTTGTATTCAAAATATGAACCTAAATAATATGGTAAACAATATCATTGAAGTTCTATTAGAAATTTAAGTCCTAATGTAACTAAAATCACTTTTGTCTTAAAGTCCTTATAATTTTGATAAACTATTCGACTTCATCGAATTTAAATCAAAATTTAAACTTAAGACAAAACCCCTAGACCAATTTACAATCTCACTCATCCCATGAAGTAAAATTGTAAATTGATAATTTTATCCCTGCACTCAAAACGAGATTGATTTTTTATTCTTTTAAGCGTGACTCTTTAGCTTCATTTCGATTAGCAATAGGAGGATACCAAAAGATGTAGGTGACACCTACCCAGCCTCATGACCCCATGTCGTACCCCAATTGAATACGAATGAGTAGATCATTATGAACCTTTCCGATTATGATTACCATATGTGTATAAACCCTTCTTTCTTGTATCCCAACCGAGTGAGAGCCATGGTAATTGTCAAACTCATTGATCAAACTCCATTGTATGCTAATAATCATAGTAGAATAAGATTACCAAACTACTCTTCGTGTCCAACATGATTAGTTTGACTGTCTTGGCTAAGGTCTTCTAATCTCACATACTTATAATCGCATAGGATACTAACTAGTTTACTTCCAAGAGAACAAGTTCCTTCTTAGTGATCACTTACAACTGCTACTTTCCCTATATAGTCGCACTTCGAGGTCGGCCCTACCAAAAAGTAAAATAAAACTGACAACTTTAGTAACAAACTAGTCACCACGTACAAGTACATTGTGGTCATGATAACTCAGGTCTAAGGTCCGCTCATATGATCATAACCAACAATCCTAATCATTGATTGTCAAAGGGTAAAACCCATATGATTGGATTATTTTGAGTAATGTTCGAATACACTAATCCCAGTGATGTATTTATGACATATGCTCCCACTATTCCATAGTGTTCAATTAGCACTCTTTGTCAAAGTATATGTCATATAAATCCTTACAAACCTTTAATGCCCAATTAAAGATTCTCTGATTTATGAACTATTTAAGTGTATAAGTACCAAACCCTTCTAGTTTCCTCATCTTTATCCCACAAAGAGTAGAAGGTTTAACTTAATACACATGGACTATAATGTTCAAAACTAATTAAAATGTCATCACAAGATTTATATAGACATCAAAATAAATGCCTAATAATAATAATGATGATGATGATGATGATGATGATGATGATGTATAATATAAATGAAATACCCTAATACATGTATTCTCGTTGGCATTCGAAGGCATAATCCTAACAAACACTAAACCAAGCTTTTGTTGCCTTTATTCTCTTGATTTGCTAGGCTTCTATGATCTAGGCTTGCACCAAGGCCTCTCCTCGAGCCCCTAAAGCCTTTTCTATTGCCTCGTCTATCGGCATCCCTAGAGCTGGAAGCTTCACCCTTCATGTAGAAGGATTTCTCAGTTGTTTTTTCTGATATTCTGTTGATTCTTACCTCGTGAGCTTTGAGTGATCCACTCAGCTTATCGGGTAACATCTTAGCAATGTCCTTGGACTCCTTAGTGGCCATAGCAACAAAGTCCCACTTGGATGAAATACTTCTGAGGACCTTTCCCACAACCTCCTCCTCTAATAACTTGTGACCAATTGCCTTGATTTGGTTCACAATGGTAACAACTCTAGATAGATACTCCTTTACAGATTCACTGTCCAGCATTTGAAGTGTTTCAAAGCTTTGGCACAATATTTTTTTTTTCTCATAGACACAACACGTTGTGTTCCCTGGAACTTTGTCTTGATTATTTCCCAAGCCTCATGAGTCGTAGTTGCCTCAGCAATTTGGTCCAATATGGACTCATCCACCACTTGTTAGATTTATAAGCATAAGGTTTTGGCGTCTTTCTTTACTGTTTCTCTCTTTTAAGCCTCGTCTTCAATCTCCAGCAAGCCCTCCTCAACCAGCTCACACAACTCATGAGAGCGAAAGAGGGTCTTTATCCTCAAACTCCATCTAAAGTAACTATCTCCAGTAAACATAGGCACCACCGGCTGTAACAAAGTTACAATGTTTCCGTTTGTCATCATGGAGTTCAGCTATGCTCCTAACTGAGCTATGATACAAGTTCAACCGAAGGATGTCCAGTGAGAACACTCATTGAGTTTGGAGGTGGAGAAAAAGAACTCGAGAAGAAGATGAAGGATAGTGTAATAGAATTCAAAAGACTTATCTTCATTCAAACTAAAAGCACCACTAAAAAGCAAATACAACATCAAGGACAAAAGTTTTAAATGCATAAAATAAACCTAGTACTATTAATTTTAAAAGCAAATAACAATTAAACAAACATAAAGATAGTGAGTTAACTCCCAATGGTTCGGTGCCAACCAAGATGATTCAGACAACTTCCATTCCTTTTGTTATCCTTAAGCAATACCAGCACATTGAGCTTCACGCCATGCTTTCTCTTATCTCCTCAAACTGCACACCAACCCATCACCTCCTCGCAAGCATTGACCATCTGACTTTTCAGCCAACTTTTATAGAGTGATGGAAGTTTTTTTTTCTTCCTGACAAAAGTATTACAATATAATCGATCTAAAAATTTAATCTTGAGTTTATCCATTCACTCTTTAACAATTCATTGCATTAAATAGCAGTTGACGACCAATAGCAATTCTAATTACAAAAGGAAATATATCAAACTTAGCATAAAAACTTTAAAAAGGAAAACATTAACTAAACATCCACTCATAACAAATCAGTAGAAAATTTCAAAATAGAGCTAACAAAAAAAATTTTAAATCCCAAGTATTATACAATAATTTGTGTAAAATCATTATCGACCAAAACATTAACCGGAGAAAAACCAACTTTCAAATTTATGCAAACCCATTATTGTTTTTTCTCAATCAAACACATGTGTTGTGTCATATGAAATTGAATTGTTTGTTCAATGTCTTTGTGGATGAACAACCTCAATAATTGCTTCTATGATCTAATGTCTCATCCTTTAAATTTGAAAAATGGTCCGTTCTTGGAATAAAAAATATATGGCTCATTATCTTCAAACTATATCGCGTGTGGCCTGCGAGTGAGACTTATACTTTATATAATACATTGATCAAATCAAGATTAAGATTTTCAATTGAATGATTAGTAACTCTGCTGGCATGATTGTTGAGTCCAGCCCATTTGGTGGGTTGGATGATGGGCTCTAAGCCCCAAGTTAATAAAAAAAAATGAATCTATGTTAACAGGGGAAGAAAAGAGAGAGATTAAGGAGAGAAGTGAGAGAATCAATCAGAGAGATAATACCAAAGTAGAAGGAAAGAAAGAAGATGAGCTAGGGCAAGGTGGTCGTACGGTGATCCGGCTTCAAATCTCACTCAAATTCTGGGTGAAGAATCCCTACAAGAAGCTCTTCCTATTGATTAGGTTTGATATCTCTCTCTTTTTTATCCCTACTTGGTGTTTGTTATCCATCCATAATGATGATAATGTAGTTTGTGTTAGTAAACCTCTTTTCATGAATGTTGTTGCCATTGGGTATGTGTGCCTTTAGTTTAATCAAGAGAAGACATTGTAATCCTTTGTTTACATAGTGGAAAAGGATGGCCTTAGGGTCCCGTGGTTTTTCACCTTTAGATTGCCATGCTAAATCACGAGCCTTACTTGCTTGTTATTTTTTTATGTTGTTGTTGTGTTGAATAGATCCCAAATTTTGTATTCAAAGAGGGGGAGATTCAAGATCCTGAAAATTCAGAAAAGAACATCGCTACAAAAGTAACCATATTTCAATTCGTGTAGATTATAGCTTTTGAATTTTCTTCACGTGATACAGTAATAGTGCTATAGTACTGGGTGAACTCGAAAGTTACACATGTGTGTTTTAGGCCGTGTACAAGGTCTTGTATATTTCAGGTTCGAGATATCTTACAGTGTGCTACAGTATTGGGGTTACATTATCCTCTGTTATAGTATGAGTTTACAGTTAGAGTGTGTTTGTTTGGCATGATTTTCTTATCCATGTAAAACCATATCCCATGCATCACAAAATCCATTGTTTGTTTGGAAGAACTTTATTTTCTTATAGCAAATCCAAATCCAGCTAAACAATAAATTTATGGGATTTTGTTTTACGGCCAAGTTGGCCATAAAACAAAATCCCAAACTCTAAAATCCCTCACATGACTATCATGTGAGGGATTTATGTCTGAGAACGATGGGGACAAAGACGTGAGGATGATGGGGACAGAACACAGGAAGCTGCTCTCTTCCCTTTTCTCCATCTTCCCTTTTCTCCATCATTTTTGCAATGATCCGGTCATTTCCTCCTTGCATCTCCAGATCCAAAAATAGAGGCCGATCTCTTTCCTTTTCTCCATCATTTTGGCACTGATCTGGCTTGTGTCTCCATATCCGGTCATTTCCTTCTTGCTTCTCCAGATCCGGAATCAATCTAGCCATTCTAGATTATAAAATTTTTCTTGTTTTTTCAGTTATAATAATATGTTTCTCTTATATGTGCCTCCAAATCCAACCATGATCTTCGAAACCGAACCGTTTTGTCGTTCTCCTTCACCATAATTGAGCCGTTCTGGTTGTTCTCATTCTCCATAATAACTGAGATTAAAAAATATAAAAAATTCTAACTTGATGGTTCGATTATGGTGAAGGTGGCACCTGTTCTCTTATTTAATATTATGTTCTATAAATTTTTATTTTGTAACATAGTTTGTTTAACAAATAGATAAGATCTATTAGGCGGATATTTAAAATTATTATTTAAACTTTGATTCTGTCTAACCACTTCCTTGTATAAATCTTATGGGAGTGATAAGGTTAAATTAAAATATGAATATAATTAATAAAAAATTATGTTATATATTTAATTTTATTATTAAAAATAATAATAATAAGTAGTGAATATATAATCAATTATTAAATTAAGTAATTATATACATAATTGTTTTTGTTACAGTTAGTAAATTCTACAGTGTATCTTATAATTAATTAAACTTAATAATTATCGAAAATAAGGTAATCTCACCGTGGGTGTTCTTATACTAGAAAAACATCCAACCAAACACATGTTTTCAAAATCCAGATTTACAAAACCTTCTAAACAAACACAAAATTTTGAAATTCAACATTTTCAAATACAACCAACCAAACACTGAATTTGACTCTCCTGCATTTTCAAATCCAAGAATTTACAAATACACTGTAATTGAAAATCCACTGCATTTTCAAATACAACTAACCAAACACCCCCTTAGACATCTTCCATTCCTTTTGTTATCCTTAAGCAATGCCATGCTTTCTCTTATCTCCTCAAACTGCACGCCAGCCCATCACCTCCTCACAAGCATTGACTATCTAACTTTTCAAGCAACTTTTATAGAGTAATGGAAGTTTTTTTTCTTCCGGACATAAGTATAACAATATGATCAATCTAAAAATTTAATCTTGAGTTTATCCGTTCACTATTTAACAATTCACTGTGTTAAATAGTAATTTACGACCAATAGCATTTCTCATTACAAAAGGAAATATATCAAACTTAGCATAGAAACTTTAAAAAGGAAAACATTAACCAAACATCCACTCATAACAAATAAGAAAATTTCAAAGTAGAGCTTAAAAAAAAAAAAAAATCAAAATCCCAAGTATTATACAATCATTTGTGTAAAATCACTATCGACCAAAACATTAAACGGAGAAAACCAACATTCAAATTTAAGCAAACATATTATTGTTTTTCTCAATCTAACACATGTGTTGTGTCGTATGAAATTGAATTGTTTGTTCAATGTCCTTGTGCATGAATAGCCTCAATAATTGCTTCTATGATCTGATGTCTCGTCCTTTAAATTTGAAAAATGGACCATTCTTGGAATAAAAAAAATATATGGCTCATTATCTTCAAATTTACGCATACCCATTATTTTTTTTAATATTAAATTTTAGGTTTTTTTTTTTAAATTGTGGGTTTCACTAGTTTTTTAATATTAAAATTTTATTTTATTTTATTTTTTAAAATGTGGCATTACTTGTTTTTTAAATTAAAAAATAATTTTATATTGAAGGCCACTTCTACTTGTTTTCTTATGACTTGTTTTATTTGTACTTCTACTCTTTTATTTCTACTTTCACTAATTTTAACAGATAAAAACTATAGATAATATTCGGTCAAAATTTTAACAGATAAAAATTGTTGTGGTCAAAATTTTAATACATCAAAATTAAAATTATCTCCAAATATTAGAATAGTCAAGCTTGCAAATGTTGATGTAGATGAAGAGCATTGTTTTCTTGCAAAATTATTTTATTTCTTTTCCATTTAAGCTAACAAAATTCATATTATTGTCATACCGAACGAGGAGGCTACATTGGTTAAGGGAAACAACAACCAAAGGCCGCACGAACTCTTGACGAAGGAGTCTTCATTTACTACTCAATCTTAATCAATGGACTCAAGCATGTTTTTTATTCTTGTTCTCCAATTGACTTCCATATAAGATTCTTCCGTTTTTTTTTTACTATACATTACCGGTCATGAATCGAGGTAGTCTGTATGAATTAGTGAAAGTAGAAATAGGAGAGTAGAAATGGAAATAAAACAAGTTATAAGAAAATATTATGAAATTATAAGAATTTCAATGTAAAATTGTTTTTTAATTTAAAAAGCTAATAGAACCAGTGATTTTAAAAAATAAAATATTAATATTAAAAAACTAGTTAAACCCATAATTTTTTTTAAAAAACCTAAAATTTAATTTAAAAAAAATTTAAAAAAACCTATTTCCATAAATAATTGCAGAAATACATATTTTAGTAATTAATTAAAAAATAAACAATATTAAAAATTAAAAAAAAACAGCAGTCATAGGTTCTATATACCCTACCATTCAAAAGAGGCTTTTTTTTTTATTTACCGTTTTCCATGACAGTTTTCATTTATTTTTACATTTTAACCCCGGAATAAAAAGTCATAATAATCAATGTACTATTCAAAACTTACACGGTACACTTGGGTTTGATACTCTTCCTATACTGTTCTCAAGGCCTAGGTGTGAGTCACCTGTTAGAGACAGTGTTTCACCTTTCTAAAGTTATACGAAAAAGGGATTTTTCTAGGAAGTCTGTAAATCACTATAACTGGTGCATCTCCATACCTATCTATCTTTTTGACGATCACTTAAGCACCTATCATCTATTAGTATACAGATGCATCAGTTACAATGGTTTATAGACCTCCTAGAAAAATTCCTCTACCCTGCAATCCTGGAAGAGAGAAATCACTATCTCTCATAGATGATCAACACCTTAGGCTCCGGAAATAGTACAATAACAGTATTAGACCCAAATGTACAGTACATTTCTGAATAGTGCATTGATTATTGTGACTTTTTATTCATGGGTTAAAATGTAAAAATATTATATTAAAAACTATAAAAAAATAAAAATATAATTTAAAACATTTAAAAAGTTCAAATAAAAAATTGTATAAAAAATTATAAAAAATAAAAAATCAATGAAAACGGTAGAGGATTTACCGTTTTCGTACAAATCATGGAAAACGGTAAATCCTTTACTGTTTTCCAATGATTTAAACAAAAAACGGTGATTTAAATTTATTTTTAAAAATGCTTATTTTGTAATTATTTTAAAAATATACAATATTAAAAAAAAAAAAAAAAAAAAAAAAAAAAAAAAAAAAAAAAAAAAGCTTTCAAAAGACTCTCAAAACATGAAAGCATGCAAGACATACCCATGGAAGATGTCCATTACAATACCACTCTCTTCTTTGTCCTCCTCCTCCTCTTCCTCCTCCTCTCAATCTATCTCCTCCACCACTACTACTACAATAAAAAATCCTCCAAGAACCTCCCTCCAAGTCCTCCATCACTCCCTTTTATTGGCCACCTTCACCTCCTCAGACCCCATCGCCATCTCTCCATCCACTCCCTTTCCAAACTCTACGGCCCCGTCGTCGCCCTCCGTCTCGGCTCTCGTAACGCCATCATTCTTTCCTCTCCGGCCGCCGTCGAAGAGGCCCTTATAAAAAATGATCCGGTCTTCTCCAACCGCCCCATGATCAAGGCCGGAGACGTCCTTGGTTACAAGAACACCTCCATTTTCTTCTCACCTCACGGCCCTCACTGGCGCAACCTCCGTCATCTCATCTCCTTACAACTCTTCGCCACTCGCCCACTCAACCTCCTCGCCCGAATCCGATCCAATGAGTTCCTCTCCCTCATCCAGAGCATGGTCAAAACCTCTTCATCCGGCGAGATTGCGTTCAAAGCAAGGTTCTTTGAAATGACTTACAATACAATATCCAAGATGGTGATCGGAAAAAGTGTTGAAGCTGATGTTTCCATCCAATTTATGGACATAATACATGAGGTAATTGATCTCGTCTCCTCCTTCAATCCAAGAGATTTTTTTCCGGTATTGGGGTGGTTGGATTTGCTTGGTGTTGAGAGGAGGATGGAGAGGATATTTTCAAGGTTAGACGGATTCATCACTGAGATCATCGAGGATCACCGGAGAAGGAGAAGGAGGAGGAGTGAGGGTGTCAACGCCGGAGAAGAAGATGAGGAGAGAAATCCACTTGACGTCATGCTATCCATGCAAGAAGCTGATTCAGAGACGTACACAGATGACGTCATCAAGGGCCATATCCTGGTCAGCAATATTCTTCCCTAAAAAAAATAAATAATAAATAATAAATAAAAATTAAACGACAAACATGTAGTAGAGCTATAAAGCTTAAAGTTGCTTGAAGTTTGAGCTTTTGAGTTTTGACCAGTCTTTGTTAAACGGAATGTTTGAAAAGTTTTCTTAATTTAGTGTGTCAACCGTGGCTTTTTTTTTTAAATATTGTTTTTTAAATTAATTACTAAAATAGGTATTTCTGTAATTATTTACAGAAATAAGTATATTTTATTTTTTTAATATTAAACTTTAGTTTTTTTAAATGATGCCGGTTCCACTAATTTTTTAATATTAATTTTTTTTAAACCACTAATGTTACTAGTTTTTTAAATTAAAAAACAGTTTTATATTGAAGCTCTTATAATTTCATAATATATGTAAAACTGTTTTTTAATTTTAAAAACTAGTAGGACTCGTGGTTTAAAAAAATAAAATTTTAATATTAAAAAATTAGTGGAAATCATAATTTTTAGAAAAAAAAATTAAAGTTTAATATGTAAAAAAAATAAAAAATACCTATTTCTGTAAATGATTACGGAAATACCTATGTTGATAATTAATTAAAAAACAATATTAAAAACCCGTAAAATCATAATTATTTTTTATTTTATTTTTATAAAAAATAAAGAAATAACAATTTTTTATTAATATTTAAAAGTAGAATTATAGTTTGAGAGATAAAAAAGAATAAACCACTATCTCATAATTATTTAGTTATTTAATAATTAATTTGAGAGTTAAAATAAATATTACACTTTGAGTATACACTAAAATAATTTGAGTAAAATTAATAAATTGTTCATACCATACATACATATTTTTGAATTCATATATATATATATATATAAACACACTATTGCCAACATTTGTTTAAATTATAGATAATGTTAGCGGCGAACGAAACAACAACGGAAACTTTTGAGACGGCAATGTTGTTACTTTTGAGCCATCCAGAGATAATGAAGAAGGCTAAGACGGAGATAGACATGAATGTAGGGCATGACCGTATCCTGGATGAGTCAGACCTCCTTAAGCTCCCTTACCTCAAGAACATCATCAAAGAAACTCTCCGGCTATCACCTCCCCTTCAAGGCATACCACCCCGGGCGTCCTCCGGTGACTGCACCATCCAGGGCTACCACGTTCCTAGAGGCACAATGCTCTTTATTAACGTTTGGGGCCTTCAAAAAGACCCGGAGTTATGGGACGATGCCATGAGCTTCAAGCCTGAGAGATTTGCCAGAGAGAAAGAAGGAGGTATCAAGTATATACCATTTGGTGCCGGAAGGAGGAAATGCCCCGGTGAGCATTTGGGCATGCGCATTGTCATGGCTGGAGTTGGAGCGTTGGTCCAGTGCTTTGATTGGGAGATGATGAGCAAAGAGGAGGTTGATATCAATTCACTACTTGGCCTCACTGTGCCTAAGGAGAAGCCTGTGGTGGCTAAGTATAAGGTGCGTGACTGCATGGTTGATACTCTTTCTAAGATTTAGCGTAAGATAATTATGTATGGATGTAAAGGCAAGGAGCTGCCCAAATGGTTAATGAAAAGCTTGCGACAGAATGGCGTCCAATATAGTTATCCTTTGTAATTTGTTGCTTAAGGTCTAGTTCTAGTTTTGTTTTGTAAAAATATTTTGTGGTTTTTCCTAGTCTTTATTTGTAATTCTGAATTCCTCATGTAATCTTTTTCAATATCAATAAAATAGCTCTGTAAGCTCTTTACCTAAAATAATAATAATAATAATAATAATAATAATAATAATAATAATAATAATAATATGTGGAGACTCTATCAGCTGCTGCATCTCTCAGGAACAATACCACAATTTGTTTATATATATATATGTATGTACAGATTATATGCGTACGTATGTTTGATGATGTCTCCATGTAAGGAGATATATAGTAGAACGTAGTGTCAGATATATTGGACATGAAATGATGATAAGACAGTGTAGACAAGAATTATAACAAGATTGCTTCTCTAGAAAATTTATATATGAAGTTGATGCATTTCCCACATACAACAGATATTGATACCTTGGGAAAGGAAAATTCACTTATATGAATGTGCCAAGTCGATAGATCATGACTACTTTTGCAATGATGAAGACTTGGGCCATCAAATAGGAACCTGCCATTAAATTAATCTATGGAAAACGATAAAACTAATCAGATGATATGTTATTATTTTACAATGTGTTTGGTTGAATCTTGTGTTTGGTTGAATGTAACTGGAAATACTAGGATTTCAAAATACAGTGCAGTTAAATCTTGTGTTTGGTTGAATGTAACTGGAATTACTGTATTATAAGATTTTATGTTTGTTTGGAAGGATTTGAAAATCTGAAATTGGAAAACATGTGTATAAGTATGTATTGAGTATATATATATCTGTATAAATATATGTATATGTGTGCGTATGTGTATATACATATATGTATATGAGTATATATATCTATATAAGTATATGTATGTATATATATGCACAAATACACATACATATATATGTGTATTTATATATGTAAACATACTATGTTCAAGTATATCTAGAAGTGTATATGTATATGTATATGTATATGTATGTTTATACATATACATAAATATGTAAATGTATATACATACATATATCTATATGTATGTTTATATAAATATGTATATGTATATCTATATGTATGTGTATATGTATGCGTATGCATATGCATATATGTATGTGTGTGTGTGTGTATGTATATGTATGCCTATGTGTGTGTATAAGTATATGTATGTGTGTATATATTCATATGTCTGTGTATACGTATATGTATATATGCATATACATTGGTTTTGAACTCCCGGGATTTGGTTTTACGGTCAAAATGACCGTAAACCAAAATCCCTCCACCATGGTGTTTGAAATCCTATGAAAAAGCAAATCCCACTAAACATTCACATGATTTCAAAACACAAGGGACAAGTAACTCCAAATCCCTTGAAACAAACACACCCTTATATGAATGTGGGATGCCAAGTCTGTAGATCATGACTACTTTTGTAATGATGAAGACTTGGGCCATCAAATAGGAACCTGCCATTAAATTAATCTATGGAAAACGATAAAACTAACCAGATGATATGTTATTATTTTAAAGATAAGCCACTGAACCGTCGCACAAGAAAGTGTGCTCACAGACAATTGCTTATATATGTCGCGATAACATTATATCAGTAACTACAAAAATAATGAAATAATTAAATCCATCGAATCATAATCCTAGTAGAAGATGGATGGGCATGAGCCTTCTTGATAAAGCCACTAACCTTCCGTTGGAGATTCAACAACTATATTCAGAAGAATTTAGACATTCATATCTCCAACAGCTATATTCAGAAGAATTTAGACACTCAATATATGAAGAACACTCAAAGGTTTTGCTATTGGCTAAAGAGAAAACCAAAACACTAACTTCAACAACAACCGAAAATAAAATGCATGACAATATATAAAACTCAACCGCTACTAATCACATATTAACAACCTACTACTATACTTTGACCAACCTACACAACACCCATTAATTACACTGGATTTAAGGAACTAACTCTACTGACATAAGACTGAGTCTTGTACACTTATTAAATCACACGCTGAAGACCCCATTTCCAACTTAGCCGCCACACAAGCCTATTCAATTAACTCCAAGAGCTCTGCATATAAACCAGAATAGGGATCATCATTTTGCAAGATTTTTTTTTATGAAAAAGCTAATAAATTTTAATTTAATATATAAATGAAAACTCAATATTTAAAGCTTCATGGCGGCCCAACATCCTATTGGTAATAATTGATCTAATCAAATTAGGGTTAGGAAAAACCGTTCTGATCAAATTAGGACTATCAATTCCAATTAATTGATGTTTAATCAACAATTGATTAATTATCAAAGATTGATCACATGAACACATGAATATATATGAAAAATCAAGGTTACCTCACAGAGATTTCACAAGCGCAAAATCCTCCAACGCCCATACGCCGTAGTCGTCTTTTGATAACAATCACAAATTAATTAATTGAAAAACCCTAATCTCATATCACATATTTATAGGGAATACAACATGTAGCGTGGACCCGTTTGGATCACTACATCTTTAGCAAATTAGTCCATACTAATTTTAATAATTACAATCATGTCCATCAACAAATTACAATTTAATCCAAAGATTAGAGATATTCATATGTGAAAACCCAATATAATATTTTACATATTAGCCTCTCTATCAATAAATATTTCATATAAGTGGGATGATTAGACCACCAATGGCACTGTCAATCTCCACTTATATGTGTGTTTCTTTACACTATTGGACATAAAACAATTTTTAAAAATATGTATAATAATATATATTTTATATATAATAAAATACTTTTCAAAATTAACCCACCGGATTTTTGTCCAACACATAAAAAACACAATTTAAAATATTCTCTCTTATAATAGGAGTGATAGATCTAATCTTGGATGACTACAAACCTTCATGTATTTATTATATAATCCAACGTGTTCGTATATAGCCTGCAATTAGCATTACCGCTTGACACTATCAAAGTAATCTAATTTATACATAAGATTTAATAACATCACATCCTCAGATAATAAGGATTTTTTGTAACAAAATAACTCTTTTGTTCTATGACAGTGTTTGGTATAAGAGTACTGTATGGTCCAGTTCAATATTTGTCAATTACAAAAATCCACAATGTTACTAAGAGTCTTCACTCTAGTGGTTGAGACATACCACTCTATCACATATAGTAGTACAACATGTGACAACCAATAATGAATACAAAATCATATTTTATCTCATAGGTTGCGAACTATTTTGGGTTACAAGAAACATAGATAATCGCGTCTCACTTTAATTATCTCTATCATTAATTTAAACTCTATACAATACAAGCCCATAATAATATATCATCAAACATGAATAATACAACACCCATAATTATGCATGTAATGAAATAAAAATATTTCATTACTAAACAATAACTAAAATTGGCTTTGCAGGGCATACTAGTTTTTCACATTCACCCACCACCACCTTACCTATCACCCCACCATCACCACCACCACCACCACCACCACCATCACCATCACCCCCAACATTGACATACCATTTTTCTCATCAATACCTTTCAATTGTAGGCCACCACCACCGACACTGAAATAACATTTTTCTCATCACCTTACAGTTATAGCCACTAGTTATAGCCACTAGAGCATGTTGGATTGTGCTTGAAGATGGTGTCATGGTGAACATGTGCCCACCACCGGCCACCGATACTGAAATAACATTTTTCTCATCAATACCTTTCAATTGTAGGCCACCACGTTCCTAAAGGCACAATGCTCTTTATTAACGTTTGGGGCCTTCAAAAGACCCGGAGTTATGGGACGATGCCATGAACTTCAAGCCTGAGAGATTTGCTAGAGAGAAAGATGAAGAAGGTATCAAGTATATACCATTTGGTGCCTGAAGGAGGAAGTGCCCCGGTGAACATTTGGACATGCGCATTGTCATGGCTGGAGTTGGAGTGTTGGTCCAATGCTTTGATTGGGAGATGATGAGCAAAGAGGAGATTGATATCAATTCACAACTTGGCCTCACTGTGCCTAAGGGGAAGCCTGTGGTGGCTAAGTATAAGGTACGTGACTGCATGGTTGATACTCTTTGTAAGATTTAGTCTAAGATAATTATGTATGGATGTAATAATGGAGAGACTCTATATGTCAGCCGCTGCATCTCTCAGAATCAATAACAAAATTTGTTTGTATATATATATATATATATGTTTGATGATGTCACTAGGTAAGGAGATAGATCAAGAACATAGTGTCAGATATATTGGATCTGAATCTTGTCATGTAAATGCCATTATGACACATGGGAGTGAGAAACCTATGTATTCTCAGAGTGGAAAAAAGGGAATCTAATAGCTTGCGGTACCTTCACTGACTTTGGTGTTGGATTGATTGAAGAGTTCTTGTTGATGCTGTTGTTTTGCTGCTGAAGTTAGAGAGTTGAAAGGTTGCTGAATTGAAGTGTTGTAGTTCTGCTAATGTTTGGAGGATGTATTTGAAGAATGCCATCAACGGTTGAGATTACATCATCTTGGATCAAGTTTAAGTTCTAGCATTATATATTGGTTAGACTGAACCAGTTTGTGTTAAGATAGTCATGTGTGTAAGGTTGAGTCAAGTTGTTGTTTTGTGTGGTCAGGTTAAGTTGTATTGATATAAATATGTACTGATGATGAAAAAGTAAAGTAGGTCTCAGTTGTTACTATTTCTCTGGTTTTCTCTCTAGAATCTTCACCAACTTCTCTACTGTTCATCTTCTTCTTTGTGTTCTAGGACATCATTTGGAACATGATATGTTTTGATTCACTAAAATTAATTATTGATTTAAAACATATAAATTATTTCTAGATAAAGTGAAATAAATAAAGTTAGATAAATATATGATGACTGAGCAACATGTGACCACTGTTTTAAAAATGAACTAGACTTGTAATACAGTGTTTTTAACTCAGTTCATTAGTATTTTACTGCAGAGTAATTACTGTTGAAACTTACTAGAGTACCTTGGGTATTTTTCTTAAAACCTCTGTTCTCTTGTGCGTGTTTTTTTTTTTTGTCACTTTCATCTGACAGTGGCCTAGGGGAGGGAGAGAGAGATTTATCTTTCTTACTTTTGTATTTTCCAAACTTAGGTATGCACAAGTTTTATACCATTTTATGCTTTAACTTCGTAAGAATTTATCTAGATTCTCCATTCCTCTATCTTATATGATCTTTGAGTTTTATATATGTTAGTATTTGATCTCTTTGAATTTTTTTTGTATTAGTTTTCTTGTATTTGGTGCTTGAATCTTGTAATCTATAGTTTGGAAGCTTAGTATGTCGGTGTTGATTTGGTTTAATACTGAATTGTGGAAGGTATTTTGTTAGCTTATAGAACTTGTGGAAATACTAGTATTAAATGTTAGGCATTATACTACTAACTTGGAAAAAAAACTAGAATTCTAAATTGGAAAATACATATTAAAGCTTATAATGTCTAGTACTCTTAGTCTTAGATATCCTCCAAGTCATTATCGCCCGATTTTGAGTGATATCCTAAGAACTCCAAGTTACACTTTGCTAGAAGGCTGAGTTTTCTAATCTTACCTTCTTAGTTTCAAGAGTTGATGTAATCCATGATAAAAATATATAAATAATTTTAACAATAATTGAAGCATTAGCACACAAAGAAAAATTATCATGGAAAAATGTTAAATGCAAGCATTTTTTTCGAGCCAAATATTCCAAGTTATAACCTTGCCTATTAGAAGAACCCCTATATCTCTAAGAGGATAAGGAATTTGTGTTCTCCAAGTACCCCATAATTCCTGCATGGATCTCAGGGATGAGGGAGTCTAAAAATTATGGTGAAAAGTACCAAATGCGATCTACCACATGACAGAGTAGAAGCAAGTGAACCTCATATTCATTTATCGAGTAACAGAGAACACATGTACTAGTAGTAGTAGGGAGTTTGTTGCACTTTTTGGCCTGTTGCCAAATTTCCTAGGTGAGTATTTAATTATCACAAACCAACTAGTTGAAGAGGTTGACTTTTCGATGGCAAGCACTTTCTAGATAATCTAAGCTGTCTAGCAGAGGATGCCTCCATAAAGAAGAATCCATAAAAGGATTTGACTAAAAATTAGGTATCCATGAATAAGGAGGAATCCATGAGGGTTCTAGAAAATTTAACTAAGTGAATTCGAAGTCAAATTTTTGTGGAGCACCTAGTACATTGTAATTAGTTTTTACATATATATATTTTTTTTCTTTTAAAAAGTTATATATATTTTATAAGACAAATAAATATATTTGGATCCACCACTCTTCAATCCAAGAGGTTTAATCATTTGGGTTGGACTAAAAATCTAAAGATTAGAGGGCTTTTGTTTTTTTGTTTTTTTTTTTTTTTCTATCATTTAAACTCTAATTAATTTGCAAATCTCTTAATCTTGATACGCATGTTAAGGTATGCTCTGTTTTAACTAATTAATAAATTAAACGTACTTCTCTATATCACAATTCATGTTTCAGTTTTCCTTTCTTAAAGTTTTATTTAGACACATTACACCAAATAAATGAACTTGCATGTCATAAATGCAACACATAATAAATTGCTTAATATAATGCATTGATGTATGCAAAAATTTTTCATTCAACAAAATGATGTTCATGTACGTCCAATTTGAATAGCATTTTAAACCTTGGCAATGGTGTTACCTCAAGAGCCATGTCACTAATGTTGTAAACTATTGTCTCTTAGTCTGCAACCTATATAAACAGTAAAGTTAAGCATCAGTGAGACATCAAACTGAAGAGGAGCCTTCCCTTCATCCAAACATGAAAGATAATGTATGTATGTATGTATGTATGTATGTCATTAATTAATATCAAATTAAAGTTGTTGGGTTTAAGTAGAAACAGACTGACAGGTGAGAATGGTTGTTGAATTAATCATGTGCATGCATGGTAGTTGCAACAACATTCACATAACATGACCCAAATGAGAGAGAAATAAATAGGCATCCATGGACTTGGGCATGCATGGTTGGTCACTGATAACCTTGGCAATATATGGCTGCCCAAAGAGTGTTCAATCTCCAGCAACTCACTGAGCACAATTCTAAGCAAGATTGCTGGCTTGCTATCCATGGCAAGGTCCTCTCTCTTACTCTCTCTCTCTTTATCAATATATATATATATATAACATGCATGTATAAATGATGAATGAATTTAAATATAGGTAGTGGATGTGACAAAGTTTTTAGAAGATCATCCAGGAGGTGATCAAGTGCTGTTAGAGGTTGCAGGGAAGGAAGCCACTAAAGAGTTTGAAGACATAGGGCATAGCAAGGTGGCAAAAGAATTAGTTCTTGAATACCAAGTAGGACTCCTCCAAGGCCACAAACATAGTGATCCTGATGATCATCATGCTGCTTTGGATGATCTCAAGGAAACCATCAAAGTGGTTGGGAAAGAGATGACTGGTTTTGTCATCAAGGATGATGTGCAACAACATGCATTGACTAGAAAAGTATTTGGTCAGCTCTTTGACCATGCTGTTCCTCTTGCTGTTGTTTTTGCCCTTCTTTGGTACCGTTTTTCCCCTCTGTTTTCAGAAATGATGAACTGATTAATTAATCAGTTAAAAAAGCTATAATAAATCATCATTTGTCAACCATTTGATAGCCCAATAGTATGACACCAAAGTGTAAAAAAATGTCAGGGATTCAAATCTTTTCCTCGGCAGTATTGTTTTATGTACTGTTCATATAATATTTATGCACTGTTCATTCGGGTTTTAATAAAGTTTGTATACTATTCATACAATATATATTAATAAAAAAATAATCATTTGGTTATAGTTAATTTTATATTTTGTTTAACATGTATCATACAAATCATATTTGTTTTTTATACGGATGGTCTAAGTTTGTTTTGGTTCTTTAATTAAAACATATTTATTATGATCTTAAATTAGAATACTTATTCATTTTATGTCAGAAACCAAAAGAAAAGGTTGATTTGTGTAAGATATGTTACATCATCATAAGTTGGCATTAGCTAAAATAGAAATAGACAAATCATTTTATTTCTAAAAACTTACATGGATAATTGAAATAATTGAAATGATCGGAATATGTCACAATATCATAAATTCACATCAACTAAAAAATAAATCAGTTTTGTATTTCGAGAGATATAATTAAAAATACCATCCCTTTCCTAACTCAAAGCTACATTCCTAACTCAAAGCTACAAAGAATCCTAACTATTTTTTTTAAAAGAGCAACAAACGCTTTAATCAAAGGCGTGCACGTGGGGGGAGCCGCGCTCGTGTGCACTCACCTTGCATGAGGCAGGATTTAGAACGAGGAGCCACGCAAGGGACCCGGTGCTAATTGACTCAAGGGCCGTTGGCAAAAATCCTAATTATTCCACATTTTTATTATAAAAAAAATATATTTTTCTATAGAGAAAAATAATAAGATAACTTGCTTATTTTAAAAAATACAAGAGTTTAGTGAAGATATAAAATTTTTACATGCGTCACATGACATGTTACATTTATCACAACACCAGGGAATATATGCTAAGAAAAAAACCCAGCTGTATATCATTAAATAGAGAATAAACTTCTAATAATAAACTCATTAGTTTTACAAGCCCCATAATTAACAATTATAACATCACAAACAGAGAAAAATAAACCAAAAATAAGGTCCATGAGAAAAGAAAAAAAAAGGCACCTTTGACAGGCATCCAAAAACACTCTGGAAGCCAACTTATGTACAAGTAACAGCAAACCTCCAAGAGTTTTATTCAAACTTCTTATGGAGCATTCTTCCCTTCCATGTTAGACCAGTAGAGACAGTGAGCTTTAATTCTATGATTATACTGTATATCTGAACTAGAATTCACAAAGCAGGCAATCAGTCAGTCAATCTAAACTGAAGAGATTATTTAGCTCAACGATCAAAGCACGGGCAAACGGGGGCCTTCTGGTTCATTGGCGTCAATGGAGTAAACATCGACAGGTGCATTAGTGCAGTCCATTGTACTGTTTCTGAATCTGGGTCCACCTCCTCGACGGTGATCAAGATAGATCACTATGACGGTGATATCATCGTGAACATGACGCCTTATTCCCTTCTCGATCCTTTTAATGTCGTTGTATCTCATTTCTCTTTTCTTTGCAGCTTCATTCAGAGCAGCTCTCACCAACCGCTTGGCTATTCCCTGTGAATTGACTTTTGAGAGAAATGCAAAGATAATATCGAAGGCTTGACAAGGACAGAGGAGAATAGCAGACTCACCGGACGTGGGTTTTTGAAAACTATCTCCACTGCATCTTCATCGGTAAGTTGCTCCCAGAGGCCATCTGAGGCAAAGATCAGAAATAAGTCATTGGCTCTGAGCTTGCGGACTTCAATAGATGGCTCAGCAGTCATGACCGGGCGCTTCAATGGGATTGGTGAGACTATTCGTTGGAATAATGGGTCCCGACTGAACTCGGGTTTCTTCAGGTAAATGTCACCAATAGATCTTGATACCTAAAAGGACAGATATGAGATCACCATATACCAAAATGCTATTTGTTCACCCAAATGCTTGCAAGCATGCAATGTAGAATGTTAGTTGTCGTTATTGAATTAAAGCAGGTATAATTGAAAGAAGTTTTGCACCATCTTCGTTGATTCTGAGTGAGTAGATGCAGAATACATGCACACAATTCTTGAAAAGATGTTTGGTAGTATAATTGTCTTAGACTTGAAGCATATTCATCACCTATCTTTGAAAAAGGAATTCCAAGAAGGTCTAGGGTTATATCAAACAGAACCTTCAACAAAATGTCACTATTGAGGAAGAAAACAGAGCCATAAGAAATGGCATTAACACAAATAGAGAATGAGGATGAATTTGAAAACACGGAAAGGCATAGCTAAGAATGATTATTCATCATACTTGTACTCAAACACTATCATATAATGGAAAACTAATAACCATAAACAAGCAATTCCACAAGTTGCAACATCTCTGTACCACACCACTCTTGAAAAGAAAATTCCCATGCGCATAACAGAGACATCAAGTAGAAAGGGGGGCAGTGAATTGAAGTACAAAACAGGTTATCTAAAGTTGAGAATAAATTGCCTCATTTAGAATATTGCTTTAAATTATTGGAAAAGGAAGTCAAAGCATATTTGTGCATTATGTTGCATTTGATAATGACTAAAGCAGAAGCACATTGATCCATGGCATACAGGAATACTGCCACTAAAAAGCATACAATGAGGTTTCTCAAGAAAAACAACCACAGCATTATGGTCTAATCTAAAGTTCAAAAGTAGTCCTCCGCAAGAAATAAACTGAAATCAGAATGGAGGAGAGACACCAAAACAAGACCAATAATATAGAGCAAAGATGCTTATATTTAATGGATATATTTGCTGATTTCAAAAAGGGAAGGTTCATGAACTAGTACACAACAAATGTGTGCCATAACAACTATGAACATTAATATAGAATAGCCTTCAACTTTAAATAATGCAACTGTTAAGTAACTAAGTTCCAAAAAAGAATCCGATTCCAAACTTCTTTTCTGTTAATGTAAAAGTAGGGCAAGCTTTACTGAACAACAAACTGGAAGGATTAAGGCAGTTAATGTTTACTTCAAAGTCATATATGAAACTGAAATCTAAATCGAATTACTGACATGATAAGATCAATAACACAGTCAATCAGTGATCTGATGCTAACAGCAGAGCATAGTAAGCTCAACCACTGCAACAATGGAATTAATCTATCTAGCACATCTCCAAAATCAGTATTAAAGATTATATCTTAAAACTTCATGGCTAGAGAGCATCAATCAATGCATTCAAAAAGAATCAAGACCAAAGCTTTATCATCAGTCTCTTCAACTTGTATTTGTGTCTAGCTTTAGTCTTCCAAATGCTAAAAACAAAGGATGAATAAGAACAAAAGCTAAAAGAGGACGTGGGGATAGATTGATATGTTTTGTCATCATTCAAAGTATGTCCAAGAATTTAAAATGTTCTAAAGGTACAAATTTATCAGGCATCTTGTCACACGAAGGTTCTGTAATAGATTAGATCAACAGGATTAAGGGCAGAGAAACAATGGCTAGGAATTCCTCACCTGAATGATTCCTTTAATCCGCCAAACACCTCTAGTATAGACGACAATGTGGGAGTCATCCGGATGAAGTTCTGTAAGCTCCTTCCTGACCTCCTCCACAGCTACATTATGATCACTTGACAGGCGCTCGGCCACCACCGCATTCCCATTCGCACTTCGTCTGCCAAGCACCGCCCTTGAGTCTCCCAAGTTTGCCACATAGAGCACGTCATCAACAATTGCCCCAACAAGGCAGCACGAACCCACTGAAGCAATTTGAGGCCTTGAAAGCCATGACTGCTTCACCAAATGCAGGAACTCCTCCTCCGTTGCATCAAATGCCTTCCTTATCACTTCCGCCGATAAGCCCCCTTGCTCGGAAGCAAACTCTATCCGATCAAATACACACACAAGATAAAGTTTTCAGAAAAAAAAAAAAAAAACACATACAAGAGATGTTCAAATAAATTAAGAGATTCAAAGAGGAATCTCATGGCACTCTTAAATCCAAATAGAACTCTATCCGTTCAATAAATATAATACACAGAATCCTATTGACCAAATTATTGAAGTAGAATTCAAATGATATTCTATACTTGAAGCAAAACCCTTAACCAATTTAAACTACATATAATCAAATCTCACAAAAGCATGAAAGAAACTTCAAACTGAACTTTATCAAGCTTAAAACGAATATAGTAACATCCATGAAAAGCATCAAAAGTGAAACTTGGCCACCCTAATAACTCTCCAAATCAAACTCTATCCAATTGAAACCCACTAAAGCGGAAACAGTCAACCAAGCACTTCAAACCAAACCCTTACTGTGAAGATGTGGGAAGAGGCGGCTGTTAACGAACCGAGATGCCTCCGGACCGCCATGGCCGTCATAAACACCAACAAGCGTCGCCGAAGGTGACGTCAACACCTGGCCCTGGTCCTCCAGCGCCGTGTTCGCTTGAGCCACCGCGATGGAAAAGTCCCCTGATGCATGCGGCTTCAGCTCCATATGCCACAACAACCCATCGCCGCCACCGCCGCCGCCATCTCCCCTCCACCCCACGCACCTCCAACACGATTTCAGCATCTTCTCCGCTCGATCCAAGCCTCAAAAATCCGAGCTTTTACTCCTTTTCGCTACCTCTCTCTCTGTCTTTGCTTGAGAACGAAGGAGACGAGAGAGAACGGAGAGGAAAAACGGGGAACGCGTTGTTTTCCAGCCTTTTTTCCAATGGACTTTGAATTGGTTGTTATTTTATAGCAGTGCCCTCCAATAGTCACGTTATTACATTTTAGTCCTTCAATAGATTTCCTTTTCCCTTTTTTTTATTTACATGGTATACTTGCCATTAATTTATAAAAATGTGATATTTTGAAGGACTTCTTGGCACTTTAACTATTTCCTGGCATTTGAATTTTAATTTGTCACTTTATACAAAGCTACAAATGTGTTTGTTATGAATCCTCATTTGTTGGACTAGTTCAATATTCAATTCAAGATTCACAGACTTGACAGGCCTTGGGGTAAAACTAACTTTTCAATATATATATATATATAAATTTGATTTCTTTAAAAAAAATAATACTAATTTTGAGGAAAGAGAAGGTCTTTGGATAAGAAACAAGGGGATGAAATAAATTCCTGGATTAAGTCGGATGTTTTTAATACTGTATCCTAAAAACCAATTATGAAAAAGAAAAAAAAAACTTTGACACATTGGAAACCACGAGTTAATTAATTACTTTAAAGAAGAAAAAAAAATAGAAACAGGACATGGTGGAAGCATCACTGTCTATTGCCATTAAAGCTCACTGTTTTTTATTGTTTGATGTGCACCACAACCAAGTGGATTTCCAAATGGATCACAAAAACTTTAGCCAATCCACAATGTCATTTGCCACAAAGATTTGCCGCAATTCCATGAAGTTTGATCTTCATATCTTCATATAAACAGATACAAAAAAGATACATCACCTAGTCACAGTTAGATACTTCTCCATAAGATGTACAACAAATTCTATTGCCTCTTTGCTGAAGAAGCACTGGTTTTTACAGTATTGCGACAATTCGGGCAATCTCCACAGCTTCTCAACCATGGCTCCAAGCAAATGCAATGAAACCGATGCTTGCAATATAACCGAAACAACACATCCCCTTCCTGAAACTTATCTAGACATATACTACATTCAAGGAATTCCATAGATTCATCACGTTCTGCTTCTTTGAATGTTTCATGATTTAAGCTGCAAATTGCCTCTGAGGTAAGCCCGGGAGGTTTCTTCCTCGGACTCTGAGGAATATATTCTTGGTTTGCTTCACTGGCAACACTAGCTAAATGTCTGCCTGGTGCAGACCACTCACTTGCATTCCAAGGCTCCCAGATTTCAGTACCAATAATCGATAAATCATCATCTGCTTCAATTTCATCCCATAAGATGCTTGGCACTCCTGGCCCAAATCTATCAACAGAAAAGAAGGTCCAAAAATGTTGGCCACGTATCCAAATGCTCTTGTAAAGCATTTATTCAATCAAGGATAAACCATGCTCACGAATATAAATAAAAAGTAGGTCTACCTGCTTCTTGTAAGGGATGCACCTCTTAGTCTCTCTGCAAGCCTTGCCTGCGCAAGTAGTACAGTACCAGGAAGTCGATCATTGGCGTTCAAGCTAAACCTACTCACTCTGCTACTTGGAGCGGATGCGTTTCTGCCATCACTGATCCTATATTCACTGGTGCTAGCATGATCTGGCCAGATAAATTGATGCTCCTGAAAATCATGCAAACATCAATACACCTTCACAAGATGATCAAGCTTTCTTAGCTTAATCATAGGACAGACACGCTTTATACCCCACTAAGCAAAATGTAAAATTGATCCTCAAAATTGAAAGCGCTAATTTCACTAACTAAGCTAGATGACACTAGATTACATGGGAAACCAGTGGGATGTGAAGTTAGCATTATACATATCACTATAGACAGAAATTTGCCAGCCAAATGTCTTCATATATTAATGCACAAGGAATTAACATAGTATCATCTGATCAAAAGCTTCCTAGCAAGTAAGTTCCTGCTGCAATAGCATTGAAAAATGCATGCCAGAATACATAAGTTACACAACAAATTCACGTACTTATGAAAAAAGTAGTTAACAAAGATGTTTCCATCAGGAGGGAATAAGTGTGCATGACGCAACACACAAGTTTTTTGGTGAATGATTCCTTTAGCAAGATTCAAGCAGGGATTTTTCGATATCAAAACAGGACACTTTAGCCTTGATGATATACATGAAGGAGCATTAGAGTTCCAAAACAGTCTGTACTTCTCCGGAAATTGTGTAGAATCTGTAAGCTTAAAATGTCAGCATGAGAATCCTGCATTCAATAATTCTCATGCTTAACAATTATGGTTCAACTACGCCTTCACCGTTACAACAAACCATAACATGTGAATAAAGCAGGAATATGTACTTTCCAAGTATGAAAACAGGTGTTCTGAGACCAAGATATCCAGCAACAAGACCTCGCCGAGGAAAGATACTTCTATAATTGAAGCATGTATCAAGGCTTGAACACAAGATCTCACATAAAAAATACTACTTGACCACAACACAACATTGTTTGACCAAATTAAAAGATACCATGATAGGTCGAAGTGGACAAATGTTAAGGTTCAATGAGCTCAATAGAACAAAAACTCGAGGAAAAACAAAAGGCTTCATTTCCGGATGGTTAAAAAGGTATTCAATGTCATAACAAAGATTACGGAATAGAACCCTTTTACTTTGCGAGGGAATTCAATAACAGTTTATATACAAAATAGCATCAAAAAGTAATTTTTATTATACAAAATCCATTGAAACACAATTGCGTAAAAAACCCTAACAACTAGTTCTCTAAATCATGAAAAAAACCCTTTAATTCAACGTTACGGAATCAAACACGTAGCAAAAGGAAACTGAAACAATCTCCAAGTGCTTACCGCCGGGGAGTCATTGCGAGGGATGGAACGGGGCCGGCGCAAGGGATTGCGATCCTCATGGGAGTTGAGATCGAGTCCATGGCGTCGATGGTGGCGGCGGTGGCGGAAATCGGAGTGAATAGGAGCAGGAATGGGGTTGGAGAGGGGGTTCCGGCCTCCATTGCGAGATCTCAAGGATTGGAAGAGCTCGGAGGCGCTCGTCATGCAAGTGATTGGGATTGAGATACGGGTGGGATTGGGTGGGGATTTGGGAGGCAGCGATATCGAGGAAGGAGAAGGCCTTTTTATGGAGGAAAGAGGCGCGATATTTCGAGGCGGGTGAGGGTTGATCATCTCAAAGATATAAAAATAGTAAATTTTTCAGGGTGTTTTTCGTAAACGCCACATTTACAAGTTACAACTATAAGTTTTGTCTTATTGCCAAAGAAGAAATTTATTAATTTAACATATTATTTTTATTGTAAGAATGTAAGAATATGCAATATATGTTTATAAATAATTTTTTAGGCTAAAATAAATTAGGGGATAAACATGACTTATTTAACATAAATGTTAGACAACCATTTCTCTATGGTTTGATATTTTTCAAGATTATTTTATTTGTTAAAGAAATATTTAAATTAGTTGTGTATTTAAATAAAATCAACTAATGGAAAAAAATAATAATCTATTAATTATGTATAATTATTTATTTTATAATTAATAAAGACAAATAGTCACTAAATCTGATCTTAAATGATTATATATCAAATCTAGATTTATAATTGACTATATATCAAATCTAAATTTATAAATTTTTTAGATATAACACAATCTCCATAAAACACTTTTAACAATTGCACCAATACCACTAGCCAGACATTTTGTTTTACATAAAAGAAAATTAAAAAAAAATCATTTTAATTCAATTTAGAGCATCAAAATTTGTGGCAATTAATTTCATTATTTGTTAAGGGGGTGGCTAGTAAAAAAAACATCTATAAAATAAATAAATAAATAAATCATATCATTTTCATTCAGAAGACCAATCCACAAAAGAATTTTCTACACCTCATTGTAATTGCTCTGCAACTTCTTGTCTTCTCTGAAGCCTTTCTATTTTGGCATTTCATTTGAGAATATGTTCAGCAACTCATCTTTGACTAACAATGAAAAATCTTGTTATACTTCCTCAAAAACACCTCCAATTAATCAACAACACCATTGCAAATCAAAATACAAGCTTTATACAATGAGAACATGTTTTTTGACATTTGATATTTCTATTGGCAAAGCAACATGAATTCACCTTAAAGCATTGCAAGCATGACATAATTTTGCAATGAAGCTGAAACACTGCTAGCTGCTCTTCTTTCAGTTCAATTAATTAAGTAGATCATCCCACTTGCAGTACTGTCCTCCAGCTAATGCACGGTAGTAACGATCTCTGCAGTAAACTGGCCTTCCACCAGCAGCCTCAGCTGCAGCGGCCGCAAGATCGTCATCGTCTTTTACTTCAACTGGTAATCTCAGCAGCTCTTCTTTTCTGCAGGAAGTTCTAGATAAGTGATTTGAAGTTGGAAATCAATGAATTTCAATTCACTTAAAAAGAGAATTGAGTTAGTAATTTGATGCCTTAAACTCGGCTTGACATTTGAAGTTGAATTGCTTCCTTGTGATTGAAACACCGAATGCAGCAAATCCTCAACTGGGGTCGCAAATATGAATAACGATATGGTAGTGACAAGCAGTACTCCAGTTCCTACTAATGTTTGCTTTAGAAGCTTAATCACAGGCTTCACCTAGGAATGAAAATGAGAATTACATTGCCAAAGAAATCAGGTGCTTGTACTAGAGTTTTAAAATATTCATGGTTTGTTATTCAACTATGAAGTGCAAACAATGGTGCTAGACGATCTCATATAACGTTGTTAGAATTGTACAAATCATTGCTTTTCAAATTAAGTTTATCCTTGTTAGAATAACAGATGATTAGACATGAATTTTTGTGTTTGTATAAAAGAAATGGTACCTTATATGAGCCCAGTAGCCTATCACGAGCCAAGACCTGAACAAAAGCATAGGCACGATCTCAAGAGCATGATAAACAAGCTATGAGGGCATTACATTGAGATTCAATATGTTCAAAAGGTATACGATCAAACAATGAGAACATAAATTATATTGAAAGGACAGTAGAACATCCATATTTGACAATTCAATAATGTGCATTTTGCGATTCAGTTCTCTTGAAGAATGACAGTAGTTTCTGACATTAAGTCCTAATTTGTATGCAATCAATCAGAATAGATATTTGAATTTTTCACAGGTCATGTAATACTCTGGTATGGTTTAGGTGAGGATGCTTTTCACCCCTGATTATTCTATTTTTATGTAATTTAGATATCTAATTTACTGTCATTTATTTTCAACAATGATACTCTTCAATCTTTACATCTATAAGTGAAATTTAATTTAGATAATCTTCTAATAGGTTGACTCAGAAATATTGAAGTTGATTTCTACACTTCACTTCTTGTCAGATTTGATCTTTCAAACTATATCAGCTTTCCAAAGATCTGTTACTAACCTCTGGTGGCTTTACCCACATTTGTCCATCATACCACCCAGTCTCCTCATATGGAACCACAGCTGAAAGGAGCCTATTGCCCACATAACTCCATCCCTATCATGAAAGGTTACATGAAAATAAGTAGACAATATCTTCGACAGAATGAATAACAACTGCTGTACATTTTCTAAAGCTGCAAATTTGATAAAAATCAACCAGCTACTAATTAACCAATAGAAGTTGATAAAAAGTATTGAAACATCAGCTAATTGAATGCCAATAGGATCATTATTGTATTGTATTCTGATAACAGTTCTTGAAATCAGTTAAATGGACACCAAAGGTAGATACCAGATATATTCGCAACACGACAAGGGACACCAGGAGCAGAGTTCCAGTTCCAGCAGCAAGTGCAAACCTCAAAGGATCCTACAGAGATAAGAAATGCTATTTCAGTTGCTTGTATAATTGAATCTATTATCTTTAATTTCTTATACATTTTCTAAACATTCAAAGTACTCATTTCGGGATAATTTTTTAGGAAGTCACCAAACTTTGACTTATTATCACTTCGGTCATCAAACTTCAAAATATATCAAAATGGTCACTCAAATTCTAATTCATATCACCGGGCAGTCACCCGTGGCTTTTCCAGCCCAAATTAGTCTAAATGGTCGCTGAAAAAAACTGAAGTACCATAGTCACCCGTGGCTTTTCAGCCCAAATTAGTCTATGTGGCCGCCGAACCTCAGTTTTTTCGGCGGCCACGTAGACTAATTTGGGCTGGAAAGCCAAAGGTGACTGCCCGGTGATATGATTTAGAATTTGAGTGACCACTTTGATACGTTTTGAAGTTGGATAACCGAAATGATAATAAGTCAAAGTTTGGTGACTTCCTGAAAAATTAACCCTACTCATTTCTCAGCATTTACATACACTCTCAATTTATTATATTTCTAAGCATTCAAACTAAGAAATGAGCATGAACTTCCATTCTCCTCAAAATGATTCAATCCATTATTAGCTTTAATTTGTTATAAATGAACTTCAATTCAATACTCCACAAACCTTGGAAGGATCAAAGCTTGCAGCAGCAATTGGAGCTCCAAGACTTATGAATGTCACAAACCACAAGCTCCCAAGACGAAAGAAAAAGGATCCAGGACTCAACTCTCCCCAGGAATAAAGAATTCCATCTTTCAGAGATGAATACTCATTAACCTATTAGAAAAGAAAAAAGAAACACAATCACCCACAAACCAAGCAACATCTCAAATCAAGAACAAAATAGGATTCAAAAGAGGAGAAGAATGAACCCACCGGTCTCTGCTCATAAGGGACTTCAATTTCCAGCCCAGGATTCCATCTCTGGCCGGCTAAATCTCCAGTTCCTCCTTCAGCCCCATCTTTGAGAGCTTTAAAGGTGACAAGCTTCCATCTTTGCTGCAATTTCAAACTCCAAACATGGAAAAACTCCGGAGAATTACTCCTGTGGACATTGATTCTGGTGCCAAAGATTGCATGGCTGGAGAATTGGGCAGCTGTGAGCATTTGCAGTGACTGAAGGGAAGAACAGGGAGTGTTTTTCTCTGTGTTTCAATGTTTATATGTTGTTCTTTGTTTTGTTTGTGGCCATGCATTCAGTTTTATTATAGCCGTTGATCGTTTGGATTTTGTATTGTTGCTTATCTCGAGTCGGGAGAGTGGGAAGCAGGAGATGACACGTGGCCAAAGCCTTCTCACACACAACCATTGCGTGCTGGTCTCGAAGATTGCGTGGTGAGCACGTGGGAATCTAATCTTTAAACTTTATTTTTTTTTAATAACGTGATAAACCAGAGATTTATTAAAAACCACAAAAAACATAAAACACAAGTCTAAAAACAGACAAAATAATAATTAAAAAAATAATAATAATAAGTAACATAATAGAGTAGAAGTGGGACATAGTTACCAACAATGAAGCACCCTCTACAACTGAGAACCATACAAAAAGCGGGAAGAGAAAAAAGGAATAGCAATTAGAAGACGAAGTCCACATTTCAAGATCTTCTTTAAATAAAATATATATTTTTTTAAAATTCATGTGATTTGCCTTAATTGTTTTCACATTTTTATAAAAAGATATAAAATTTTATTTGTTTCGGAAGAGATTCTCCAGAACAGCAATAAAAAAAATTTAATATTTCCAACTATACTTTAAACTAATGACAATGAATTTCTAAATCAAATATTCATATTGTTGTTGAGTTTTAGTTCATATAAAATGAAAATACAGGTGAATTGAGATATTAACTTCTTAATTATATCTATTTAGAAAAATAAAACCAAAATACATATATTATTTTAATTAATTTAAATGTTTTTGAGATTTTATAAATAAGGTAACTATTTTTACCAACAATTTAAATCAGACGGTTTTTTTAGATAGATGAAATGAAATTTTTGGGATTGTGAGAAATAAAACATAATTTCTTTACAAAAATTAAATTAAATTACATGGATTTAACCAGAAAATGTAAAGGCGGTATTACATATAATAGTTTAAAATTTTTCAAGGGGGTTTTTAGTAAAATCTCGATTCAAATATAACATCTCTTTAGTCATGCGAAACAAAGACCCCGAAATCACGCCCATAGAAACCCAACCCTCCCGCGTTGAAGATTCAGAACCCTCACAGTCTCCGAGGTCTCTCAAACCCTCGATTGATCGCCATTGCTCTCCTTCTCCGCTTCTCGATCCCTAGATATCGATGGTCGTCTTGATGAAATCCGGCAGAGCCCGGCCGCTTTGGAGTTTCCCCGCCGTGCTCATCGCCTGCGCCGTCCTTTCTTTCATCTCCGGCTTCTTCTTCGCCTCCACGCTTATCGTCCCGGTAATCACCCCTTTTTCCCAGGTTCCTGGTTTTGCGATCTGATTCCTTTTCCTTTTCGATGTTGTGATCATGGATCGATCTTTGCAGGACTCGTCCGCCGGCGACCCGCATCGGTTGAGGTTGACGGAGATGAAGTTAGATCGGATGCCGGCGTTGCCTCATGGCGTCACCGGCGAACCTCGCTCCTCCGTGATCCCTTTTCAGGTTCTTAAGTCTCTCTTACTAGTTACTCATCAGTGTTTTCTCTTTTATGATCAGATTATATGATTATTTTGATCAACTTGAGTATTAAAGTTATCGAGATAGTCCAATGTTTTCTTTGAAGTATTCATCTCATTCATTGATGATAAGCATCTCGAATTGCTATCTGATGCACTTCATTACATTTATTATAGGTTTGCATTGTGAATTCTTGGATTTTGAAAGAAGGAAGAATGTGGCATAAGATAAGCTAGGAGTTTGATAGGCTGATTTCTTCATGGATTCTTAGTTATCTTGAATTGCAGTCAGATGTGCTGCATGTTAGATGTGACTCTCTAGGTTTGTAATATGAATTCTTTAAATATGCTGCTGGAATTGCATTTTGCTTTTTAGGTTTGATTGGAGTCCCTATAAGAATTTCTCTTGTAAAATAATCAGTTATATACCTTCTAAATGAATTGCTAAGTGTTCTATTTGTCTTCTTCTTCTTCTTTTTAACAATAGAGGATGTTGAAGGAGGATTGTTTTGTGGCTGTCCGAAATGTTATATTAGTCTAGAAATTTAGCCGTGTAATATGAGGTTCCTAATCTAAGTTTCCATTGTGCAAGAGCTTACCCTGTTGAAGATGACTTTCCATTCTTGAAACAGATTTTGAGCTGGAAGCCTCGGGCATTTTACTTTCCTAATTTTGCCACCGCAGAACAATGTGAAGCTATAATACAAATTGCAAAATTAAGCCTTAAACCGTCCACATTAGCTTTACGAAAGGGAGAAACTGCTGAGAGTACTCAAGGAATAAGGACAAGGTCAGCTCTTTTTTGTATTCCTTTCAAGATAAATTAATGAAAGAGTTTCAAAAGGTAACAAAGACACTAAGCATGCAATATAACTATACACAGTTTTTGTCCCGTATAATGGAAGGGTTGCATAGAACAGTGTATTTAAAATTTTAACAAGTCAATATTGGCAACTGTCATCAAAATTTATAAAGTTGCACACTCATTTACCTTAATGAGAATACTACATCATTGGAAATAATATGGAAAAAATAAATCTTTTTATTGTATTTTAGCATATATATGTGGCATATGTGTCTCTATTTATGAACCTTGATGGTGATGGTGATTATGACGAATGATGTTGTATCATCATGAAATTAGATTCTCGTGCAGAAATTTTCATGTAGCTTTTTTTCTCAAAGTGTATTCATCACCCCTGCAAGTTGGATTAAATTCCACATATTTCTGAATGTTGCTTCAATTATCTTTAATTTTCCGTTTTCTGCCATCCACTGACCATGTTGATTCATGTGGATTTTTAGTTGACTCATCATTGTTTGGTTTTGCAACAGCTCAGGTACATTTGTCAGTGCATCAGAAGATTCAACTGGAACACTGGACCAGATTGAACAAAAGATTGCAAAGGTTACAGCCATTCCAAGGGAACAAGGGGAGGTAATTAGCTCTGAATATTGTATTATGTACTTCTTTGATATGTTATATCATTAAAGCATTTAAACATAAAAAAGCCAGGTTGCATGCTTAACATTCCTCTGAAAGTGTTTCCATTCAGCCTTCTGTCAAATACCAAGTCATTGCCATTTGTAATTTTGTCCATGAGTTACTAACTGTTGTTAGGGCTGAACCTTGTGAATTTTAAAACAGTAAATACAGATGTTGTAGCTAACCATGATTTCTCCTGCCTGCCATTAATGTTTCTTTCATTTAAAATCTAAATATTAAATTCTCTATTTCAGGGAATTTTTAAAGTTGACTGTTGAATAATCTCGAGAATATCACCATGTTGCAGGCATTCAACATTCTCCGATATGAGATTGGGCAGAGGTATGCTTCTCACTATGATGCGTTCAGCCCAGCTGAATATGGACCACAAAAAAGCCAAAGGGTACAGTCTTAGCTACAGCATAGGATCCCCCTTTGATGTGATTATCATTTTTCTTTTACTTGCACTGCACTGAAGGATCACTTCTTTGAGCTGTATTAATTTTAGTTCCTATTGCGCTAGAATCAACTGTCTTGCTTAAGATATTATATGGACTCTCTCTCGCTATATACATCATTTGAAACTATTTGTAGAGACTCATTGATACAACATAAATGGAGTATAGCTTTGATTGTCAAGTTTCAGTAGTGAGTTCTAAGCAGTCAAAATGTATGTTCATCATTTATTATATTTATTCCCTTAGATTGAGTGGCATATGGGTTTCTTTAACTTGTTTATTTTTAAATTCTTGTGGACATGAAGCTTTTCTAGATCCTATGATGAGGATTTAACTTTATTAAGTTCACTTTCCTATTTTTCCTGCCTTTCTAATTTGATATAGATGAATTGCTTTTTGTTGTCTTTATCTGATTTTTGGTTTCTCATTGAATATTTTGCTTGTAACTAAGAGTTCTCTCGTTTGAGTCATCAGATAGCTTCTTTCTTATTGTATCTCTCAGACATCGGGGAAGGGGGAGAAACAATGTTTCCTTTTGAGGTTTGTAGAAAAATCATGTGATTTTTTTAATCCAAATATTTTTTATAGCTTTTAGCAAGTGAGCCTTTTTTTGGTTTGCAGAATGGTTTGAACATGGACATTGGGTATGATTATGAGAAGTGTATCGGTCTGAAGGTGAAGCCTCGCCGAGGAGATGGTCTTTTGTTTTATTCATTGTTCACAAATCTCACAATTGATCCAGTAAGTAGTTGAAAATAAGCACTTCATTCAATAAATTGTTCTTTCATATCAGTGGATGCTACTAATTGAATCTTCTCGACATATGGGTCACCAATCAATTTACTAATTGTTCATAGAATATATAAATATAGTATTCATCATCCTATCAAAAGGTTGGATCAAGCTAAGTTAATACCTTTCTATGGTTGCCGCATTTTCTTTTCACTGTTTTATGATTGAATGGTTTTGTTAATGTAGACATCACTTCATGGGAGCTGCCCTGTGATCAGAGGTGAGAAATGGGTGGCAACTAAGTGGATCAGAGATCAAATTCAATACTAAATTGTAAGAAATGCAGCAGGATTTTGTTAACTAATTTTGTTCTTTTAAAGCATTTTCATTGTGATTTAGTTTCCTTGTGTTATCCTTGTTTCTATTTAGACAAACATGGAAAAAAATCAAAAAGGGTGGATTAATCTGAAATAATTCGTCTCCCCTTCATACATGGTTTGGCTTTTACATATATGGTGTTCAATTGTTCTTGAAATAAGAGTTTTGAAATTTGAATGTATATTTGTGCAGCTCTTATTTGATTCATATGAATTAAAACGTATGTATTTTTTATTATTAACATTATTTAGTTCATGGGTGATACTTTTAATATTAATTAATAAAATTTTGTAAAGAAAATATTCTTTTACACCTAAGGAATAAAAAACGAGAAATCAAGTTGGCTAACATATACATAAAAACTCGTCTAGATAAATAGCAAAGGAGGCAGTGAGCAGGGCTTTTTGTTTTTGATTTTGAGTCAGGGACCTTGGGCCTTTTAGATGTGTTTTTTTGATGTCTTCGTCATAGTGATCCTAGCTTTGTAGCTCCTTCAACTAAGTAGAAAAACATATACATAAAATATGTACAAGGATTCAGAGATACGACAAGCAAAATAAATTAGTAGAAGCACCCTTTACTGTCTCCTCTCTATAGTTCTATGTTTCCCTGATCTGCATGTTAAAGAGTTTGAAAACCAGGTAAGGAGAATACGAAAACCAAATCTAATCACTCACTTGAGGGCTACTCTACCATGGAATCATTGGGCATCCGTTCATACAGACGATAAATCAATGTTGACTTGGACATTTGCGGTTCCCTCTCGAGCACTGCAATCACATCCTTTACGGTAATACTTCGTGCGATCTTTGGTTGAGCTGCTATTGCCGAGTTCTTTCCCATTTTTCTCATGCCCCCTGAAGAACAAGATTTTTTTTTTTTTTGTTATCATATTGTTGCTTGAGCTTGAAAAGAGAGAAGGAATATGTCGGGGACTCACCAGGGATAGAAGCAGTAGAGAGGCTTTTCTTTCCAGTTTCTTGTTGCTCTCTCGAAGTTTTTCCAGTCAAGGACTTTCGAGTAGCAGTTTTAGTTGTTTGGGAACCTGAAGCTCCATCTAGTCCTTCACGCTTCTGCCGTGCTTGCTCAGCCATGAGCTGCCATTTTGAGAGCATATCATCTCCCCCAACTGCAGCTCGAGCAGCCACATTTGCAGCTGTTGTTCGCATTTTGTCATCCTCTTCTTTATTGATCTGCAAGCAAGAAAGACTATTTAAGTTTGAATGAAAAGAAATTATTTCTCCAGGAAGAGACATGCAGGAAAAAAATAGAGAACATATGAATCCATAAGAAACAAGGAACTTTGACTAACATTACCTTAAGGGCTTTGGAACGGCCTTCATCCTTGTCCTTATCTGCATCAGTTCCTGTGCTCCCTTCAACCTGCAATTCAAAAGTTCAGATGTCTTTATTTTTAGGCTTAGTTAAACAAGAATAGAAGTGTTTGAGAAGAGAAATAAACAGCAGACTAGGGTATTGGTTTCATCCGAGGGTAAGAAAAATGGAGAGAAGCAACACAGTAAATCCTGGTTACAGATGCCTAATTATGAGCATCAGGCATGCAAACAAAGCTGTATTTGCAACACCGAGTGGGAATGCAGGATAACTAGTTTTAAGAATAATTCTTTGCTTCTGAACAAACCATGCAAAGTGCAACAAATTATAATTAATTTAGACTATTACTAGTGTTAACGGGAGGGCCTTGAACAATTTTTACTTTTATTAGTTAAACTAAACATCAGAAGTGATATTACAAGGCTGAAACATTTATATACAGAAAAAAAAAAAATAGAAACAGAAGAAAAAGCATCTAATCATTATAGATATATCAGGACAAGTACCAATCATCCAATGAATCCCTGCCCTACTGTCTGTCCTGTCTTCCTCACAGGGGGAACAGTTTTAACAGACTAGATCATTAGTTTCCTTATTTAACTGTCACAGGCATATTCCTAAATTCATTAAATAATGATAAACCATACTCACTTGATTGAGCTTCCGAAACTTCTCTGCTTCTTCTGCCTGTTTCTTGTCCCACTCCTCCTTGGCTTTCTGGTTCATGGCTAATATTTGTCGGCGAACATCTGCTGTAATGACAACTCTGTGTCTTGTCTTCTCAATATCAACCCTCTGCAAACATGTAAATAGAAGTCAGTCAAAAGAATATAACACATCAGGTAAAAGATTCATAATATTCACCTGTTTTGATAATCGTATCAAATTACTAACAACACCACGCAGTCGCTCCTCCACACACTGAAGAAAGGGATTGCAACAGGTCAATAATACTAACAATTAAAATATTTCAATCAAGAATTATTTAGATGAAACATCACCAGCGATAAACAACGCTCCACATCACCGCCTATGTTACTTATACCACACTTTGAGACTGCAAGGAACACCAAAATCAATGTTTTCATATTTCCCGAGTTCCAAAACAAGTGTTCTAGATAAGAAAATAGATATCAGATCAAGTGCAAGAGACTGACTGATATCTGCTAATTTTCTCTGAAGAGGGCCCTTCTGCAGAATCAACCTTTCTTCTTCCTCTTGTACAAATCTCCGAGTAGCTTCTGAAGCTCGACTATCCTCCTTGGGGGCTGACAACAACTGTTCTTCCTCTTCCTGTTACATAACTAACAATGAAGTTGCAGTTTCCCTACCTATCCTTTGATGAGCATCAAGCAATAAACAGCTTGACACTTCACAATTAATAAAGTAAACAAAGAGAGCGCCCTGAAGAAAACCAAACAAAGAACTCATACCCTCAAGTTAACTCCACTGACAGCAGTGACATCATTCAGCTGTTCAATGCTTTGGTCATGAAAAGCCCCAGATGTCTTCTGCTTTTTGCTATTTGATCATAGAAAACAAATGATAGAAGAAGTTAATAAAACAAAACCAGATCCAAGTAGGATTAGAAATGCAGGAAACCAAAGGCATGCTATGTACAAAATTCTACCTTGCAACAGGTGATGGTGTGTTTAGTGCTTCAACTGTTTTCTTTTGTCCAGCAGAAGGTTTCTTTGTAGGAGTTTTCATTGTACTTCCAGCAAGAACAGGAGTCACAGATGACATCTGATTGCGCATCTAAGTTGAACATTAGAATCCAAGAACCATGTAAGTTAAAATAACCATTATGGCAATCACAAATGTTGCGCACACAGACCAACACAAAAATTTAAAAAAAAAATAATGATATTAGATAACAGAGCACAAAATGAAACATTCTCATTGGACAATTTCTGCTTTCCAGATATCAGGTGAGGTTTCAGGAATAATAAGCTGAGTGATTATTAACAAATGCAATTATGCGACTCATGAGCAGAAAACAGGGATAACCAGAAGCAGGTTTCTATCAAATCACTCAAGTTTTCACTTTACTGGAGGCCCAATCAAAGAGCATTTTGGTGGATTTTGGCCACAAGTGTTAAAATTCATTTTTAAATTAAAACAGCAATAAGGTGCAATAATAATTATAGCCGCTTGATATTTCTATTATGATGCATTTCAAAAGCAACATGAACAATATCAAAACTCATGCATAAATCATAATGTGTTCCAAAGGGATTGCCATGTCTCAATAAAGTTTGTAAGATCATGAATGGACTCCAAAAAAGGTGCATCATCAAATATATAACTACAAATTACAAAGACCCACAAAACAATATGGCATTCAATCAAATCATCAAACTAATAATGATATAATAATGGGCTCTAACCTGCATAGCAGGCTCCACTTGGGCTGACATAGGAACTGATATCTGATTTGCGATGGTGCTGGTAGCTGCGGTAGGACCTGTTCTAGAAGATTGTTTATCCATGTTTTCTTCCTTCAAAGGTACAATAGCAGAATTCCCTTCATCCACACGCACTGAACCAAATGAAGAGCCCTCGGGAGCTGAAAATTGAGACTTATGCTGATCAGCAGTTGGTTCCACTTCTTGCTTTACAAAAGCTAGTGATGGGAAGGCATTAGTCCTCTGGTCTTTGCTTGCTGATGGTTGCCATGCCACTGAGTTTTGGGGCAATGATGATGGGCTTGTCAATTGAGAAAAAGGTCTCTTGGATTCATTTCCACTGATTTGCTTATCATACTTGGGCATATTCATTGAGTTCATGGGTAATTGCGTTGATACCATCCCTTGCGAAACTTGTGCTTGCCTTATTTGTGAATCCTGAGTCTGTGGCTTCAGGGAAGCAGTAGCAGAACTCATAGATGGCCGCGAATATGAAAGAGAGTGAAATGTGCTTGTTGTGCCTCCATACATCGAGAAAGGGGCTTGTGGAGGTTGCATGTGCTGTTGCTGTTTGTTAGCTGCTTGTAATGTATTAATAGGGATTTCTCTATCTGGGTTGACCACATTAACATTTGAGGAAGATGTCGGACCCGCATGCACCCCTTTACCATCTGCCTGGTTCTCAGATTCTTGTGCTTTCTGACTAGAGTTCCCAAGCGCTGGAAAACTAGAATCTGCCTGCATTTGACCTGTCAAAGGTTGAATATGAGGAAGCAGAGATGATCTATTAATATTTTGATTTTGGGATAATGACATAGGATGATGAGGTTCAGCTAAATGTTGAGCACCGTGAATTGGAAGAGGCTGAGCAGCTGTTGGAGCCTGTAGAGACTGCCGGTTTGGATTTGTCTGTGAATTTCGTTGTGCTTGAGCCTGAAGCTGCAGCAGAATCACAATAACAGTGAGCCGTCACGTCAAAAGCAAATCAAGTCATATATTATTATAAGAAGGGCATATCATTCACGTATCAATTTGGATAGACTGTAAAACCAAACTAGAGCTTGCTATTTAATTACCTGTAGTTGCACTTTAAAAGCTGCTTGCCTTAGCATTTCATCCCCAACAATATTCCTAATAACTCTCAAAAAGTCATCTTTGCTGACTTCATTGCTCTGCACAGAATAAAGCGCAGGTTAGTTTCTTTTCTGTTGATAAACACGTTGCAGCTTGCTTTCAAAAGAAGCATATAAAAGAATCCACTTCCAATCAGGAAAAAAGTAAATCCATTTGTAGCATCACACAATCTTAAAATTTCAGGCTTTTATTTTTAATTCTTCACAATCAACTACAAGAAAATTAATAATGTGGACTCTGAACTACCCAAAAACTTATACAATACTATAAAAATTGTTTACATGATTTCAGAGAAAAGGTTTGAAATTCAATGGATTCAAATTGTGAAGCTCTTTTATTAAACATTTAGCATGGCCTAATTGCTCCACCAAATATCAACCTTTTTCAATCACTCATACTTATTTGAAAGAAAATCCAAACAACATGAGTGGAGCTTAATGCCAAGTAGAATTAAACATTTACCCTTAGTTTAGCAAAAATTGACTGTAGCTGCATCGATCTATCTTTATCAAGATGAGGACGTAAAATAGGAATCAACATGTGAAATGGTATTGTAGGTGTGATTTTCATCCGCCTCATTGAGTTGTTCGCTTGGTTTGCAGACAATGTTTGTTGACCATTTAACTCTTGAAATTTATGTTGCTGTTGGTTCTCAGCTGGTGGATCTCTGTCCTGCTCTGAAGATTGAACAGAATTTTGTTCAGGTTTCTTGGTCTGGTCACCTTCGGTGTTAGGATTACAATTTGCTTCAGATTGCTCTAGTTGCTTATCAGTTGGAGGCTTGTCCAGGTTTGACAGCTGCTGATCATGCTCCGTGTGGCTAACAATTTGTCTATCACTATCTTTGGCACCAGACCCTTGATCTTTGGTCTCCACCTCAGATGATGAATTTTGCACACTAGGCTGTTGTTTTGGATCTTGTTGTAGGACTTGCTGGGCAAGACTACCATCTTGACTTGAAGATTGCCATTGTTCAAGCAATGGCTTTGCCGAAGAGCTGCTCCCTTGAGATATTGCACATTCACTAGAAATAGTCAGAAGTGAAAGAAACACAATTAATACAAATAAATAAATTATACCATATTTCCTTGATAGAGAACTTTTTGGAATTTTGGCATACACATCCTTAGCAAAATGGTAGATACATTTCACTAGTAAGCACAATGATAGGACTCCTCAATAGTTGCAGTAGAGCAACAAATAGACCTTGACATTTTATGATACAGAAACAAATATAATTTCTTTATGAGTGTAAGGAAAAACTAGCTTAGGGCCCATTTGTTAGCCATGATTTTGCCAAAAACAGAAAACATAATTGAAATGATGTCCATCCATTGTCAAGAAAAAGCTCTTCTATACAAACCACTATTCACTCAAACAAGTAATCTATTGTATCCAGATCTCTGAAAGCCTGAATTTCAACTTGAATCAACTTTCATAATGGAGAAATAATTTGGAAAGTAAAGATTCTGCAGATGCATGACAATGATTCTTTGGATATGTAATGTAAACAATAGCATGAAGAAGATAACTCTCATGAGTTAATTCACTTCAGAGTTTAGACCACCTCCTACAACTAAAATCTCATGAGCCAGAAATCTTTTTCACAATAAAATACACAAACAAGTAAACTATAAAAATAAAAAAAAAATACTATAAAATAAATAAGACAGAGATTCTTCCATGTCAAATTACTTACACCTGATAGCAGTTACTGTTACCCAATATCTAATAATTATAGGTCCAATGAGATGAAGGTATTTTGGGAAACGAAGATTTGACATGAACATCAGAGAGCATCCAATGGTTAAGATTAAATTCCAAGTAGACATTGGATAGAGGTAATTTGCTTATATAGAAGGCTAACCCGTAAGATAAACATCAAGGAATTAGATTCTCAAAATTAGACTCCACTCTTACAGCTTCACACAAGAGATAATTTATAAAGTATATTACACATATTCACAACAAACAGTGCAAGGAAACTCTCAATCTAATCAGAAAATGACTTGCAAAAAAGAAACAAAGTTTGTCTTCAAACAAAAATAATTCTCCACTTCACAGTATAGAACAACAACATACTACTGAAATCAATCTCAAATCTTAGATAATAACTTCAAATTTTAAAACTCCCTTTTTTCCTATCAAAAAAAAAAAGTGTCAGCCTTAATACCATCTAATTGACCAGTATGATTATAAGCTCTTTCTCTTCTTGTTGAATCAAAACTAACAAATAACCCTAATTAAGCTTCCTGAAAGATACTCTCAAGGCTCTAATTTGAAGCCTTTGCGCCAGACTTAATATTCTCCATCTACAGCTAAATAACTACTCAACTCCACAACATTGTCCAAATTAATCACAGTGTATTCACCTCGTAGACCTCTAATATTGGTCTCCAACATCAATAACAACCTGTTCGCATGGAAATCACCCCAAAACTTCGCTAATGCCAAAAATTTTGGCCTATTATCGAAAAACAACAACAAACAACAGGGATCCTACCAGTATCCGAATCAGCAGGATGCGAGATGACTGCAACATCGCCTCCGATGTCCCGGTTCAGCGCAGCGGTGAACGCATCCACATCCGCCCCCGAGTGCATGCTTTCGTCCTGGAAAACCAATTTTTTAGCAAATCTAAGAGAAACCGAGCGCAGAGAAGCAACAAGCAAAGGGGCAGAGAAAGAGGGAGAAGGACCTCATCGTCCTCGAGGAGCTTCATGATGGAGGGATCCATGGCGTCGCCGGAGATGATCACGATCCGATGAGAATCGCCGACGAGGAGCTCTGAAGGATGTTCTTGGCCCTCTCTTATTTCACTGTATTCGCGAAACCGTTTGGGTTCCAGACTTAGATATCAGATGGCCCAAGTCACGTGTTTATCACGTGCCATAACTTGACCGGCTTGGTTTAGGTTCAGATCCCATGCTGTCAATCAGTCCAATTTTTATTGGACTCGAACTCGGTTTGAACTGAGCTTCATAAGTATAGAAAATTCTTATATACACTATTTCTCACACCCCGAACCCGAACCCGAACCCGAATCCGAATCGATAAGTGTAAAATATGATGAATGAGTTCATCTTCACTCGACAAAACCCATGAATATATAAATAATTTATAAATAACTTACATGTTATATGATGAAATATAATACACTTGCGGATATTGTAAATTTGAGAACCAAATGACCCTTGTATTTTAAAAATAATTGAGAATTATAATTTTTTATTAAGTTAAAATTTAAATAACTCAATTAAAAAATTCCGACATAATTATCAGAGAATAGTGCCATTGTTGTCTATGAGAAATGTTGAGGGTTTGACTCTCTCACACACGTAATTGAGAATTTAACATGTGCGTGGTGAATTATCTAATATTATATCACATATATTAAATTATTTTTATGATATGCACTAATCGGTAATTCAGCTTGTATTTTATAGCTCAACTGTAAAAGAGTTTTTTTTTTTTTTAATAAAGTCTCTACTCTGTAGTAGAAACAAAGGGTAAAAATTGATAGACTAACCCTCAATATTGGTTGATATGAGGTGTAAAGTGATCTATTTTTCATAATATCATTCAAATATATAATTATTGTTTTGAAATCATATTGTATTTATTGTATCAATTTTAAAAAACATAAAAAATTTATATAGTACTGAATAGATGAACGTAGATAAATTGTCAAACCGAGTAAATTCTCCTATTTTTTTCAACTTGTTTTTTGTTTCTTGCTTCTGCTATGCATATCAAAACATGTTTGTTAGTCAATTTTTATATATATATATATATATATATATATATATATATATATATAAAAGATGATAAGTTAATATTTTAATTAAATTGTCAAATAAAAAAAACCAAAATAAATTATATTTATACAGCCTAGGAACCAAACACAAACATATTTGCCATATTTTGTAATTCATGATAAAAATATTTTTTTAAATACCTATAAATCACATTATTTTATTTATTTTATATTATGCTGACGTTTGTTCCCTCAGGGAAAGGCATTCCCGATTTTCAGGTAATAAAGTCTAGAAGATCGTGGGCCCCACTTTTGGTCAACGTGGACCCTCAAACAAGCTTGGCCTCCAAGATTCCTACACGGGTCTCACGGACAAAGAGAGCTTCGATCACAGCCATCCACTTCATCTCGGAACCAACACCATCAGTCTCGTGATACGTGCTTCTCCTTTTGGATCAATCCTATGGTCACGAATCTCAACGTAACACAGACGGCTGTGATCGAGACAACAGAGGCCACCGTCTCTCGCGCCTCTCTACGGGAAATAGTATTTAATTCCCCCTTCCTCGATTGAAACCCCAGCAAAGGGCGAGAAATCGTATACGAAGATGAGCATTAACCTCCTCCGCCGCGGCGGCGGCGGCGGCGGCGGCCAGGGAGCTGCGGTGGCTCATCGGCTTCTCCTCCGACATCTCACCCGTTCCCCCGCTCCCGAGTCCCTATCGAGGCCTTTTGTTCGATCGCGCCTCTTCTCTAATGGGTTCAAGGAATCCCCTGTAGCTCCATCTCTCTCCGTGCCCTCATCTCGGGCCTCTTCTACGACGAAGAGGAATGCGTTCGTGACGTGGTACTTGGGTAGGATCGAAGCCCGCCCCGTCCTGACCAAGAGCTTGACCGCGGGTGCTATCTTCGTCGCCGCCGATATCTCTTCTCAGGTATATGCATCTATTTTTATCGTTCAGTAGAGTTGTTATCCATGATTTGGTTTCATTTTTCTCTTCTATTTTTCTTGTTGGCTTGGCTGATTTAGATTTGAACCGATTTAGCTAGCCCCAATTTTGAACCATCCCAAAGTGTATACATTTGAATGTCTGGTTTTCTTAAGTATTGGTTTGTCTTTAGGCATTGCTAATTAGTTTGTGTTCGAGTTGTTGAAGTGCTTGTGATGTCTTGATGGTTGACTTTTTTCCCATGAGTTAGCTTATGTAGAGGAAAAGGGATACAAATTGTAGGATAGGAGGAACTATTTGAGAGAACACATTTGTTTCTACCATATTTGATGCACAAATTTGACTTGAGATGAAATGATGCATGCATTTATTATTTTGTTTAATTATTGCAACTCTAAAGACTAGAGCAAGATGGTGCATTTATTTTTTTCTGACAAGCAATTCTTCCTTGTATTTTTATGAAGTTTAGATTCCCAGTTGATTGGAATAGTTAATTTGTATGGCTTTGGTGGTTGACAGTATAAGTTTAAACATTGTCAGCTGGTTTTTGGGGTATTGTTTCTCAAGGAACTAAATTTTGTGGGAGCAAGTCATCCGAAATGCTCTAAGGATTTTTGTTGGCATCTTCACAATAAGCTTAATGCATTGGATTATCTAAGTGTGACTGTGGAAATAAAAAATGGTCTGTTTCCTTTTGGGAATTACTTATGTTTGGCCATGCACCATGATTATTTAACTCTCTTTTTGGAGGGTTTGGTGCTGACCCTCTTGAGGCATATGTGCTTTAACCTTGCTATTTGAGATGATGTACCATGGAAATAATGATGCAATTGTTTCCTCATAATTGGCAAAAATAGGTACTGATATGTGGTGTCCCAAGCATAAAACTCAAATGTCAGTTTTAAGCAACTGGCACCATGACCAAATTTGACATTATTGTTATGTGTGCATGCATCTATTCATTAAATTCCTACTCTCAATAAATCATCAAGCTTACTTCAATATATTATAACACAACAATGGGTTTGGCTTTAGACCTCCTTTTATTTTGCTGATTTTGTTCCTATGTCTCATCAGATGATCACCCTTGAGTCCTCAGATTCTCTTGATTTGATAAGGACAATTCGTATGGCTAGTTATGGGATCGTACTTTCCGGACCATCATTGCACTTATGGTTCAATTTTGTGGCAAGGATAATACCTAAGCGTGATCTGATCAGCACTCTGAAAAAATTGTTTATTGGTCAAACTGTCTATGGACCGATAATGACATCAATATTCTTCTCTTCAAATGCAGCAGCACAAGGTAATAAAAAATACTTCCTTTGCGATAAATAAACTACAGGCTTATTTATTTTGAAATGGGATGTGTATATTGTTGTGAATAGATAAAGATTTTTCTATTTCATCAGTAGGAAAAAATGAAATAAAACAAGCAAGCCAATATTCTTATGAAGTTTGTAGTTTCATGTCACAGTGGTATTGATGAAGCACCATCTGAGTTAGTGCTTCCATTAGCCTTTCTTCTTCTTCTTCTTTTTTATTCTTTTTGTAAGAGAGTTGGAGACTTGTAGATGTGATTTCTTGTTGTTTCCAATGTTAAACCAATTGCAATGTTGTGCTTCAGGGCTTCCTTTTCATTGTGGCTAGCTTTTTCCTTTTCCATTCTGCTCCCAAGAATGAGTTTTCTATTCTTCACCCTGTTATTTGTTTCAACTTCACTGATCTAGGCAAAAACGATTGCATCTACCTCCTGCCAGAGATCCAGTGTTTTAAATCAAAATTGTTGAGTTAATGCTTGTCTTGTTTCTTGCTCTGTTAGTCATCTGCTTTCTTCTGCTCTTTTATATGCACCGTTCTACTTAGGAATGCTGTTAAAGATGATTTAGGATGAATTACCCATGCTTTCTATCATTTTCCTTGTTAGGGTCTCCTGATCCTATCTATGATCTCAATAAACGGAGTTAATGATCTATAATTCAGTCTGAATGACTCAATTTTCACTTTCCTTGCTACTGATACCCTTATTGAATATCTGACTAGTGCCTTCAGCTTCAAAAGCAGGAAAGCACAATTTCAAATTTCTTCAGTTTGTCCTTCAAAATTGGTTCACTTTGGCGGTTGTTATTACCTACAAGTTGGTGGCAATTACCTTCCCACTAACTTTCTTTTGACATATCTTCTCATCTGGGCTTTGCGAGATTTAACCATTCAAGACTCGTTCATGTATTGTCTATAATTTTCTGAATCCTGATATGGTTGTGACTTGTGAGCCTCAGGTGAAACCTCTGCTGAGATCTATGCCAGATTGAAGAGAGATTTGATTCCTACACTGAAAAGTGGTCTTATATACTGGCCTTTTTGTGATTTCATCACATTCAAATTCATTCCTGTCCGTCTACAGGTGACAACTCAAATTTACGTTTTTGTTGAGTAATCAGTTAATGTTGATTGAAGTTTTTAAGAGTCTAAAATTTGCTTGTATTCCTTTTCAGCCGTTGGTGAGTAATTCATTCTCATTCCTGTGGACCATTTACATCACATACATGGCAAGTTTAGAGAAAGCAATTGTGGAGGAGAAATCTAATGACTGAATTAACATCTAGCATCCTTGGGTTGGTTTCCTAGTTTCTTGAGTCTTGCACTTGGCACTGACAAGAACTGAGACATGCCAAGCATCACCAAGTTAGCTCACCACCACCTCTGTTTATGAGAAATTATAAGAAAGTTCACTGCTTAGAATGGGATCTTACTCATGATCGCTAGTTGATCATAGTTCACTGAAAGTGGGGAATGTTTCAACTTATTTCAGCAATAATTCTAGGATCCTCTTTATCACCTCTAGAAGTTCTAGGTGCTGGTCTGTAGCTACTTTAATGTATTTCGGGATGCTTCCTTTTGTTGTAATATGGTTCTGTTTATTTTATATTTATTTCATTCACTTGGGACGTCAATTGAGATTTTTGGTACTCTTCAACAACTCTCGTGGTGAATTTCTTGTTAAAAAATGTGTTTCTTTTAACAACTTTTATGATTGCAAAGACGGCTGCATTGGTTACTGTAGCTTCTAATGGATGCCAGCAAATCTTGTTCGAAGAAATACTTCATTTGGCTGCATCTTGTGATGATCTGACGCCAGCCAACATAAATGATTTTGATTACGGTAAGTAACTGTTTTTTTACTACGAACAGCTCCTTGATTCATGATTTTGTACTCTACTGAGGCAGTGATAAGATAAGATCGTGACAATGAACCAGCGGAACAAACTCACGTGGTACTGTCAATGCAACACTTGAGTCTGCCTTTGTTGAGTTACACTGTGTCATATAATTTTACATTTGAAGACAACTGCAGGCTGCGGCAGACCTCCATAGTAACTCATTAAATGATGAGATATGCAGATTCTTCAAAAAGAGGTACTATGCTTTCTCATGCCGTTCCTAAGATTATCAGCTTTCATACACTAAAGTGGGCCCCAGTTTGCCTGCTCTAACTTGTATGTGGTTCATATGACAAGGCCTCAGTGGTCCAGAAGAAACCCTTTTTTATAGATGCTGTTTTATTTGTTCATTTCTAGCTAGAATATTTTACAGAAAAATTCATCTATGTTCTTCCATTATTGCATTTGTCAGAAGGCCACTAGGAAGCTTGATAGCCTGGAGGCTACTTAGATACCCGATTGAAGAATGAATACAACTGCAGTTAGATGGAGAATGCCCTCATCCAATTATCTCCATCTTTTCCTTTAACAGCATTTTTGCTTTTATGAAGTGACTCAGATGGCTATTAGCAATTGGAGAAGACAGACGATTTGGTATAGCTCTTCTTTTGGAAGGCAAAACTTACACTTTCTCATTTATATACACATACAGACATACATGTACACATTTAATGCTTTTAGAGAACTATTTAATTTAATTTCATACCATTTCAAGTGTCACAAGGCTGTTCAATGATGAGGCATAATAGGGGACCAGATCTTTGAAACAAGCATTAGAAATTCTCAGCTCCGTGCCAAGGAACGGGCCTCATATAGTTTTGTTAGCTTCCTGATACTCACTCTTCTTTTTCTCAATTATTCATCCCTTGGCATTTTCTGATGATAGATCACTGTGAATGTGTGGTTCTTATTTCAGACGGTGCTTGTGATTCTCTTGTCTTGTATAACCTTTAGTTAGCAATGAGAAAGCAAAATAACCTCTCTAATGGCATAGGCACTGTCGGCTTGTCTGCGATTACCAGTCGACGAAATTCACGGCTTTAGTACAAGTCCACAACCTGGATATAGCCAAATTAAAGGCGATAATGTTGCTGCAATCTTATTAGAGATTCTTAGACAAATTTAAGTGGTTTACTGTTGTAGTAAAAAGAGATCCAGTTATTGCATAATGCTAACTTTGTTTCAAGTGATGAAAACACGGTCCGTATAGGCCGGAGTGAGCAGAGGAGAAACAACAATAGAGGAAGAAGAGGATAATCTTCTGCAAAGAGGCACCAATGCTTGGTGTTGATCAAGAGATTGCACCAACAAGTGCAGCCAATTTCAAGAGGACGCATCGCCTCTCAACTGCCATGCAGAGAACTAGTGAATGGTCTTTGTTTCTTCTCTTCAGCACTTGTTTTATGCTACTCATGCATATGTATATATCAATGATCTTGAAGAGGGGTCCCTCATTGTTTCTTTTTGTATTTCAATAGGATTTTCTCCCAGGACATACCCAGTGATATCACTGTTCTGGCAGGAGGAGCTGCCTTCAGTTTACACAAGGTAACAAGAAGAACAAACACATACTGTGCTCCTTTTGATATTACTTGTTAGTTCTATGTCCATTCAATTCAGTTTTGATTGATCATGGAATCTCTGTATAGTTTCCATTGGTGTCCAAATGTGGATATATTCGAAAGCTAATGTTAGAAGCTGGTAACTCATCAGACATCTCAGTGATAGACACTTCAGACATCCCTGGTGGTGCCGAAGCATTTGAGTTTGCTGCAAAATTTTGCTATGGTATGAACTTTGAGATCAGCGCAGAAAACGTCGCAATGCTGCGGTGTGCTGCTGAGTATCTTGAAATGACAGAGGCATATTCAGATGGAAATCTCATTAGTAGAACAGAGGCTTACTTGGAGGAAGTAGCAATGTTGAGCCTCTCCGGTGCTGTCACTGTGCTTCGCAAAGCAGAGAGCCTTCTGCCTATGTCTGAGAAAGTGAAACTAGTGAACAGATGCATTGATGCAGTGGCATATTTGGCCTGCAATGATAGCCAATTCTCTTTGTCATTGGATAGCCAGGAGAGCTTCAGTTCCTCTTTGTCACAGCCCAGATTAATTGTGGACTGGTGGGCTGAAGAGTTGACGGTTCTAAAGATCAGCACCTTTCAGAGACTTCTTATGGCATTGAAGGCCAGAGGCTTTAAACAGGTGGCCTTTGGACCTGTTCTAATGCTTTATGTGCAGAAATCTCTGAGAGGTTTGGTGAGCAACACAATCCTTGCTTGCTTTACTTGTCTTTTAAATTATTAACACTGTAACGCTTCATATTTATGTTGCATAGCATTGTATGACTAATTGATAATTGGGCACAGGATCTTTTCAGTGGAGCAAGGAAGAAAAATGAGCTGAAACTAGAGCATGAGAGAAGGTTGGTGTTGGAAACAATCGTCAGTCTTTTGCCGACCGAAAGGAATGCAATGTCAGTCAGCTTTGTGTCGATGCTCCTGAGAGCAGCCTTGTATCTTGAAACCACAGTGGCTTGCAGGCTTGATTTGGAGAAGAGGATGGGCTTGCAACTCGGGCAAGCTGTGCTAGATGATCTACTAATCCCTTCTTACTCACCTGATGCAGACACAATGTTCGATGTCGACACTGTTAAGAGGATCTTGATGAACTATCTTGAGCAAAATACGGACAGTATCCGCATTGGATACAACACCGATGATGACTATGTCTCTTCTCCTCTGAATGACATGGATATAGTTGGACAGCTTATGGAGAGGTACCTCGCAGAAATAGCATCTGATCACAACTTGCCAATCTCAAAGTTCATCAGCCTTGCTGAATTAATTCCTGAGCAAGCCCGGTTTAGCGAAGACGGAATGTATAGAGCAATCGATGTATTCTTGAAGGTGTGCTTTACCTATATAACTAACTAATCTTTGATGTTTTTCATTTCTTATAATCATCTAGTCTGTTTCATACTATGTTCTGCAAATTAATTCATGCTAATATATATCATACAGGCTCATCCATCTCTCAGTGATCCGGAAAGGAAAAGGATATGTAGCTTGATGGATTGCCAAAAGTTATCGAGAGAGGCTTGTGCTCATGCAGCACAGAATGAGAGGCTTCCCGTGCAGATAGTGGTTCAGGTGCTTTACCATGAACAACATCGTTTCAAAGATCGAATGAGTGGAAGCTATTTCGGTGGAGAATCTCCTGCCCTTTCCCGGCAAATGAACCCATACAACACTAATTGTAACACACCCGATGAGCTCTCACGCTTGCGCAGAGAAAATGATGACCTGAAACTAGAGTTACTGAGATTGCGCGCACCGGTAAAAGACATAGAACAGCCTTCAGGGAATGAAAGCACTTCTTCAGATAGGCCACCATTACTAAAGAAGTCATTCCTCAGTTCTGTAACTAAAAAACTCAGCCGCCTGTATTTGTTTTCACGTTCTGAAAGTGTTAAGTCATTGTCCGGCAAAACCCGAACGAAGCCTCCGAAAGACAGGAGGCATTCAATCTCATGAATCAATATATCACCTGTAAACATTCGCTGTTGAATTGTGTCACAGCTTGAACTTCTCCGCATTTTAATATCCAAGTTTTGTGTCTGTCTTATATAAATAAAAATTAAAAAAAGATTGCGACAATTTTGATTGTTCTCATATAATTCAATGGTTCAGGATGGATATTTTGTGATTCCAAGGAATTATGCATCCTTTTCATTGTGGAAAATGAAACAAAAACTTAGAATATCTGATCATGAAGCTACCATTAACATTAACAAGAAAAAGGGATTGATTGATTGATTGATTCAAGTATTGCAATCCAAGAAGTTTCATCATGATCATCATCATCATGTCATGTTAAGACTCAAACATTGAAATAGCCAAGGAGGATACTGCTTCATTCTATCCTCTCTAACACCACCTTCAACCTCAAATCCATTGAGCTTAATTCTACCAGACTCCGATGAAGACGAAGAAAAGCTCGTGCCGGAGTCTGAAGTATATGATCTTTCATCCTTCTTTCTTCGGCTTCTTCCAGTGGCCAATGTCAGCTCTAAGTAATTCTCATCATCACTTTCAATCATCCCATTCCTATCCTCACCTTCTATGTACTCTTCTGCAGGCTGTTCAAGATCAAATTGCCGAGGAATTCTTCGCCTTTCTTCTTGATAACAATAATGAGACCGATCGAAACCGGTCTCATTCATACCTCTCCATCTCTGTTCTCTCTTCAGCTCTTTAATCTTCAGATCACTCATCAGTATCTTTTGAACTCTATACAGACGATGAAGTTCATGAACCTGCAAAATAAACAAACAAATAATTAAATAAATATAAACAAAGCTCAATATTGTCCTAAAAAAGAATGCATCAAATGTATTAAATAATAACTAACTAAAATCAATAAAGATCCGTACTTGTTGTCTGAAAGTTTCTTCATGCTTCAACATGGCCATCTTCATTCTCTCCTTATCATACTGTTTCAGAAACCTCTCCATTATGTTTCTGTTTCTGTTCCTGTTCCTGTTTGACATTCAAATTATGAATCTTTAGCACTTGGCTGGATTTCAAGATGAAGATCAATAGTATCACAAAACAACAAACTTTCTGATTACTCATATCTGAAACAATCAAAACAGTATATTCTTCAAAAGATAAGCATAAAACAAAAAAGAAGAACCAAATAAAACTAACCAAAAAACACACATAAAAAGAAACTAGTATTAATTATCATCCTCAAATCATCTCAAGAGAAGAAGCAAAGAAAGGTGAAGAACAACAAACTAACTATAACCTTGTTGTTGTTGTGGTGGTTGTTGTTGTTGTTTGGACTTTTGGCTTCTGTTCTCTCTCTCTTTGTCTTTGAAGTTGGAAAAGGAAAACTACTTAAAAGAGAGCTTTAGGCAAAGATGATCTTGGAGAAAAGAACAAGAGCCATATTCTGAAACAATGGAGGCAGTGGAGGATTTAAGATTCTGGTTTTCAGAATATTTTAGTGGGCTATAAGAGGGCATGCCAAACAAATCCCAGTCCCTTAGCCAATGCAGTTCAAGTATAGGAGAAGGGTAAAGATGCCTCACACTGTGCCAACAAAGGACAGAGACTAAAATAAGGAGGCCCACTTATTATACATCTACTCATAAAAACTATAGAGCACTACTCCAAAAGAATCATCAAACAGACAGCTAAACCTGCCATGCTAGATCACATGTGCCCTGGAATTCTTTGATCATCACCAGTTGTCTCAACCTATCCAGATAAATATATATATATTTTTTTAACTATATATATATGAACTAAATTTAAATGGTGTGCTTCTTTCATTTGGGATTAATCTTGTGGAGTATTCAACATCTTGACGCTATCCTAGATTAGTAGTTGTTCACTGATTGATTGATTGATATATCATCAAGTGTTTATTGACTGATTAGTTGTTTATCTTATGATAATATATCAATGAAATATTCCATGTTATGATGTTAATCACTCATATGACTCTATCTATGACTCCTCCATCTACTTCAGTGTTCTTTTATGGTGAAACATTATTTACCAAGTAAAACAATTTTTTTTTGTTTTTCTTTATAAAGATAGAATATCAAAGTCAAGATTTATCATCTCATGTTATCAAGTGTGATTAATTAAGTAAAATATATGAATGAGTGAGTGAGTGTATTATTGGGTCAATAAGAATAATAATACAGTCCAAACATCTCCATTTCTTTAGGAGTGAGGAAAGGGGTTGGGTTTTTTGTCCTGGTTGTACTGAAAAGGCCAATGTTAAGCAAAGTTGGCGAAAATGGGGTATCAAGTCTCCTTCAAAGCCAATGAATCAATCCAAGCAATTAGAGAAACTTAGGACCAATCACATACTTTCTCTCTCTTTATCTCTTTCTTTCTTTCTCTTGTGAGTTGTGATTTGATTCTAGCTACTAGCTAACTAGGCCTCCCAAAAACCTCCATCACATGATGTCCCAGTTCTTTTCTTCTGCTCCTACTCTTCCTCTCTCATCATACCTTCTCTTTTGTTTTCATCCTTCAATCTTTCTTTTCATTTTTATTTTTCTTTTTCTTTTTTTTTTTAATAAATAATAAAAAAAATCTCTAAAATTTCAAAATTATCCGTTTAAAATTCAATTTCCATTATTTATATAAATTTTCATCATATGAACTATTTTCTTTGTCCATGTGTAAATGGATTGTTTTACATATATTACTAGTAAAAAATTAATAAAACAGTAAAAAAAATATTTTATTTTTTAACTCAATTTTTTTATTTTTGTAAATATAGAAAAATCAGTGTAAAAGTTTTTAATCATATCATGCACTCTCATCTTGGAGTCTCACTTTATTTGTGACTTTACCTATACGCAGAAGTAGATCTTTGATTTTTTACTCAAATGTTGTAAATTTAATCCAATAATTTATTCATTTTTATTAAACAAAATAATTATTAAAAAACACATTGATCACCATTTATGGTTGAATTTGCTAATTTATTCACAAATATCATTAGTAAAACTAAAAGAAAAAAAAAACTAAAAACAAGCATTGTTTACAACGTAAGCATTGTGATTATTTATTCATTTATTTATTAAAACAAAATTAATAAAATAAATAATCATAATAATAAAAGGCTTAGAGAGAGAGACAGAGAGAGAGAGAAAGAGGTGGGCCGACATTGGTGCACGCGCTGCCGGAGTAAGGAGGCGCAGCCGTGTTGGGTGGCGGGCCCACACCCATCTCTCTCTCTCTCTCTCTCTCTCTCTCTCTCTCACACACACACTAGAGTCTTTATAAAAGAAAAGAAGCAGACAAGTGGAGTGATAATATACAAACAATACTAGGAGTATGAGAGAGAGAGAGGGGATGAGTGAGCTCGCATTCTAATAAAGTGGATAACTTGTTTAACAAACATTGGCTAATGAATGAAAAGATGCCTTTATATCCTCTTCTTCTTCTTCTGAAAACTAGGTATGTTTGTTTTGATTAGCCCCTCCCCTTCCCTTTCAACCCTTGCTTCATTCATTGCTCCTTTTCCTTTCTTTTCTTTAGGTGGGAGGTGGGGTGGGGGTCCTCTATCTATTTGTATCATATTATATTATATTTATCTTGTATTATTTATTTTCTTTTATTTAAAAGAACTATTATGAAGATTTAAAAAAAAATTTGACAAATGATGAAACAAAAGACAAATATAAGCAGAAGAGCATAAGTTACGGTGACTTAACTAATTTTTAAAAAAAAAACTCATGCTATATAATTCTGGAGGGGAGAATGAAAGACACTTCTCACGTATAACTAGCTTGAAAGGCTTGAACTCAAGATCTCTCGATCATAAATATTACTGTTCTTCTAATAAGAAGAATTATCTTAGATTTTGTGGTGGTAAGTTAAAGTTGGGATTTTGTATTTGATATAATAATAATAATAATAATAATGTTTTTTTTAAGGTCCACATAAAGAGAGCTATTGGTTGATTGTTGAGAGCACATGTACTTGTCCCCGGATGACAACAATGAAAAACAAGTGAAGGATGATAATGTGGGAGATATTTTCTCAGGTGGCCATTCAGAACCTTCTTCTTCTTCCTAGTCTGCAAACAGGTCCCTTTTTTCTGGTCTTCAATAATTTTTTAGTTAATTTTTCTCATCAATCAACAATAAACCCAACATAAAACCGGGTTTTTTTTTTCTGATCGAGTCGAGACTGATCTGATTTAAAATTTCAATTCTATAAAAATAAATAAATAAATAGACTTGATATAAAATTAAAAAAGTTTGAAAAATTAAAATATAATTATTTATGTTTATATTTCTCTTAACTCAAAGATGATGGATTTATTATTTATTAAATAATAATGATAATTAAATTTTAATTGTTTGAAAGTTGACAAGTGTAGGATGATGGTGACGTAAAAATTAGGTTTAGGGTTTTGAGAACAGGACTATGATGATGAAGTGCAAATATCTAAGCACTAGAGAGTTTTATAACAAGTTTACTTTAAAGACTATTTTTATATTCATATATATATAAATATATCAAAATAATTGACAGTGATAGCAGTGTGCTTGTGTGACTTTATATATTTTAAATTTTAATGCCAAAAACTAAACAAACTTTATCATTATTAAACAATCAAAAGTGATATAATGATAAATTTTTAGTTATAGTCCAATAGACTAGTTATCAGCCATCTGTTTCTTTAGGTTTAGGTTTAGTTATAAGTATATATATATATATAAATTTTTAACTCTTAATGAGACCATGCGTGAGGAGTGGCATTGAAAGTATAAAAATTAACCTCGTTAATAGGAATGATTAATAGTGTTTTAATTAAACAGTGCACGCCTGTCAGTTTATCACTACACCATACCAAACCTTGAGCCTCTTCAGTTTCAGCACCATGCTTTTGTAAAGTTCATTATGATTAATATTTAATCATTTTATTAATTATTTCTATGTTGTTGCATTGAAGATCTAAACTCTTTTGATTATATAATGAACTCTTGGTCATGATTAAGTTAGTCTATTTAGTATGTAACTCTAATGGGAAAAATCCTACTAAGAAACTTAATTATAATACTAATTATAAACTATGTTGGTTTGGTTATATTAGTGAGTATTTGAGTATAAAAAATGGAGTGTTTGAATATTATTATAAACAGATGTTTAATGCTAGAGGTTTGTTTAATATGTGAAAGTTTGAAATACATGATAATATAACTTTTATTGGCACCCATTTATTTTGCAAATTAAGTAAGAGTATGACAAAAAAAAATAATTAAGTACAATAAAAACTATAGTACAAAAACTTTATTAACTTATAACACAACCAAAAGATAAAATTTTCTCTAATCAAAATAAAAACAGCTAAGTTATACTTAATATATTTTATCTTAAAAAAAATATAATAAAAATTGTATGTTGCTCTCACAATATCAAATATAAAGCAGCATAAGTAATTTTGTTATTCTCACTCACAAATCAAACAGACCCTGAGATTATACAATAGCAGTTTTTCATAATATTTCATTGTTTGATTTTATTAGTACAAAATACTTTATATAAATTTATGAATTACGCTGACAAACTTTTACTTAAAAAGTTATCATTAAAAATAATCATGAACTTGTCAGAATCATAAACTTGACCGAACAGAATAAAATTAATTACTTCGATCTAAAATACGGAATTAAAATTCACAAACAAAAGAAAACACTAAAGGATTAATTAATATGGTATGTTAAGACATTAAAGGGAATCAATGATGATGATTAGTGGTAGGATTGGCAGAGTGTATGTGTTGTTTGTACATACTTAAAAAACAATAATTGAATTAATCAATGGATAATGAGATAGGGTAATGAAGAGGCATGCACATGCAAATGCATATATATAAATATATATATACATATATAATATAAAATTGGGCATACTTGTCCTTATGGGATCCAACACAAAGATGAGTGATGAGTTCTTGGGGAAAGGGATCTGATCACAATGGACCCAAACACGCCTGACCTTTTTATTAAGCCTTTTTATCTTAATACATCCTGCTTTGGGACTTTGGAGGTCTCAAAAGAATCAATCATGTCTCTGCAATGTACCTTAAAGAAAACACATTCTTTCTCACTTCTTTTTCCCTTTTTTTTTTTCATTTTATTTCTCTTCCATGTTTATGGTCTTAGAGAATGAATCATGAGAGACAACTGATCACCCCCTTGTCCTTGTGGGGACTTACACTTTAAATCCCTTTATATATATATATATATATATATATATATATATATATATAATTTTTTTAAAAAGAAATTATTAGAAGTTGAACTCTTAATCTCTTTGTTAGAGGAAGAATGAGATAACTAATTATCCTATTAAAAACTAATATTAACACATAAAAGAATTTATTAAACAAAATTAAACTTTTAGTGACATATAAATTATAGTCATTGTTTATTTTAATACTTCAAATTAAAACATGTTTATTGTAATTAATACAATAATTAATGTGTCAAAGACATTATATTATTGTTAATTCAAATTAGTCAAATGGACTACAATGATCTAATATGTCAACTCATGAGTAATATTTTTTTATTGTTTATTTTTGTATTTAATGATGTTATTAAATAATATTTTGATATATAATGTTAATGTAAAATAATATAAGGTTTAAAAATAGTTTTTAAAAAGATTTGGAAATGAATGATAAGACTAAGTGATAAGACTAAAACTTTTATAACTAATATGGCTTTTTTATCCTTGATTCAATAGCAAACACACACTAATATGTCCCACAATATTCCATTCCTTCAAAGGAACAACATTTCCACTAAATTTTTGTTTAATTTTATCATATATATTCTTATCAGCATAGTTCCCACAATAGACAAGCATGTTTTGCCATATTATCATTTTTGTGTATATCCATTATATTATTTTGTATATATATGTTTGTCTCGCTTAATATTACTAAATTTAACGACAAGATGTCAAAATTAAATTATAATCATAATCTTTTTGTCTAAGTTTCAATTATTAACAAGCAAAATAAAAAAATTAATTAATTAATTAAATGAATTCAAATATCATATGCAAAATCACTTTTTAGGTGATCATCTATTTAAAAATCTTTGGTGGTTCTGAGCATCCAATCTTTCTCTGCTATATAGAGTCTTTGTTGTATCGAGTCTTTCATTTGTGTTTTTTTCTTATTCTTTTGTATTTGTGTTAATTGTTTATCTTTTTTTTTCTCTAATATATTTTAGATGATTTATTCATGTTTTTCAAAAAAAACAAATCAAATATGATATGTATCGGTAGCTAGTACCTATAAGTTACAAATTTTTATTTACATTGAGTTCTGATTTTTATTGTTTCTTCTACTCTATATATATATATATATATATATATATATATATATATATACTATATTGTTCCATATAAGTATAATCTATTTTCTTGTTTATTAAATCTATTTTATTATTATTTTTTAATTATCCAACCATACATACCTAATATATATATATATATATCAGTGGTTGAATCAAGATCTAACGGCTGACATTGATGAACAGTTGATAATGGACAGTTGATCATGATCCATAGTAGTTACAGTTCATCATTATTAGCCGTTAGATCGAGATCCAACGATTAATAATGGACATCTATAGATTTTTTTATCTATAGACGTCCACAGATGATTTATCCTAGTACATATATGTGTATGGCTAACTAGCCTTTGTGAACTTCCATGCTCCCCAGTTAGCCAAACATATAATAATAATAATAATAATAATAATAATAATAATATGATTATTATTATTATTAAAAAAAATGCAAAACAAGTCATGAAGCATGTATAGAAGAGAATCTTATAGAGCAATATGGACCACTAGTTTTTTTAAAAATTAAAAAATTTAAAAAAAAAGTAGCTTAAGAAGAGGTGAGAAAGCATCAAATAAATGTCCACAAAAAACAAGGAAAGCACAATGAATGAATAATAAAAATCAATGAGATCATGTGGTTCTCTTTCTCTACGTCATTGAGACATCGTACATAGCCTAGATCTCAACTTGTTTGCCCTCTTCTTCTCCTTCTCCTTCAATTCTTTTCCTTCTTTAATTTGGTCCCACTCACACTTATAATTCTCTTCTCATGGATTTTAATAAATTCAAACTCAAAAGATTAGAACCAAGTCTTCTCTCCCTGTCGTTTCTCTAACCTACACTCATATCTGGCTCTTGTCCTTCTCTCTCTCTCTCTTATAATTGAGAGTTTAAGTGGGGACTAATAAGAGTTTTATTATTGATTATAAGTGGAAGCATGATCATAAGGGACAAATGGGGTTTCAGGAATATGATGGGAGTTTAAGAGCATGATGTGAAATGACTTATTTTATTTATGCCTTTGTTTGTATATATATATGATATTTATTATGGGATTTAATTTAATTGGAGGAAGATGAAGCGTTTAAGTAGTTTTGTTAGGGGGTTGGGGGCTTGAGTTTAGACATTGTTATGGGTCATCTCTTATCTTGTTGGGTTGTTCATCTGTCCCTTAGTTTTTTTTTTCTTACTTATTATTCAAGTTCTCTATTTGGTATTAGGTGTTTTGTTGAGCTTTTTTTTTTAAAAAAAATTATAGTTATTTATTTATTAGTTTGAGTGATGGTGTTCTCTAAAATTTTATAGGTGTTAGTTATTAGGCAAATTATTTATTAGTTCATTTAGAAATTTTCAACTAAAAAAATTACAGTTATTTATTTTTTGGTTTGAATGATGTCCTCTCTAAAATTTTATAGGTGTTAGTTATTAGCCAAATTATTTATAAGTGCATTTAGAAATTCTCAACTTGATATTTTTCAAACTTATTTTTGAGTTCCATTACTTATAATCAACACACTATTCAATTGACACTTGTGTGTGTTTGTTTTAGGAATGTTATCTTAATTTTTACATATTTGTAAAATTTAAAAATTTTCACTTATACAATATATCTTGTCAAAAATAAATAAATAAAAGTAAATTCTTACTTGATTATACCATAGCTCAAAATTTCTCAATGAAGCCCAACAAGCCTGCCATTTAGAACCTTGAATCAATACCAACCCAATAAAACTCTTGGACTTAAGTGCACTTGTTGAGTTTGGGCCCAACCCATTCTTTTTGTTGGACTTGAAAACACATTCAGAATCATAAATTAATTTGATCATTAACATTCTTTTAAATGTATCATGAACAGTGAAAATATATGAAAAAGATTCATTTCATCTTCCTTGTTGTTTTGGTTTTTTTTTTTTAAGCATTTTTACAATGGGTAACATCATTTATTATTCAAATTATTTAATACAATATATATATATATATATATATATATATATATATATATATATATATATATATATATATATATATATTTTGCATTTTCATCTATAGAAGTGGAATATTAACTGTGATTCTATGGTGTAGTTTATTTGATTAATCACTTATTCATTTATGTAAATATTACACACAAAAAAGCCCTTATTTTTACTTATATATTTTGGTTGATGGTATTGTAAACTTTTGCAATTGTGGTATTAAGGCAATAATATTTATTTATGGCATACAAAAATTAGATATTATCAATTTGGCAATTTGAATCACCAATGAAAATTGTGAATTAACCCTACCCATCACAAGATGAATTCAATTTGAAATAAATCATTTATTTAAGATCTTAGCATAATTTTATAAATCCATATCCATATAACAAAATACACTCCTACATATCATGGGTAGTAAGAATAGTTACAGCTCATATTCTCAAAATAGTTTTCTTAATATATCATATCATAAAGAAAACATTAAAATTATATGATTAGTTGTTAATAGCTTAATAGTTAATTTTAATTTCACATTAAAATTTACAGAAATACATAACTAGGGGTGTAAATGATACATCTCTACTCGCAAGCTACTCCGGCTTGACTCGGCGAAAACTTGAACTCGGCTTGGTCGAGGTCGAGCTAAGCTCAAGCTCGAGTAGTCGAGTGAGCCAAGTTCAAGTATTGTGATACTTGGCTCGAGTACTCACGAGCCTAATCGAACATATATGTACATATATAATATTAGATTTATTTGATGAAAATCAAGGAGAAAAAACTTTCAAGCTTGATTTGAGCTTGAACTTAAGCATAATTTTTATGGTCATTTTTAGCATTTTCGAGTTTAGTCGAGCCAGCTCGAGTGGCTCGATTTGTGTACTGAGTCGAGTTTAGTATTGAATACCGAATTTTCAGTCAAGCTCGAGCTTATTACTACTCGGCTCGAGCTCGATCGATTACATCCCTATACATAACTTTACCACAGAGCAAGAAGAGAACAAGAAAAACTTGGCTCATGAAGAATATTGATCGAACTATATATATATAGTATGCATGTGATATTTTTCAAGTGAATAAAAATTTTGAAACATTTGATAAATAGAGATGCAAGTTGAAAATTATTATTAGTTTGCAAAATGGCCATAAAATTATAGCTAGCTAGTTAAAAGAGTATCATGGTTTGGTTGATTGGTAGGTAGACCAACTAAATAGTAAGATATTATTCGAATAAAAATATTATTTATCAATAGTTATATAGCAAACAAATTTTATTTTTATTTTTTTGGTATCAAATTGATCCTAAATTAGATTATTTGAACAATCACATTGTGAATTACATATTTTTTTTATTAAAAAAATGATACAGTGGAATAATTCAAGTGAAGGGATAAATGTCACATTAAAGAGTATCAAGGCACAATCTCGTGATTAATTTATTAAATAAAATAAAAACAAGATTATGATCTCAAAGATCACTCTTCTAGTTGTATTTGTAGTTTTAAACAAAAATCATAAGAAACATAATAATTCAACATATCAAATTTATTATTTATTTATTTTTATTATATCATTTTTACAAAGAACCAATGAATCCCATTTGCTATGTTTTCAAAAAGCATGGCACACTAACAGGACGTGTCTCCTTCATAATCATTGATGTACTAATTCATCCAAAATTAAAAATAATGGATTATTCATGACACATAAAACTCTTTAAAAAGCATTAATTGAATTATATATATATATATATATATATATATATATATATATATATATATATATATATATATATATATTGTGAACACTAAAATACCAGGGGCGTCCATAGATAAGAATTCTATGGGCATTTTTATATCACACGTTGGATTTAAACCATTGGTTGTACATCATTCTTAAAATATAAACAGTATCATAAACAGTATTATTTTAAAAATAATATTAAATAAAATAAACAGTTATCCTATCAACAGTATTATAAATAGTACTGAGTGAGATAAACAATGATTGTATTCCAACTGTTTCATTATCATTTCAATAGTAGATTTTTAATCACAGTCATCGAAACTGATTTACACTGCTCATGGTTTCAAAAATTTATTAAAACTAATCCAATCTACCTCGTTTTTTATCAAACAATAGAACCTTCATCAATTGTTCCTTCTCATTCTATACAGACGCTCTGTGAATGTCAACAAAGAACATATAACCACAGATATATCACATAAACATTGTGAACATTACGGAGAACAAATAAAACATAATTTTTTATTATTTAATCTTAACCATGCATGCAAATAAAATAATTATGAAAATTTTAGAGGTTTTTTTAATAAATATACGAATTCAAACAAGTACAGTACCAACTTTTCAAAGCTAAGGAGAATTAAAGCTCCACTAATAAAAAACGGCCATGTGTCCATTCTTGTCCACAGAAATCTCTCCACGTGTCCCAACGCTGTCCACGTTGTCTCGTACTTCGCGCCACAACGTTTTAAAAACCCAAGCGAGTTAACGTTCTACATAACCACCGTACGATTCACTGTTGTAGATGACGTGGCCTTCTATAAAACCAACACGATTACATGTGTGAAAATATCTTGAAGGAGGCACGAGGAATCATTCAATGCCACGTGTACGACAAGCGCGTCTCTATCACGGAAGGGGTCCCTAACATCACGGCCCATTTCCACCGTCACGTGCCGGTTTTCTCACCGGCTCTGCCCGTACCTCATATGACGGTCCCCTTTATAATGAGACCCCAGTTCTTCAGTCCAAAAAATACAGTTGAGAGAGAGAGAGAGAGGAAGAGAGAGGAGAGTTTGCAAAGCTTCCCATTTTAGCCAACCGGCGATGAGGAGAGTTCTGATCGGCGTGGCGGCGAAGCTCCGGGCGAGGAAATCAGGCAAGATGGTTTGAATCCGAGTTTTCTAGGGTTTTTTTTCTTCTTGATTTTAGTACTAAAAATCGTTTGTTTGGGTTTTGGGATGTAGGGCTTGGGAGGCTGAAGAGGGAGGTGAGCACCTGCGAGTACGAGGACGTGCGAGTGATGTGGGAGATGTTGAGTGGTGGGCAGAAGCGTTTCGCTCATCACCGGCCGGCGAGGGTGGAGGGGAAACGCCACGTGAAGAGTGGGATACTCGGATGGGCTCCTTACCATTTGTGCTGTGGGTTTTGAGCTCTTGCTCTCAACGTGCGAGTTTGTTAGCGTTTGATGTAGATAACTAAGTTTGTTCATAACCAATGGAGAAGAAGAGATCTCTCTCTATCTTTCCTTCTCTCTCTCCATTGCTTTCTCTTCTCTCTGTCATTCATCCATGTCTGTGTTTATATGGGAAGGATGTTGTTGTGATTTGATATGGATGAAAATAATTCCTAATGTTCCATGCTTGATGTTTGTTTGATCTTTTTTTTCTTTCACTTGTGAGTGTTTTGGGTGTTGCCATTTGTTTGAATTTGGTTGGTGAATTGATGGAGTTGTCTGGTGATTGGTTGGCTGGTGACTGATAAGAAGTTGATTTTGCTGGGGTCCTATCACTGATATTTTATTATTTTTTTCCCTTTCGGTAAAGCACGTTTCTTAAGTGGGATAGACATGACTGTTCAAAGAGTTCGCTTTCTGTAAATAATTATATATAAATTAAGAAATCATTAATGCTCCGATGAACAGACTTGGACAGTGTGCAAATACTAAGGAGCAGTTTATATGCACAAAATAATCAATGATATCAGCCACTGCACATAAAAAAACCTGCTTTTGTTGTGATTGCCCAGGCAAAGAAGGATTATTAGCAGTTCAAGGTTCAAGTATCATGTAGATATGCATTCAGATAAAAGCAGACTGAAATTTGAGCTCATAGAATTCAATGCTTGGAAACAGATATTTATTATGGTTGGTGAAATCCATAACTGTTGCATGGCATCAAGGAAGTATCTGTGGAGAGGGCCTGATGCTGATGCAACCAAAAGGTTGAACACTCAAAGAACCTATATTTGAAGAACTAAGATCCCGGAGATGAACCCTCATTTTGAGTGTTGGTAAGTTGTTCCAATTCTATTGCTATAAAAGGAGGTCTCTGACCGAATTTCAGAAGATGAGCAGTTTCATATACAGCCCGCAGCTGCCAAATCTTCTGCACATCCAGATATGCTTCACAGGCAAAACACCAAACTGATAAATCACTGTCATCAAAGAATTGAGACAAAGAAAAAAGCTGAAATAAATCAGAAAAGCAAGAAGAGGTGATATTATCGGAAATTAACAATGTAACAATGCAACTTAAACATCATTTATCACTTGTTATACAAGTTCTTACCTTTGTAAAAGCAATCAACAAGAACTTGAAAGCAATCAGAAATACATGGTAGCTGGCAACAGTACCTGAAGCTTAATGCAAGACAGTGCCCAGTTTCTTGATGATGACCGACCATGTGCTTGTTGATAAAGCGGCTGCACAGAACATCTTTGCAACTCAAGCATACCCAGTTTTCGGCAGGGTGGTGACATCTGATACGAAGGAAACATCATTTAACATGTATCCAATGCTTAGTCAAACAAATGGCCATAATTCAATATGATTTGCAATATGTTGAAATTACACAGATGTATTCACTTGTGGTTTATTAAAATACTATGTATATACTTCACATAAGTACACAACTCCACCTAATAAAACTCTAAATTCTACAAAAGCAATTTGCAATATTTTGAAATTACACAGATGTATTCACTTTCGGTTTATTAAAATACAATGTGTATACTTTGCAGAAGTACACAACTCCGCCTAGTAAAACTCTAAATTCTACAAAAGGAAAAACTCAAATGGGAATCATTTTTATTTAGTTCACAGACTTTTGCAAGGTCTTTTGGCTGAAATGAAGATGAATCTGGATTCTGAAGTGCAATATCGTTGGTCTCAGTCTTTGTAGTTTTAATTTTCTTTCATCTTTTAAGAATCTAACCAGTATGGTTTAGTCCAATTCTCTCAAAAGATAGATAAATTTTCTACTGGACATAAAGACCATATTTTGCTTGGCCATGAACACTATAACATTTCAATCTATCTTTCCAATGGAAATCTAATTTTGTGGGTGTAGATTGGCAACACAAGCATTCAAAAAATTATAAATTTTAACAATAGAATTCACAAGTTCAAGCCAATATTTTAGAAATTGTTCTCCAAAGAAGGCTTAAGAAATCTGAAAATTCTTGATAGATATTCAAAAAAGCAAAAATTCAGAAGGAAAAAACCAAAGGTGTTGATTTTAACCAGAGTTTCCACTTTGAATCCATTTGATTAGGTTTTGAATTTTTCCCCAATTCAAGATGGAAGACTGGATTAATCTAAATTGTCAGAATGAATGCGTTCTCTTCATTTAAGGCATAGGATTGAATAATATCACAAACCAGTATGGGCTATCAACAAACAAAGAATTGAATTGACGAAAGGAAAGAAAGGGAATGAAAGGAGATTAGGGTTTCAAAGAGCGACCTGGAACACGGGGAATCAGGGGGAGGGATGTGAGAGAGATCGGAAGACAAGGACGAGAGATGATCGCAGGACGATCGAGCCTCCACCCATCCAGACGCCGCGCCATAGAACTCCTCCTCGAGCTCCGCCGATGAAGACCCCTCCGCTGCCATCGGAAATCACTTCGAGATCCCTTACTTTGGCGGGGAGAGCTGCCAGCACTATTAAACCCGCGTTTTTGCACATACACCCTACAAATACTATTAATTATTTATTTATTACTGTAAAATTATGCAACTGTTTTTTACTTATAAATTATAAATTTGCAGGGTTTAATGTGGAAATAGCCTAGCCCATGCCCACAAGCGTAATTTATTGAAATGGCGCGGGTTTTATTCTACGTTCTTGTTGTTGGTGTAGTTGATTTTTTTTTTATTGTTATTAATTTTTTATTATGAAAGGGGTTGCTTCATGGGAATTGTTTTAGTGCTAAAAAAAGTAAGGGCATGCATAAATCTGGACAGAGCAAGTGAGAGTGGAGCCCTCACATATATGGGCGCTGAGACCATTCGTACATAACTACTAACACTGAAATATATCATCACTCATGATTCGAACTCTCACCATTTGTGAAAGTTTTTAATGAGACCCAACTACTAATAAACTACTTGATCGTTGGTCTTTTATGTTTGTCTGGTGAACTTTATCTATAGATGGAGTTTTGTTTTGATTTGGTTGAAAGGAAAATTCTCTAGTTTTGTGATGTTTGCATACTTTGTTGCATAAATTTTGTTTCTTCTGTTGTTACTGCAACACTAGAGATCTATGGATTTTTTTTTTTGTACAACTAATGAGATAAGTAGAGAAAAAAAGAAATGAAGAAATGTGTAATCGCTGCAGAGATTTATGTGCTTTGGTGTATTATAGATGAGTATCAAAGAAGATAATAAATGCTTCCTAATATTTAGGAAACCGTAGCATTAATGGTCTTTCAGTATGAAGGAGATACTTGTCATGTTTTTATGAAAATTTCATATTGTTATTTTTTTTTATCAAAATGAGCGATTAGGCTGTTAAAAAAAGCAGGGACATGCACAAATTTCATTAGAATAAGTGAGAGCAGGATTTGTACACATATAGACGCAGAGACTATTCGCACACAACCACTATTTACACTCCCAGAAATATGTCTTCATCCAATATTAAAATTCTCATCACTTATGAAAAGTTTTATTAAATATCCGGTTACTAATATATCACTTGGTTGTCGGTAAAATTTCATATTGTTCTTTACGTATGCTAGCATCGGTATGCTGCATGCCTATGCATCTGGAATTAACAAATTCTATACAGTAGGACAAATCCCAAGTTTAGTGTTTATTGCACAAGTTGAGAAAGCTCAGTATGTCAGTGCTTCCTCACCAATGGCAAAACCATTGGTTTTATCATGATACTTTATATTATATTCTTTGTCAATTTCTCTAATTGGCCTTGAGGAGAAGTAATAATTGTTCTTTTTATTGCTCCTTTGTATAATTTGATCCAAGACATGCCTAATTTTTCAGCTGTTCATTTTGGTTGTTTCTTGCTATACAACGTAGTATTATCAAAGTTATAAGAAGTTCTTGAATTACAATTGGACTTCTTTGTTCAGGCTTTGTCCAGCTTACATTGATGACCTTGGCTATATATTATTTACTATAATCGATTTATAACACTTCTATAAGAATGAGTTAATTTTATTATCATAGGACTTGAACTTTTAAACTGGTTTTGATTGAAATTCGTTTGTGAAATTAAGAATGTGCTGATATGGTCAGTTTCTGCCTCATTTTGAAGTGCTCAGTTTTTTATTTTTTATTTTTAATTATTATAAAGTGAGCAAATCACTCATCTTACCTGTTGTTATGAGAAGGAATTAATCCCTCGACTTTTTACTCGGAAAAGAAGGAGGTTACTATCATTTATGAAAGGTGGGTTCAAGTTGTAATTTGTGTTATACCCATTCTCAATATCTGCAGTTTGTCAATGATTATATATATATATATATATAGACAATTATTAGTCGTTTGATCGTGATCCAATGACCGACATTGACAACCGTTACTGTTTTAAACAATAAGTACTGTATATATTACTGTAGTAATTATTGCTCATTAATGTTGGCTGTTGTATAGAAATCCAATGGTTGATAATAGATGTCTCTAAATTTTTTATCTATAGACGTCTATAGAAAAATTGTTCGTGCACACACATATATATATATTATACTGCTCTGAGTAGCTTGTGGATGATGTGACATGAAAGTTTGGTTGGTGTAAGGAGAGGGGTATGCTCATGGCATTTGAAGTTAATGCTCTCAGTCTATATCTTTCTTCTGCATTTGATAATTTCAGAGTGACTTAATTTTATCTTTCAGTTTGGTGTATGGTGGAATGTACAGGAATGGTAATTTTCCATTCAAAATAGTTTCTTAGTATGTGTTGATTGGTTAACATTTAAACAGATAAAACATCATCCTGATTTCCACTTCCCATAATTTCTAAACTAATTGATTGTTGATATAAATGATCACTGTTTGAATTTATATATATACAAACAAAATTTTATTATAAATAAATTGATCACTCTACTGTAATAAATGCGGATGAAATTTACTACAAATAAATTGATCATACTACTCAGTCAAAGCCTCAAGGACCTCAGAGCACCCTGCAGCAACACCATGAACAGTGGTCTCATTAACTCCATGTATATCTTCTCACATGGGCTTTTCTTTGCTGGCAAATCTCTGGACTTTTTTTCCCCTTGTGTTACTTTTGTTGTTTGGTTATTTTTCCTCTTTGTATTTCATTCTATATATTTGTTGAACTGGTCTGCTTTTAGTGTACACAAACTATATTACTTGATATCTTTAGTTTTGGGCTCCTTGGGTCAAAAGCTATATATAACGTGATATCTAATCAGCCTTTACGTGGATGGATATATATATTTTTTAACAAATACTACAAATACAGTTAATAAAAAAATAAACAAATATAAAATTATACCAATTACAATGACTTACTAATTTTTTAAAGATAATCCTTCTTCTTGTAATTTTAGAGGAGAGATAGTGCACAAGCCTCCATACTCAAGCATCCTGTTCACCCCTCTTTCAACTCTTGAATATAACTATATATGATTTTGTAATTGACAAACAAATATGATTTAGTTTTTTATAAAAAAAAACTATAAACATAAGTAAATAATATAGAATATAAAAATTATTATATATAATATTAAATTAAGAAGTGCCATAACTATGTTATACTTTTTTTTTATAAAATAAATAAATTACTGATTTATTAAAAATACATCAATAAAATCAAATAAGAAAAAAAAACAGAAAAGAAGAAAAACAGACATCAAAGCGAATTAGGAGGCAAAAACAATCACTAGGAGTGAAGCTTCACCTTATAAAAAAGCACACAAAAAATAACTAAAAAACAAGAGAAAAAACACAAACATCAAGTACCTATTTTATACGATCTAGTATATAAAAATCAAAACTGATTAGTTTATTCTGTTAACCAATCATACTCTCAATAATATATAAATTAATTAAACAAGATATTCATGTTTCTATTATTATACTAGTAAAAATTTTAATTTTTCACATAAAAATCAAATATCTTATCTATGAGCTTACTAACCATGTAATAAATATAATATATTTAAATAATATAAAATATTAATAGAAAAAACACTAATATATTATTATTGAAAAACAAATTAAACTCATGATTTTTTTTTTAAAAATTTCATCAAATGATTTTTTTTACAAATACAAAAAGTTCAAACTCACATGTATTTTCTCCAGTTAGTTTTTTTTTAAATTAAAAAAAAATACTCTTTTATTTTTTATAATTTTTTTGTTTTTTTTTTAAAACATTTCAAGGGACTATATAATAATAATAATAATAATAAAAATAATAAAAAGACATTGTCATTCTCTCTCACATGTGTTCAACGGAGACGAAGCCAGGCCCATCTTTTCTTGCACCATCACTGTACTCTGCCGGGCTCTCTTCCCATCATCCTCTCCGCATTCAATTCGCCTCTCTCTCTGTCTCCGTTGATACCCAAATTATCATCCATGGAATCCCTTATCCACGGATTTTTCGATGTGCCCTTGAATCCCTTAGCCTCTGTGACGCAACCAAAATCCCCATTTTCTTCTCCTGCCTTCATGGCCTCTTGCCTTACTAAACCAAAATCCGCTCATGCTGTTTGATTGGAGAAAACCAAGTGGTTTTCTGTGAAAAAGATGAGACCTTTGTCATTCTGGTGTATTTTCCTTTTGGCTGCTGTTGCTGCTGTGGTTTTGCTCTCACTGAACACTATCTACACTGGCGATTCAGGTATTGAGTTTTGTCCCCCAAAAAGTTGGCTTTTTTTTTTCTTTGATTCATGAACGGTGGTGGATTTGTTGTTGATTAAGTAATTGGTTATGGTTATAAAAAGTTATTTTTTTAGTTAAAAAAAAACTCATTTGAATGCATTTAACAAGAAGACATGAATGAAGCTTATGTTTATATCAATTTGAATGTCGTTTAGAAATTTTTTTTTTCTGTTTATGATGCTGCTGTGAAAAACTAAAGAGTTCTCTTATTCTTTTCTTTGTTTACTTTACTAGATGGTGATTAAAGTACTAATTTTGGTTCTTGGCTTGCACAATTAGAGTGTTGAATGCAATGAAGAGTGATTTGCTTCACTTGAAAATTTTTAACTTCAATTGTGGGCATATCTTAAAGAAGCAAAGAGATTACCCCATAATGTTACCTAAAGCTTAATTTTTATAATTATTCCATGCTGTGTGAAATGGGAATTTCCTTCAATGTTCAAGGATCCTCTATACTAATTTGTAGTATTTGTGCCTAGCTGCTGTCTTCTGCATCATGTCCTTCTATAAAATCTCATTAGTTTTAGACCCCCAAAAACAAAAAAAATGATTGCTTTCTATAAGTATGTGAGTAGTCGATGTCATTCATGTAACAATCAGCTTGTTGTTTCTCAAGGCAATGCAATGATATGAGTTTGAGGCAGCATTGTTTATAAGCACTTGACAGTGTTCCAATCCAAATCTTTTCCTTTCACAACTTCATTCTCAGTGAGTCAGAGTCATTTTATCTTATATTATAGAACCAAGTCCTAATCATATTTGATATCTGATTCTCATAGCTTCGGTATTTAAAATACTAATTATTGCTTTTGACTCTTCTAGCTTTTACAGACCATGGACTTGGAAGTGCAATCAGTGAACAATATATCTCATTGAAGAAGATAAACCGGAAACTGAAGGTAACTGTATCTGTTCAAAGTCACCAAAATCATGGTTGTATTTATCTATTTATACATACATAGACAATGGACAACAAGTTAATCATGAATTTTTCAATGACTTCAAATTTATTGATTAATTCTTTTTCAGGAAAGAGATTATGAGATTGAGACCACCAAAACCAAGAGGATCCTGATCAGTTTCGACTTGGATGATTACCCTCGCATTGACCCGGTTCCAAGTTCAAAAGCCACTATAAAGAATGGCCCAATTGAACACGGAACTCCCGTCATGCCATACATTCCACAACCCACTCCTCCAAGCCATCCTACTCCCCGGCACGGGTAACCCCTTGCATTACCTGTGTTATCTTATCGTTTGCAGCCATCGTCGGCTTTGTATCAGTCATGGCAAATTCAGTATCGTTTGTTTGGTAACTATGCTGTACTGTTTGCAAACATACCTTTTTTCGAATGTAGTTTTTGTTCTCTTTATGAATTAATAATCTTGCGTTGAAATGTTGTTGAACCATATCAGATCAATATCTCCAAGATCATAGTGCACTCTGCTAAAGCTTTAATTTTTTTTTTTTTTTTTTTGAAAGGAGGAGCTACATAGTTGCTAAAGCTTTAATCTTAGCAGGATAAATTTTAATAGACATGCATGTTTTGGATGAAAGCTAGATATACTGAGAAACCGGGGCATAGCCCAACGGCATCTATCATACCTTGTGATTAAGGTGTTTCGAGTTTGAGTTGCTCAACTCGCAATGCACAAAGTTCCATGTAGGAGATCTCTGTGAGGAGTTTTTTTTTTCTCTCCACCCGAAGGGACTTATAGCTGATGCAACTCTGTACCTGTTTGTTTTTAGACTAACTGTGCTCACTGCCTTGGTCCAAAAAACAAATCCAGATCCTTGGTTAAAAAAAAAAAAAAATCCAGATATACAGCACACCTTGCTGGTAAGATTTCTAACATTGAATACTTTACTACCAAATTGTTATTTGTACTTATGTATATCTCTGTTGAACTTCATTAAAGAAAATCAAATGTTCCTTGAAAAAACAAGCTATTGAATCTTGTGTCAGTGCCGTGAGACCTAGTTTTCTATTTACGTGCTATTCCTGAACAAATTTGGTTAACAATTGAGGCAAAAACAAATGCATGCAAATATTTAATTCTTTTGCTTCATGTGCATTTGGATTTACTTATTACTAAATTATTTGGAGTACTGAGAGAAATTGCAAGTAGCTTTGTAGCTTAGAATGCAAACAGAAGTGGAGTTAAAGCTCAGGTATTTTGTTGGTTTCAGTGACTTCTCAGAAAAAGTTACTGTAATTGATGCAAAGTTCTATGAAGAAATCCTTTTCTATTGTACTTTTGGTTTGATTTTCAGGTACTTTTTTTTGTCATTTTTTTATAAGTTTTTTATTTACATTAATTTCTATTTTGTTGTCCATCTTTCTTCTCTCTCTTTCAAATACAGTAATTTTTAATTTTAATTAAAAAAAATGGATGAACTACATTTATTAAAAAAAATAATAATAATACAACAAATCAATCACAACCTGTTATGGCAACCAACACTTGACAATCAGATACAACCCACACCATTAACCGTGGTACAATAACACAACCAAAATAAAACTCAACACCAACACAGAGGGAGGCTACAAAAAGTTAAACCCCCTCCCCTGACAGCTCAAGCAACTAACTTAGGCCCTGCTTTCGTGCCTCCTCGGCCCTGTCAACATCACCCATCGCCTCCTTACGTTGCTAAATAAACTCCAGATTTCGTCTAACTGTGACAATGGAGTCTTCTAACTTCTCTTAAGCACTATTTGTAACTGTTGAAAACTAAGATTGTATCATGCGATTAATATTCATAGTTGTAGAGAGAGTGGATGCATTAATATATTATTAAAAATGCGATCAATATTCACAATTTTATATGAAATTTCTAAAGGATTGAGTGATGAAGAATTATTATTTTTTTTTAAAAAAAAAATTGAGAATATACACAAAAGAAAATAATTATAAATGAGATATTTATGTGAGTTTTGACTAAATTTAGACTTGACTACTAAAACAACAGCATAAAACCAAATAAAAGTCAAAAATTGACTTGGAATCAAACCAAAATATTTTTGTCTCTGAATCCATTTTGTCGGAATGCCAAGTTGCCACCTTTCACAATCACAATATTTTTTTTTTCTCTCTCTCTAATCCCATTTGCACTAATGTCCATAAGACTTCTCTTTCACATTTATATTTTAATGTATTTTATCAAGAAGCTATTAATTTATTGTATTAATTAGAGTAATAAAGAAATTAGTTTATCATGCCTAAACATGTTATAGTTGAATCTAGCTTAAAATGATAATGAAAAACTCTGAACCAGGGCAGGGCCCAATGCATTTATTGGCTAATGTGAATCATTTATCATGTGACTCATTATGCCATTAAACATACATCACGGGTCATGTACCTCCTTCTGCTTCATAGTTTATTATTATTATTATTATTATTATTATTATTATTTTATTTTTTAAAAGTTTAAAATTTTGAAATAAGGAGTTCAATTTATGATCTACATTAATGGAACTTCTATTAATTTAAGTTAATAATCATAATAGATCATAAAAATAGCTTTTAAAAGAAATTAAAAGAGAAAAAAAAGAGAACAAAACAAGCTGGTGACTAAAACCTGGTTAGGCCCCACCACATTGATAGGTACAGCTTGGTTGAAATGGACCTTTAAATATGCTTTTCTTTTTTTTTTAAATAATAATAATAAATGTTGCAATTTTCCTTTTTTTTTAAAATAAAAAAATGAAAAAAAAACCATAAATTCCACCTCGTAACTCCATATCTTTCCTCATTAATTATTAATAATTAATAATTAATTAATTATCCATTAATATTTTTATATTATTACATAAAACCCACCTCCTTTCTCATCCCACGCTCTTCTTCTCTCTCACTAAAACCATCTCCAGCTTAGAATAACTAACCTACTCCTCTCTCAGAGCCGAGGTTCCGCTCCTCCGCCGGTGACTCAATGCCACCAGATCGCAACAAGAGATAGCCTTGAAACACCGAGATCTGTGCCTTGAGATCATCAACATGGTCGCCGCCACCGCCGCACCGCGAGATCCTGTCCGTCCACCTCTCTTCCCCTCCGAAAAAGACAATGCTGCCCTTCCCCGCCGTCCTCGAACCAAAGAGATCACCTCCCGGTATCTCACCACCCCCTCCTCCTCCTCTTCTTCGTCGACGAGCTCATCCTCCTCCTCCTCCTCCTCTTCCTCTTCTCGCCGGTTCCCTTCGCCGCTAGTGACTCCGCGCTCAACCCCACGGCCGGCGACACAGAAGCGCTCCCACTCTGTCGACCGTGCACGGCCCTCCCCCACCCCTACCGCTGAGCCCTCCGTCGCCGCGCGTGCTCTCTGCACCACCACACGTAGCCTCTCCGTCTCGTTCCAGGGCGAGTCGTTCTTCTACCAGACATCCAGAAGCAAGGCCTCCTCGCCTAGCCCCGCCCGTAAGGTAACTCCCGACCGCCGCCGGCCTACCGCATCGTCCGCCACCCCGGTTAAACCCCCAGACCAGTTGGAGAACTCTAAGCCCTTTGATCACCGCCGCTGGCCTGCTGCCAACGCCCGACACTCCAATCATCTGGCGAGAAGCCTGGATTGCTCCTTGGAGCATAGGGAGCCGATCATGACTGCAGTTCGATTGCTGAATCAGTTCGATGATAGCGCTCGCAGGGTTTCGTTTGATGGTGGGGATCTCTCTGCGTCGTCGGACACTGATAGCGTCTCATCTGGGAGCAATTCCGGTGCGCCGGAGGCTCGTCATACTCCATCATCTCGAGGGATCAGTGTGCCGGCGCGGTTCTGGCAAGAGACGAACAGCAGGCTGCGCCGGTTGCCCCAGGCGGCCACCACATTGGCGCCGCCGCCGAAGTTGATTGCTGTGAAGAAGTCATTAGGAGATAGCCCTTTGTCATCTCCACGTTCAATGTCATCGCCTCTTCATGGGCCTGCGAGGTCATCCTCACCAAGTAAGCTTTCGTCTTCTCCTTCCTCGAGGGGTGCTGCAAGCCCCTTGAAGACAAGGAATGGAGTGGCAATGGGACTGAATGCTGCCAGGCAGCAGCCGTGCAATGCACCATCTATCTTGAGCTTTTCGGCGGAGGTGAGGAGGGCGAAGAAGGGGGAGAATAGGATTGAGGAGGCACATTTGCTGAGGCTGTTCGATAATCGGGAGTTGCAGTGGAGGTGGGTGAATGCTAGGGCTGGCGTTGCTTTATCATTGCATAGACTGACTGCGGAGGTAATGCTCATATAGGACATTTTGAATATCTCTCTTTCTGCATAGTTTTGGGCTTTCTTTTGCATGGAATAGTTGTGTCTATTGACAAATTGATTTATTTGACTGCTATATATGACTTCTCATATATACTCTGCTGAATTATGTGGCACTTCGTGTTGCTCCTGAAATGTAACTCATGGGAATCATGTATTTAACTGATGTGTTTGTGTTATCCTCTCAGCAATTTTTGGGACATGCTGTGTGATATAACTGCCAGGTTGCTATTTTAATTGTTCGGTGCTGCATTGGTGAATTGGCTGTGTTATCCTCTGAAGCATTTTGATGTATCGTTTTCTTTCTTTACATCCTTGTGTTTGGCATGATCCCTTTAAATCTTATTGGTTTGTTTCCTGACATAGTGATAGCAAAACCTTTGGCTTTGGTTCATACCTTGCCTTTTAAAGCACTTGCATTTTGGTGTAGAAGGTATTCGCCTGTCACATTTGGAGCATTTCTTTTGTTCCAATATTTCAGTGACTTTGCTATACAGTCTTTTATCCTCTGTGGAATCTTTCTTTGCTAAAAGAAAAAGTGTTGAAACTGCACCTTGTCCTATACTTTCCAAGGCATTGCTTCGTCATTCAATTTCTATTTGCATCTGTTAGCTTCATTTGCACTCATCTTGCCTGTCATTTTGTTTGACGTGGATGCTTTCAGAGACCAAGTCCTTGTGATGTTAAATTGATTGTATCTTAACTAAACCATGAAGTATTTATATGCTTCTCACTATTTAGTGGCATGGACTGTTTTCTTCCTTCTGATGCATAACAACAAGTAGAATGCATTGGCTGCTAGTTTTTTTCATGACAAGAAGAAAGCTGCTTCCTCCAACAGAGTTTGAGAGCGCTTTCTGTCTGTAAGTTTTTTTATACTACTTCCATTTGATTATTATTGATGCAGCGATATTCTTCTATTGGATATTTAGTTTATGTGAAGACAGCCAAGGTTGTTTCATAACCTCAGTTGAATAGTTTTCAAGGTTTGATCATCTGACATCCATTATATTCATTGATCAACTGCCACTGGCTCCCCTATCCTGATTAACTTGGATATAAATTTCAGAGAGGTAGAACCATTTAGTTCTTGCAAAGTCCATTCAATATGTTATAGATACCAATCCAGCAATCATAGTTGGGCAATCTGGATTTACCCAAGGGTGGGCTTGGTAACAAAAAGAATCAAAAGAATTGAGAAATTTTGGTCAACTTGGTGGTTTTGGAGTATTTTCACTTAAAATAGGCATGACCTTTAAACCATTATTCAAAGTTGGATTCCTGAAATCCTACAATTGAAACAGTGTTCAAAGCTGAATGCTGTTGTGACTTGTTGTTGGCAGCAGGCCTGCAGTTGTATAAGTTACAGTAAAGATGTATATGAAGAATTTAGTTGATAGTCTGATTTGCTATAAGCAATGCCTGATTTTATCTAGGTGCTTTTGTTGACAAGCCAAAGAGAAAACACTGTAGACAATGACCATAAAGAGTCATGCTCTTATTACCTGCTTCTCAAATCTAGATTTTGGAAAAATTGAGAAATGGAGAACTGATCTAACATAAGTTGATACTGGTTAAGTCATTATGAATGTTTGGTCACATGGCATTTGTCTATAAGATGAGTTCTTATAGATATTTTGAACTTGTTCGTGGTTTCCAATTTCCTTATCTATGTGGTCTTGTTTTGCTTGAGGTTCTCTTACTGTTTTTTATTTTTTATTTTTTGCACTCTCTACATCCTGGGAGTGATTGTGAAATCACTTGTTTCTTCTACTTGGTTCTGGGTTGAACTCCCTGAATGAAACATTGTTCTTTACCTAGATGAAAATAACTTAACTATTAGATGTTCCAGAACATATGGTTGAAGGCCAGTTGAACAAATTGATTAATTCCATCAACATCTGGTGGGTGATGCATGTGAAGACCTCATAATTTTCTATATCCAATTTCTCACTGTTTGGTTGTTTATGTCATTGTTTTCCTGTCTTAAATTTTCCATCTGATCATTTGTTTTATCTGTCAGAAAAATTTATATGATGCATGGATAACAATTTCTGACTTGCGTGATTCTGTCACAATTAAACGGATCAAGCTACATATGTTGAGACAGAAGATGAAGCTAATTTCCATTCTCAAGGGACAAGTAAGCCTTTTGTTTTAATCCTTCTTATCTTTGTAATGCTCTTGTTATGCAATGTATCTTCTTTGTTATGACTGAGATATTCTTATAGAAAGCACAAGCCGAAGGAAACTTTACCTTGGGAAATTGTGCAAGAATGGATGTGCTTGCATATATTTTTGATTGCTTCAAGTTTATGCTTCTAAACTTTGCCATTATTAAACAATGCAGACAACCTACCTGGAAGAATGGCTGGAGATGGAAAGAGACCATTCTAGTTCTTTATCAGGAACAATCGAAGCCCTAAGAGCTAGCACCCTCCGCCTTCCAATTGTTAGTGGAGCAAGGGTGTGTACTCTAGAATTTCCATTACATCCTATTTCAAATTAACAGTTGCAAAGTTTGTAATGTTTCTTGTTCATCAGGCTGATATTCTAGAAGTTAAACATGCCGTCAGTTCTGCAGTTGATGTAATGCAGTCAATGGGATCCTCGATATGCTCTCTCCTATCAAAGGTTAGTAGTGCCTATTGTCAACTTTGTCTTGTTTTGTGTGTCTGTGTCTGTTCAAGACTTTCTTTGTCGACATCTAGAAGTTTGAGTTTTAAGACCACATTGTGACCTATATTAAAAGGTCTACCCTAAATTTAGGACAGCATGTGCTTAGTTCTCTTATATTAGCTTCAACTGGTTAGATATCTGGAAGCTGAAACAATTTCCATATACAGGTAGAGGGGGCAAGCTACTTGGTATCTGAGCTTGCTAAAATTGCAGCACAAGAGCGTGGATTGCTGAACCAATCCAGAGATCTTCTGTCCACTGTAGCAGCCATGGATGTAAGTCCTTCTGCAACTGAATTCTCTCTCCACTACTCCTGGACTGTATTAGCCTTCTGTTTGATATGAACATTTGTACAGGTAAAGCAATGTAGCCTGAGAGGTCATATTTTGCAACTACAGTGCAAGCCAAGCAAGTCACCACCATAGAGCACACCTCATTCTTAACTGCCTTTGTGATTACTAACAAGCGACCACCTTTCCTTTTCCAACTGAAGGTTGTCCTGGAAATAATAACGTGTGATGGTATTTTTTGGGTGGTAAGTGTTTGCTCCAAGCCTATTAACTTGTCTAGGGTTTGCTGATTCAAGTGTTTTTGAGTGCGTAATCCCATAGAAATGTATTCCCTTCAGGTTTACACTAGCTGTACACTAGTTCTTCATACTGCTGATCAAAGAAAAGCTGTTGTATATATGTGTTATTTTTTCATTCGCGTGGTTAAAAATCACCATTTCTTACCAGGCTTTACTTGTGTTCTGGCAAAGTTAGTTTGTCAGCCCGGAAATTGTTCAAATATTTTTGGTTGCTTGAGGTGATTGACCCCTAGGAATGTCCATTAACCTATGAATGAGCATTGAAGTCATTCTCATGTGTTGTATCTATTTAATGTTTATATCAATCAATATTTTTGTTCTCATGTTATCTTTTGAGTCAAATGGATATGAACAAGATATTGTTTTTGGAGCTGAGATGTTTATTCTTTGCATGATATTACCATCTGAATTTTTTTAGCTGTGGCTGCCATTATTCTGGTACTTGTTCTGACGTTCAGTGGAGTGCATCACAGAATTTTTGCAGCTCCAGATATTGATCCGCAACTGGTCCGGTCATAACGAATTTGATACGTTCTTGCAGCCATTTGCTTCCACAAGGTTGAGAACATTTGGTGAGTTGTTATTGTTATACTTTAAGTTGAAAGGGATATCCATCTTGACATTGTGCATTGCCAAATATTCTATCTGAAAATATTCTTTCCATAACTCGCTTTCATACATTTTGATGGTCTCTTTGTGTTGAAAACTATGTTTGCTTATTGCTCAATTACTGATGCACCCTTCTAAGATTTATAATATCAGATAAGTACACTTGCAAATCCTGTGCTTCCATTCTTGAAAGCTTTATAAATGTCTGTATAATCAGTTTCTTCTAGGAATATACATTAAGAACAACCCTAGTATTTGTCTTGATTCTCACAGGTATAAACATTAAACTTAGTTCTTAGAAAGCTATGCAAGTAATTGCCAATTCTATCTACGTATATATTTGTATATGTGTTTTATTGATGACAATATTGTTTATTATATAGAGGAAAGCTTACTCTAGGCTACACTGAAAGGACAAATGCCTTTTAAGACATCTACTAGGCCATCTTAAAGATGAAGTTTAGTGAGATCCTAGCTAGAAGAGAGATAGGGAGAGCTCAAACAATAAGTTCAACAACTAGAAGGATGCTTCCATTAACACTACTAGAGAACAAAGATGATGTAACAACCAACAAGAATATTATTAATATGACAACATTCATGCCTTTCTTTCAAATAAAACAATGCTTGTTCATAAAATACCAAGGATGACTCCTTTGGATGTTTATATTATTCTTTCTTAGTATCCAAGAGTTGAGGAAAAATTTTAGGTCCCTTGAATCATATTTTGCTCCTAACCAAATAAGAAAAAGAATAAATAAACTTGAGTTTAAGGAGTATTTGTTGATTTTTATTTTAAAATTTTCTGAATAGCTTTTTTTTAATGACCTTTTTTATGAAGTTGCAAGAACAAATTGTATTGAAAAGATAAATGGGTCTAGTCAAAAGTTCAATTGATGATCTTAATGAAAAGTCAAGTTCTTAGTTGGGGTATCTAGTTGAGTTGACTCATGTACTGTCTAAGTTTGATGGCTCACCATTAAGTTCTAACATTGACTTCCTAAGACATCAACCACTGCAACCTTCTTAGAACTATCATTTTTCCTTTTTTTTCCATTTATTAAATAAAAAACCACTTAGAAAGCCTTCAACCATAAGAAAAGTATGCAAACAACACCTAAAAAGAAAGAGAAGGATTAAACTTTTGAAAATAATAAAAAGTAAATCCATATTTATATCAAACAATGCATTGAATAATTAGGTCATGTGCACCCAAAGAGGTAGGAGTAATTATGAAACTCAAAGTAAAACATGGTTGGTCCCATGTTGGGTGTAAAGGGTGCCACTTTGTTTACATATAATTGTGGGATCCTAGTCACACCCTCCCCCTCACTACTCCCAAACCACCAACAACTGAGACTCTTTAATAAAATCCAACCCCCTTAATAAACATCACCATTATTTTATATTATTATTTTTTTGCACTTTCTCATCTTCTTCCTCACCAACAAACAACAAAACTATTTCAAGCCTTTCATCATTAAATTAGTTTTGTCATCATTCAATTCAAAATTATATATGCCTTATTTCTTTCTCTTTTAACAAGGAAGGGTATTTAATGACGCAATGTGATGGCTTTATTAGCGTATGTGTGTGTGTGTATATATATATATATACATAGAAATTATGGTCATATATATTTTATATAGAATATTAATTTTATTGTCACAATAATATTCATTCATGGGTCCCTTTTCTTAATCTTCAATTAGATCAATAATTGAATGAGAATGAGCCAATTATTTGAGTTTCAAGGTTCTCTGCTTTCCAGGCTCTTGCCTAATTTTTTTTAACCTATCAATCTGCTTTGAATCTTGTGGTTCCTTGCTTTGTTTGCAGTTTCTGTACCAAATATGCATTTTTTTTATTTATTTATGTGATAAAAAATTGTATGATGTTTCAAGGTTGATGATGCTCTAAGTGGCCATTTTTCACAACAAATGAATTGAATACAGTTACGTCTTGTCAACTGTGATTTTTTTGCATGACTTTTACCCTCACATTGCATCTTCAAAAGTTCCGTGGCATTTTTTATAAAAGCTAATGATCACTTTATGTGTTGGATATTATGATGAGATAAGTTTGAACTTCAACTCACGCATAATGAAAATATAGATATATTAAAATAATAGTTTTATGGTGCACACACTCTAGCATAGATTTATTTATATTTATTAAAAATTTATATTTATATGTAAATTATTTTGAATGAAAAGAAATGAAAGAATTAAAGAAATAATTTAATGGATGATGAGGAGCAAGTTAACCGTAAACAATTAATTCATAGATAATAATTCATTTGAATTACTACAGAATAGAGAATAGCAATATATCAAAATAAAAAGTAAGAGCTAATCAGTTTTTATTTTATTAATTTAAGAAGAAGGCCTTTTTTTCTTTTTATCGATTTATTTATGAAATTTAAATAAAAAATTATATTCTTTCATTCTTTAATGGGCATGGAATAAAAATTTAAAAAAAAAAAGTACTAATTCATAAACAAATAATGTTTGCTTTTCTAACAAAGTTATATATTTTGAATTGTAAATATGTGAAAATAAAAAATATCAAATACAATAATTTTTATTGTGATATTAACTTTCTCAAAAACTTTTAACATAAATTATATACTGGATGAATTAGCCCAGAATATCTCTTACAATAAACAAATTTTTTAAATTTATGATTATTTTTATTTTAAAAATAACCCTCTATCTCAAACCATTTAACAACTCCAATCAAATAATAAACATAGCCCCAAATTATCCAAAATAAAATAAAATCGATGACTTAAAAAAAAAAAAAAAAAAAAAAGTTAAAAGAAAGGCACTGAACGTGAACAAACCCCTTTCTTGGATGTTAAAAAGAGAAAGAAAGGGAGGTACCCAATTGGGCATTAGTGGGCAAGTGTTGGGCCGGGCCCACCAATGAAACGCGGCGACCCGCAGAGAATAAGGGGCTTTATTGGAGTGGTGGGCCCCACACACACTTCATTCTCCTCTCTTCCCCGGCTCCCCGCGGTTGAAAAAAAAAAAAGCAAAGTTAATAATAAATAAATATACACATAAACAAAAAGGTTTTAAAAAAATTAAAACAAATAAATTTACAAAAATACAAATTAGTTAAAAAATTGCACTAAAAAAAACTTGGAAGATGTTTCATATAGTGTTTAATCAGTGAACATTTGATAAATTAAATTAGTTTAAAGTCACTCAAATAAATTAAAGAAAAAAATAGTTTAAGTTAAAAAAAAAATATAAATATGAAATATGAAATAGAACGGATATATATTAGTATTCCTATATACAAAAATAGAGCCTTAAAATGAGGTAAGAAACCCAAATATGTGGCTAAAAAACAGGTGAAATAATAGAGCCCTAGTAAACTATCAACATCCCACACACGCTGACCTCTTTCAACTAGAACCCAAAAACAACACCACCACCCTTAAATATGAGTGGGGCCCATATGAACACAACCTAAGTGTCTAAAACCACACTGCTTTTAGTGACGTCTCCTCTCTCTCCCATCCCTCCAACTTGCATTGCACCCACCCCCCCCGGCCCCCACAACCTTCTCCCTTATCTGGGCCCCACTCTCTCTCTCTTTCCTTTTCATTAGAGACGTCTTTGGTATTCTCTCCTTATCTCACAAATGGGCTTTTTTTATTAGGGTTTCAGATCAATCTTCCAAGCCCGAAACCCATCCCATTAACTTGATATCTCATACTGATACCTTAAGAGTTTTTCATATTAAATTAAAAAAAAAAAATCATATAGCTCTCACTTATTTATAGAGTTCTTAAAGCCGTGGTAAAATAGATTGTTTTATTTATTTATCTATTGGAGTTGATATCAATTACAAAATATAGATAATTTATGTGTACTATATGTCAGTAATAAATTATTAACTTAATATATTTATGCTTTGATTTTGCATGAGTTGAGACTCAAATTCTTTTTCTAAATAAAACACAAACACTTATTAATGAATATGGAGATCTAATAATTTTTTATCCAAGTTAATTGAAAGGATGATTGCACTAAAAGGGAGTTTGATAGAATTTAGTGTAAAGATTTTTTTTAGTTAAAGAAATATTTAAAATCAAAATCTTTTTTAAGTTTAAATATTTTCTTTAATATAAGATTGTTATAACGATAATTTTATAATTATTTATTTTAACTTAAAAGAAGTAGGATAACACAACCAAAATGGATAGGTTTACCTATATATATATATATATATATTATAAACCAGAAGCTTATAGCATTTGGGAAACAAAAATTTCGGGCCGGGCTTAAGACGAGACGACCAGCTGAAATCACACCGGTCCTAAACAACGCGCCAAACAAGTTCCACCGACTTTTGCCGGAAAACACTAAAATATTTGTCACTAAATAAATAAATAAATATATATATATATATACTTTTTAAATAAATAACTCCGCTTCTCTCCAGAGTTCGGATAACTACGACCAATTTCTTTAATATTAAAAATCCATTATTTACTTACACGTGTCGCAAGCTAGTAACTCCAAAGCCACACCGCATGCATTCAAAGAAGCGGCGCAACGCCGGGTCTCCTGGAAGTAATACTTAATTATAAATTTATTATTTGGCTTAAAAAAAAGATTAACCTTATTTAATTTTATTAAAGAAAACATAAAATTACATTTTATTATATATATTAATATATATATTCTTAAGCTCACCGGAATCCCATCGCGGTCCCAAACGGGAACCCAAGCCGGTAATTTCATTTTAAAAAAAAAGGAAAAAAGGAAAAAAAAACCTTAATAAAATCCAATTATAATACGGATGGAAAATTGTCACCGCAAAAAGTGACCCGAATTTACACCCAAGACGCACTTAACCGCCTCCGCGTGCGACACCATAAGAATTCGCCGGGAGAAAAACGAAAGCAAGAGCTCAGACGAAGAGGTTCAGAAGACTAGGGCGGCCACGTTCGCCGCTCTCGGAGCTCGTCGTCACGGATCCCTCAGAGTTCATCGACGGCGTCGCCGGCCTTTTCCTCTCCGACACCGTCGTTGTCGTCAGGCAAAGGTCCAGATCGCACGCCGCACGCGATCTCCCTTCTGGTAACCCTAACCCTTCGGTTCGTCTCCGCTTCGGAGATGACAAGCTCTGGTTTGCGTACAGCTGCTCGGTGTCGCTACCAGGGGTCGCAGGTGGATCGAGATCGAGGATCGGGCGTGGTACCCCACCGTGCAGCACGGTTTCAACAGCAGCCTGGCAGAGATGCCAATTCCCACTCCATAGTAACCCTACTGCGCCGCTCACCGGGTTCACCGTCCTCCCGCACGCCTCATAGAGCAACGACTGGAACAACGCTGCAAAAAGGAAACACGATCGGTGAGTTAGATTGAAATCCATGATGATTATGATCTGCGACTAGCTAAGGGTGTGGTGGTTGTTACCAGGGCGTTGAGGAGCGGGGACGGCGGAGATGAAGGACATGAGACCAGCGCGGCCGAAGAACTTGGCGACGAAGACGGTGGCGTGGCCTTGAGCTTCAGCGCCATCGATCCATTGAAGGCAAGGGCGAAGAAGGCAAGCCTCGCTGCAACCCTTGCGCAAGACCCGGCACCCGTTGCAGCTCATCGTCTCATCCACTCTCAACCGTCCGATCGTGCTGCAATCTTAGGCAAGGTACGGCTCCGATACCTCTAATTTTTTTTTCTTGGAATTTATGGAATTATTAAATTAGTTGGAAAAATGGTTTGCTTGGGATGCAAGAAAGAGAAAGGGGGAGATGGGAAGGGGAGAAGTGGGAGGGGTGGTGGTATTATATGGGTTAGGAAGTGACCAGAGGGTAGGGTTAAGTTGACTCAAGGGTTAAGGGTGGAGGTCTTGGGGAGTGGGACGTGGGGTTAGGGAGTGGAGAAGTTCCAAGGTCCTGGGGTGCGGGGTGTGGGGCGGCTCCGTGTTTCCGCGGCTGGTCGGACCTCTCGCACGCTCTTTTCGCACCACACGATCCCCACTTTGGCACTCTAATAATAGATGATGCGTCCGGACAAAGTGTTTAAGCTTATTTATTATTAGCTCAGTTATTTTTTGCGGAAAACACCCTTATATAGTTTGAATTAATTAAAAATGGATGTGAGGAAGTTCAATGTTACTTGTTTGGTTGGAGAATAGAGAATAATTTGGAAATGTTATAATACTAAAAATACACACTTTGATGACTTGGATGGGTTACCTACCTAATATTTAAAAGGGGAGAAGTAGAGAATATGTTTCTAGCTTCTTTTAATTAAAAAGATTAGAATTGATGGTTTGATTTGGACTTTTAGGAAATTTTATAATTATCAAAACAAAATGTATGATGTGAAAAAAGTTGATATTGGGAGGACTCGTTGAAAAAATAGAATGGAATGGAGAAATTGAGATAAAGTGGAGCAATAAAGAAGAGTTTCACCTCAATTGTCCTGATTGTTTTGATATGTATTTTAGTTTTTTTTTTTTTTTTTGAAATATGGAAAAACCAGCGCTGTCAGTCACACACAATTTTCAATTAAAAAAAAGAATCGAATCTTCAATTTTTCGTATAGAAGACAATGACATTACCATCATGCTATTAGGTCAGTGATATATATTATGACTCATCAATCTCAAAGTGATTTGTTATGGTATAATAGTTTTTTTTTAATAACCTAGAGTAGATTTATACCAAGGATAAATAGTCACTTAAACCATCTTATTAGGCAGTATTGTTAGGATTTTGTTGAAGTGACAATTTACATGAGAGATTTAACGTGGTGAGTGGACTATCCCATGCTCAAAGGAAAATTTCTTTAGGTAATTTCTACAAGGAAAGCAGGGAAATGCAGAAGAATTTTAATGCATAAAGGTTTGCACTAAAATTTCCTTATTCATAATTTTTAGGAGAAGTTCAGACAGATAAAATAGTGAACTAAAAAAGAAAATATTAAAAGTGGTATAATTTAATTGTTCGGCAATTGTTAAGAATAGTTCAATACCAAGTATTTTTATCTATTTATAACTAACATCTCCCTCAGAGGGAGTACTACTAATACTGAGACTTTTAAATTTTTAAACCCTACAGCCCGTCTTAGATTAAATTAAAGAAGTTCCCCATCATTTTCACATTTGTATCATGAGTCAGAGTCTAGTGTGTCATCTTTATTTTAATACTAACTTTTACACCAGTCAAACACTGACTACAAACTTCGCCCCTTGGTCATAGTGAAGCTCTTTTTCACAAATTTCAACAACTAAGCGTAAATGCTGCGACGCAGAGACAGACTGGCTTCATGACTTGTTCAAAAAGGGGGCATGGGTATTATACGGAAACCACCAGAAAGAAACTACCTAGGAAAAGTTTGAAATATTTTAAAAAGCTAGCCATGCAAAATGGTCACCGTCAAAGATGCTTAGAAACCGGCCGCAGACTTGTTCACCGGCACCTTCCTCGCAACTTCACATGCCTTCCTTTTCACACAAACCATTTTTGCTGACTATTGTGTTTCACCATCACTCTCTGTTAAAGATTTCAGAACCCGTTTTCTCATTTCAATTCAACTAATGATAAGTTTCTCTCTTGCAATAAGGAAATAAGGAAATATATATATAGTTTAGTTTAGTTGTTGTTTGGCCCCATGAAAACCGTGGGTTTTGTTTTTGTTGAGAAAGTTGAACAAATCACATATTTATACATGGTAGAAGATTTATTATCTGTGAGATTATAATTTTTGATATATTATTAAAAATGTATGTAACAAATTTTTATTCCTTTGTGTGTTTATTTGGCTTGCATGGCGAATTTTTAAGAATTATTAAGTTACAGTAATTAATGTATATTCATACTTGCATATATATTATTTTTTTTATTTAAGGTAATCATGCATTGAGTTGAATACTAAGCCATTTGTATGAATGTCAAATACTTTAAACAATAGTCATTGTGAGGGTGGCAATATTTTTATTATAGAAGTAAAATGAGTAATTATTTTTTTATGTAAAAAAATTTAAAAATATGTATATTTTTAAGTATCAATTTTTTTTTGTATATATGTTTTTTGACATGAAGTTATTAAAATTAAATTAAATAACAAAATATCATGTTATATCCTATTCATCCATCTTTTATTTTATTTTTTGAGATAGGAAAGAGAATATAATCAATAACAAAATATCATGATCCTTTTTTTTTAACTTGAGGCAGTGTCACATTGACCTCTTCATAGATACTAAAGTTTTCAGTTCTGAGTCTTGACATGTTGTATTTGTTTATATGTATTTTGTGTGTTTGGCTGAAGTTAGTTAATTATCAAGTAATAAATCCTGAAAGGCTCATCTTCATCATAGTGTAAATTCAAAGAGCTTATAAGTTTTCCTGAGTTTACATCGAAGGTATAGGTGGCATTAATATAAATATATATATTTTACTCTTATATATGTAAAAAAAGACTAACAATTACCAAATTTTATAGGGACATCAAAACAAATTTCATATATCTAAATACAAACAACAAAGGTGACCTATCAAATGGCATTGGCATGAGGACAATGATATATATATATTCCGTGAAGCCAAGTTGAGGGATTGGGAATCCTTTTAGCTTGGTGATACACACTGTTTATTAGTGTTTTATCAGTGATGGATGTGAACGGGTGAATGGGATCCCCACCAGGTGGGATCACCATCTCCTCCAAACCCGTCCACCTGATGTGGCTCTACGACATGGACATTTACACCAAAACCTAAAACCTCTAGGGGCGGTGTCCCTATCCAGGGATCTTGACCTGTGACCCTAATGGTTGGTGGTGGGACCTCGTTTAAAGAGATCCGATCGACAAAACTCGTGGCCGCATGAGAAAGCAAGCAGATATTCTTTTGCAAGTGGACCTGCAAAGAATCAACCTCATTAGTACTTGTGTCGCATATCATCATCTTCTTTCTTTCCTTAGTTTTTATATCTCCTCTCTTTCTTCCTTTAATTATATAGCATTAGGTTAGGGTCACCTCCCCCTCTCCTCCCCTGTCTCTTTGGTTGGTGGACAGATAGGTCTATAGTTATGCGCTTTTATCAACTATTAAAATTACATAGTTGAAAATTTATGAAAATTCTATAATTTATTTATTTATTTATTTATTTTGATAACATATGACAAGCGCCCTCCTTTCGGGTTTAAGTCAAGGACGTGTATGTGCGGGGAGCACCGCAACCAGCTCAACACACTCCCGTCCCTTCACCTTGCGCGTGATGGGAACCGAAACAAATACCCTACGTAAGGGACCTGGTGCCAATTGACCCAAGAGTCGTTGGCAAATTCTATAATTTATATAAGCAATTTTAGCTTTAATTTTATTTTTTTATTTTGCAAGTTTATGAAAATTTAAAATCATGGGATATAGGTGTTTTTATAATATTTGAGACTCTAGCTAACTGAATGGATGGGATGTACAAACCTAATCAAATACAAAAGAGAATAAAACAACTTCCTTTCTAATCTTACTTTTATTAAGTGTGGCAATTAGGATGGTCCCAAGCAAACGGTGGGCACTTGAGGATGGTCCAACCAATGGCTCTCTTACGGCCAATATTGCCCATGAGTTTGAATGGCCCTGCTGCAAGTTTCTCACTAGTCCACTTGCTATTATTTTATAAACCTTTTGTCCTGAAACCCCACGATGTGTGTGTGCGTTATACGCCTAACTCTAGCTAACCAATTTTGAATGGTTTAGAACTTTGACAAGACATTTCCAGAAAAAAAAAATAAACAAAATAAAAAAAAAACTTCTTTCTTTGATTCAATGTATATGTCTAAATCTAGCAGTACAGCTTGAAAATTTTGATCATTGTTGCCAACCTCTCTGAGAACCTGCCTGCAAACTGTGCATCAATGAAGTGTCCTTGAAGGAAAAGAAGAGTTCAGATTAGGGCTGTAAATGAGCCGAGCCGAGCCGAGCTTTGTCTTGTTCAAGCTTGGCTCGTTACTATTTCATCGAGCTTGAGCTCGAGCCGAGCTTTCTTCGAGCTTCATTTTTTAGGTTCAAGCTTGGCTCATTACTATTTTAACCGAGCTCGAGCTCTAAACGAGCTTATTTCGAGCTTCATGCTCGAGCTCAATTTGTTAAGAAAATTTGAAGCTTAAACTTGTCTCGTTAGCTTGATTAAGGTTTGATTATTATTTTTTTTCCATTTAACTCAATGAACTAGCTAACCCGAGCTTTTAATGAGCTCAGCCTTCAAATAGTAGTTTACAACCCTATATGTGTGACTCAAGTTGACAACAACGACATAATCACATATACACCTTAATATATATATATATATATATATATATATATATATATATATATACGAGCTTGTTCACGAGTTTTGTTCGTGAACCATGTTCATGAGCCAAAATGAGCCGAGCTTTCAGTTGCTCAAGCTTGGCTCGTTTATTAATCGAGCTTGAAAATGAAGCTCAAGCTTGGCTCGTTTATAATATGAGCTGAACACGAACGAGCTCTTATCGAGTCGAACACCGAGCCGCTCACGAACGGCTCGGCTCAAATACACCCCTAGTTCAGATTTTGTAAATAACGCAGGACATAAACTGTACTATAATCTAGTCAGCAAGTCTGAAAGATTGACGTACCATGTTCGTCCTCATGTTAGAGTTTTGTGTTCCTCATGGAATTGTGGGTCTATTTGTGATTGTGAAGCATATATAGGCCTGTAAAGAGAATACGTTTCAGCTGGAGCCCAACCTGGCTTCTTCCACTGAATGCTTTGTTTCAGGAGCATGTTTGGGTGCTGGGCCCAACCTAGGTACATTAATTAAAGTTTGAGCCATTCTTCCATGACAATGAGCTTTAGCGCCTATATATATATGATCTTATCTCTAAGAAGTACTGACTTGACTAAGTTATCTAAATTTGATAACCTTTTGTTTTGAGTTAATTGCACATGGAGAGTGATTGTGGTGATGCTGAACTTATTGATTTCAAATACCGTTGTAAAGTCTCTAGGAGATTACAAAGAATAGCTAGTCAGTGTTATGGATAAACTTGGAGAAGTTGTTCTTTTGTAGTTGCCCATCTGCATGCAATCATTGACATTTGGCATCCTTAAGTGACTTTGTGCATAGATGAGTTATTAGATACAAAATTAGAATCAAGTCATAGTGTAGCTTATTGGAAGAATAGGTGCTAGTTCTCATCTCAAACATATCACATTCTTGCTCCATGAGAACTTAATTTGCTCAACTTGCCAGTAATCCTGTATCCAAATTTTATTATGGTTTAGAAACAATATTACCTGTCTATATTGTTCAAACTCTTACATATTATGGTTCTTGTAAACCAAGGAGACAAGTTTGAGCATGGAAGTTGTAGATCAGAAAGCAACAGATATGTTCTTGCTCTATTTTAGAATATATCTGAAATTTCACCTGTGCAATGTGGTGAGCGAGATAAATAATGTTGTTGCCATATCCTTGCTCTTCAAAACGACATAATAAAAATGCAACCTAGAAACCTATGTATAGTTCCAAGAAATTGAAGCCAAGATAACATTTAAAAGAGAATTGATCATCAAAAGCATATCTGCCAAATAAATTTGATGCCAGATCATAAAGTGTGGCTCAAGTATTAAGGAAATGGCTCTCAGTACTAAGGATCTAGGATGTACTTCAATAGGAACATGTAGCCTTAATTTCAAAAGGAAAACAACATCAATTAAAAAAAAAACCCAAACTTTTAAAAGATTCATTAGGAAGTAATTATTAATGGATCTATCCAAACATTGTTGTGTGTTTGTCTACTTATCTATGGATTTCTTTATGCACAGGTATGTGTGGCTTGTTTTCATATGCACAAGGTATGCATGCCAATCTGTCAAACCAATACATAATCTTGCAAATATTAAGCAACATAGAACCATAGAAAATGAAAGATGGCGTAGGGAAATAGTTCTTGACTACTCAAAAGATTCCATTCCTTAAAAAACACAGTGAAGAGTTTATGGACTGCAAAACGAATTTCACAAGGTCCTAGACTAGATGTATGTCCACATAAGTTCAAGCACGTCTGTGGTTTTTCATGGGGTGAATCAATTGATGATGGAAGTCCACAATATGTCTTTGAACTGTGTCTGAATGTTCATTTTGATCCTCACATAAAGATGCCATTTTGTTTCTTTATTCTTGCCAGCTGTTTGAGGCAAAAACTACACATTTATGTTCATGATTGTACTTGAATATCAGAAATATGTTTATTTTGGCCTTCCCTGAAATCTTAATTAAATCTAAAATAATTCATTAGATGATTAAAATGCCTACTTTCATGTTGTTTAGGGATCAAACTTGCACTTTTTGCAATCAGAACCAACTATGGATTTTAGATGGACCTATCTATTTGATTAGTTCGATTGTCTTGATAAAACCCTGGAAAATTCACTAGAAATATATTTTGTGATTGAAAGATGATACATTCTATACGGCTTTCATTTTTCACAGTTCGAAGTCATTTAGAAAATGCATTCAATGACGAAGCTCAACATGCACTTAATCTTGATCACTTGCAAGGCATTCTAGTTTTTTGAGTTAATGAAACTAACAAGGAGTAGGTGTTGGCTTCCATGTTGAGCAAATGCCTATCAAGAACTCTTGTCAAAGTTGTAGAGATGTAACCAACGACCAAGTGGTCTATTAGTAGCCGGGTCCCCAATAGAACCCTTCACAAGTGGTGAGAGTTCGAATCTTGGGTGAGGGTATATTTCTAGGAGTGTGAGTAGTGGTTGTGTGCGGGTGGTCTCTGCGCCCATGTGTGCGCGGGCCCTACTCCCACTTGCTCCGCCGAGGCTTGTGCACACCCCTGTCTTAGCGGCTAGGCCGCTCATCTTGGCAAAAAAAAAAAAAAAAGTTGTAGAGATGTAAGTCCATTTTGCCGGTTTCTCAATGATCAAACTCAATCAAAACTATGTACATGTGTTCATCATTTCAAGGCTTGTTTCTTATCCATTTAATTCATCAAGCAAACAATTTATTTTCTATTTTTCTTCTTGTTCCTTCAATTGTCCCTCAATCCTAGTTTAATTTATATTCTTGAATGTACAATTTGGCCACATCATAACCCATACCAATCAACATCAAATTCAAGCATCTTCCAAACAAGTCTTGATAGCTTCAACTTAACATTTATCTATTCTTTAAATTTGAAGTAGCACAGAAACCTCAAATACAATGACTGCACTAAAACAAACATGATTAAAACCCTAACCCTTGATACAAATAGCCTGAAAAGGGAACTAATCCGAGTTACTACTGAGGTAGAGATAAGAATGGACAAGGATTAATCTTGCAGATGACATTGAGGTTAACTTAATCATGATTAGTATTATTTAATGAAAACATATGGGATGAAGAAGTCAATCTTTCTAAAAGAGCATTTGGCTTTTAATTTAGGATTAGGTGGCTTAGTTCACCACCTTAATCATTATCCACATGATTCTCAATTCTGAATGAGTAGACCTTCTTTTGATTCAATCCCCTTTCCCTTCATATACTTGTCACTTATGCTTGTTTTTTCTAGTGCTCTAAGTAATTCTGTTTGAGTAGAACTAAAAATCCCAAGTTCATAACAATTACTCCTTCTTAGAGATGTACAACACTGCATCCCAAGTCTATTATAGAGACAAGACTTGGTCATGAACTATGTCCAAATAACATTATTGTATTTTATTTGTATCCTTTTTGTAGAATGATAAATTTGGCATCATATGGTTATGTCTCCCTTGGTTTGCAAGTAATTTGAAATTCATCAAGAAGGCCGTCAGATTAGTCAATATGCATGACCCACTGGTATTGTAAAGGACATAAGTCCTTGTCTGAGTGACTAGGAATGTTTGGTTGTATGTAGTCTCATAGTCTTAACATTTTTATACTATAGAACTTAGGGCATGTCTTATTTATCTTTTATCATTTAAGTATCAATATTTACTTAATATTTACTTACAAAGGGTATATTTTCACAACTGCCTTTAGTTAAATTTGTAGTTAATTTGATGAGCAATGTGAAAACTGCTAACAAAGAAGAGCTTATGATCACGTAGGTAGTGTTTGTTTTGGTGTATTTAGAGTTAGAAGGAATTTTATTTTACTTGTGTATTTTCAAATGCTTTTGAAATGTACGGATGAGGGATTTACTTTTATTATATTTTAAATTTTAAGTATTTGCAATTATATTGTAACTTAAAATCTACTGTATTTATAATTACATCCAACCAAACACCACTATAATGTTTTTATTATTAAAATTATTATTTCATTTTGATTACTAATTATTTGCCACATGATTTATGAATTTAAATTACAAATTGTATAAATGGCATGCAATGTCTTATCCTCTCAATCATAGCTGCTAAACTAGGCAGCTAACTTTTGATTTAAATTTAAATTTTCACCTTAACAAATATCAAATTGACCTCAATTTAATAAGTTATATATTTAAAAAGAAGGGCTTTAAATAAAAACAAAGAAGAATATAAATTTGTTTGTCATTGTATCTGTCCTTTAATTTCCCCCTTTTTTTTCTTTTCTTTCCGTTTCTTTTCCGTGTGTTTCAAGGCCAGGCCCGGGTATTACTTCTCGCCGCCCTAACCCTTTCTCTCTCTATCTCTCTCACTATGTCATGGCCTTAGGGCCCCTTCGTTCCATATCTCATCATCGCTGCCTTCTTTCATCCTCTTTTCTCGTCCCTCTCCGGGCCTTCGCTTCCGCTGCTGCGGCGCCGCTTGCGCGCCCAGACCACCGGTCGTCACCACCGCCGCCGCCGCCGAAGCCTACGAGCACCATCAACGCAGCCCTGGCGCAGAAGATCGGGAAGGCCATCCGCCGGCCTGGCGCCGCCTCCAAGGCCCGGACTCACGCTGACATCAACGTCCTTCGACCTAAGGACTACTGGGACTATGAGTCCCTCACCGTACAATGGGGGTTGGTGTCTTACCCTGATCTTGATTTGTGGTTTTCATCTTGATCTTGTTTTTTCGTACTTCTAGGGTTAGGGTTTCGGTGCGGTTTTTTTTTTTTTTTTTTTTTTTAATTTTGGATGGGGTTTTGTTTGGATTGTGGCAGGGAGCAGGATGATTATGAGGTGGTGAGGAAGGTGGGGAGAGGTAAGTACAGCGAGGTGTTTGAGGGGGTTCACTCCTCCAATAGCGAGCGGTGCATTATCAAGATCCTCAAGCCTGTCAAGAAGAAGAAGGTTTGCATTGCATTATGTGTTAATTGTGATGATTTCATCTTTCCTTCCTTTGATTCTTCGGATTTGGAACCATGGAGGTTGGAATTAATGAAAACACTAAAAGAATAGAGAATGAGGGTTTGATTATCATGCATTTTTTGTGTATTGTGTATCTTGTCTCTCCCATGTCCCATTGTTTGCTTCGTGACTAATTGTCTTGTATTTATAGTGTTAGTTATTTTCAATGTATAATTTGTTTATAATGAGGCTCTCTTTTGTGTGGCAAAAACCTTGTCTGAAAGGACTGTCCCTTTTTATCCATTGCATATGAGTGGCAGAAATTGAAACCTAAACCTTGGGTACCTCACCCTAAGATCTTGAGTGAGTTTTTTGCATTGTATACTGATCCACTATCTTGTCTTCTATGTATTTTATATCAGAAGAGGTTCTGATGTATCTTCATTTGTTTTTTGTTTCTGTGCTTAGAGTTGCTTTGTTTACTTTTGCAAGTTCTTGGGTTTCGATTGTGGTCATGTTTTTGTGGAATTACTTGAAGTTTTTTTGTTTTGCAATTGTTTTTGTTCTTTCTTGTGTTTACTTGTTGGCGATATCATTCCTAAATAAGATTTATAAGTAATGCAGATCAAGAGGGAAATCAAGATATTGCAGAACCTATGTGGTGGCCCGAACATCATAAAGTTGCTTGATATTGTCAGGGATCAGCAGTCAAAGACTCCTAGTCTAATATTTGAGTATGTCAACAATACAGATTTTAAAGTTCTCTATCCCACCCTATCAGACTATGACACCAGATACTACATCTATGAATTGTTAAAGGTGAGTTTCTGTTTCCATCAAGGAATTGTTATTATTCTGAGGAATGAGGATGATAATTAACGTACTGGATATTATTGTTTATTATTTTTTTAAATTTTAGTGCTATTATATTTTAGAATCAAGTGGGTGCTTGAGCTGCACATTGGTGAAGCTAGTTTCCTTTTTTCAAGCTTGTGTACAACCATAGTCTCTATTGTGCTATAGTTTAGCATGGAGTTTTGCTTATTTGTTTTGTAAGTAGCTCTCTTGATTCTGATACTTAAAGAGTGTAGGTTTTGACAGGATCTATTTTTCATGGAAATGGTGTCTAATTATGCAGTAAATTGCCAAGGCTTAGTTCTGCTTCTAAAGCATTGTAGTTCAGTTTGTTTCACAAACTTAAAGTGTTGTGATGTAAACTGAAATCATAATTTGGTCCTTCAAAAAATGACATGCAATAAGCATACTCCATTGGAAATAGACTTGTCCCTTAATTTGAATATACAATGCCATTCGAGTGCAGGGACGGGACCTATGCTGATTTGCATACATGTCACAGGTATTTGTCAAGTGCATGCCTGATGATTCAGTTAATGTGGCAACTGTGTATTAAAGAATAGGTTGTGCATGTACACTAAGAAAACCTGTGCTTGTATAAGTATAAACTTTTTTGTTCAATTCTCTTATACGAATGGTTGATCTAAAAAAATTTATAGGATTAGAAAAGTAGTGCCAATAATTTATGAAAAGTACTGGTTTTTATAAGTAATAGATATACTTAAACTTGCTGATCTTTTTGCAGGCACTAGACTATTGCCATTCTCAAGGAATCATGCATCGAGATGTGAAGCCACACAATGTTATGATTGATCATGAGCAGCGGAAACTTCGCTTGATTGATTGGGGTTTAGCAGAGTTCTATCATCCAGGAAAGGAGTATAATGTTCGTGTTGCTTCAAGGTCTGTCTTATACATGTTGCTTAAGAGTAGATTGTTAATGCGTTATATTTTGCTTCTTCTTCTTTTTGTAACTTGCAATGTTTGATTTAAAAGTGCTAGTTAACTTTCTTTATGAGCATACAGTGCTACTGATTTCACTATGATTGGATGTTAGGTTTAGCCTTTTATGTCTATGCTATATTGATGACAGCCGTCATTAATTGGACAAGAAAAATTTTAATTTGATTAGTATTAATTAATATTGAGTTTAGTCAATTCAATGTAAAGTTTTGCTTACAAATTCGAATGATGAAGCATGCCCTGATATAACATAGAACATTGAATATGTCAACACCTGAGGTTAAGAAATGCTGCTGTAAGTTTCATGGATTACTCATCCAAATAACGAAGCATGCCCTGATATAACATTGAATATGTGAACACCTGAGGTTAAGATATGATACTGTAAGTTTCATGCATTACTCATCCAACATAGATGAAGTTATGATAATCAGCATGATCCAAGACTTATGTCCTATTGATTCTCTGATTGCATGTGATTTTTGGACCACTTGAGGTATATCATACTTCCATTTTGTTCAAGTACTTGATGTTTATATTGAGACTTTATAATTTGATTGAAATGTTAAGATTTTTATTTATTTATTTATTTTGTACTTGATGAGGAAGTCAATTCATATGATATTTTTTATTTGGCATTTAGAGTCACAAAAGCAGAACTGAGCTAGTGCATGGTGCCAAGCTAATGGCCATATCTGAACATATCAACTGATTTATATGGCATACTCAAATCTGTTTGTATTTAATGGAATGCTATTGGATTCAATGACAAAGGTGATATTATCACAAAGGCTGAGGAAATGTGATGGTATGATGCAACGATCATAATATGCATAAGTATTGTTTTGTTATATTCTAGCAAAAGTTGGGGTTGGTCTTAGGAGTTTTGATTGGAGACGCCACTCAGGAGTTCAAAGTTGTGATATTATTGATTGTTCCTTTTTTTTTTTTTTGTTCTACTGTTTCTTTTTGGTTGTGTCACCAGCTTTGCAAATTCCATTTCTTGTTTTGATCAGAGATACTGGAAGCACAAAAATGGTCTTAAGGGCATAACGTTGGAATCCTCTTTCTTTCTCAGCTCACCACCTGTATAGTCTTGTTTCCAGCTATCAGAAAATTTACTGATGGCCTTTACTTAAATGCATTGCATTGTTAAGTTAAATTGCGCAAGTTTTCGCCTATTGCACGTGCATTTGTTTATCACCATAATATATTAAATTTCCATCTTCAGGTACTTTAAGGGCCCAGAACTACTTGTTGATCTGCAAGATTATGATTATTCTTTGGACCTATGGAGCTTAGGTTGCATGTTTGCTGGGATGGTAGGACTGTTTAATATTTGCTTTCATTGATTTCAATGTCAGTTTGTTTTCTAATATTGTCTTGTTGGCAGATATTCCGTAAGGAGCCTTTTTTTTATGGGCATGATAATTATGATCAGTTGGTAAAAATTGCAAAGGTAAGGTTTATACAAGGTTTATACTTTACCAATTTATATGACTATATTCTTTGCATGAAAGTTTCCAATATTTATGTGGGGGCATTCATATCCTTCTTGTATGTATCTTTGAAGTAGTGGGTGAATTCTTTTTTTACTTTCTAATTAATCTGGTGGGTTTTAGCGATCTATTTATGGCTTAACTTTCTTGAATGCAACACCTGCTTTGTCACTACTCCATTGTAAGATTGAGTTTCAACTGATTTACTGCCATTGGTTATACCTAAAAGTTTTGGGTGGTTTAGTGTCTTTATTTTTATTTATTATTATTTGATAACTGGGATGTAGAGCAGAAGGTTTAGATGTAACTGTTAGCTTATTGTTTGGATTGCATCACCACCCAAAGATGGTATTCATGCATATCAACATTTATTTACGGTCTTAATCACTATTAAATCGACATGTTTACCTTTCCTTATTTAAGTGCACAATGTTTTCATACTAACTGTTCATATATGCTTTAGGTGCTTGGAACCGATGAGCTGAATGCTTATTTGAACAAGTATCGTCTAGAGCTTGACCCAAATCTGGAGGCTCTTGTTGGGAGGTTTTTGTACACTGCTGATGATTACCTCTAATCCATTTATATTCATATTGAATTTTCCATTGACATAACAGAATGTTGCCATCGCACAGGCATAGCAGGAAGCCATGGACAAAGTTTGTAAATGCTGAGAATCAGCATCTGGCTGTTCCTGAGGTGAATTTGTTGTTGTTTTGATTGACCATAGTTAAGTTGATTGTACATTCACTGTAACTGTCCCTTCTCTGTGCAGGCGATTGACTTCTTGGACAAGTTGCTTCGGTATGATCACCAGGAGAGGCCAACCGCAAAAGAAGCCATGGTATGTACATTGTTACTTCTACTAGTTCTCCAGTGCAAACCCCCACCCTGTTTGAACAAGTTTGTCAGAACTACTGGTGATAATGGTTTCTTATTGAGCTAATAAAATTAACCATTTTTAAAATAAATTAGTGTACATCGTTTATTTGCAGTCGAACTGAATTGTGCATGTTAATTCTGTGGCATTATGATTTAACTGGTTTGAATATTGCAACTAATTGTTGTTTGGATGAATGCGCAGGCCCATCCATACTTCAATCCAGTGAGAAATGCTGAAAGCAGCAGGAGCTAAAGCTGTGTATTTAGAGATATATGCATTCCATTTGCGTGCAGTCTATTGGTGTTTGGTTTCCGGGATTTTTACCATTAAAATGTGTCTATTATTATTGTGTGGGTGTGTGTGCATTGCTTTCTTCTTGTCTTTCCTTTGCTTTGCTTTTGTATTTCACATGAACTAAAATTTAGAAACATACCTGAAGTTATGAAACAGTCCTTTTTCTTTATTAATCTTTTATCGTCCTGGTGCTCCCAACCACCTTCTCAACGCAAGCTACTAGCTATGTTTATTGTTTATTGGCTGTTGGCGCAGCAGTTCGATTTATTTTTTAGGATCTTTGACGGTGTTTGACTAACCAGGCTTTTTTTGGTTTTTTGGTGAAAAATAGTGAGTTTAATTTATACAGTCTTAAACCTTACATTTTCATATATATGTAATTTTCTAATGAATTAAGTAATTAAGTTTTTTAAAGGAGGTTTTTTTTATAGATATATCTAATAAATTTGATCACTTTTATTAAAATGCTATACTAATAGTGAGGGTGGACTCGTAAATCACACTTAAATGATTTTGTGTCTGTATGCGTACATGCAAGCATTAGAAAGATATAAGCATGATATAAGCATCGTTTGTGTTTACATGATATAAGCATGAAGGTAAGAAAGTCAGAGTTTAATAAATATCTATGTAATGGCAACTCTCATGTGTGTGTGTGTGTGAAAAATAAAAGATTCGGTATGATTAATAACTTATAAACAGTATTTTTTTATTTATGCTTCACATTCATCGAACACAAAAATAAAAAATGACTTCGACAATTGTTTCTTAGGAAATGTTGAATTATTTCTGATTAAACAAATATATTTCAAACCACTGATGAGTGTTTTCATAAATATTATTTTTTTCACAAAACTGTTAAATGTCTTTATTTATAGTAATTAGATTTTGTTTAAATATTGGTGGAGTAATCAGCAGGAGATGGGATAATCTACGAAACCACCTTGGTTATCCCTATAAAACACCGAATATATATATATCTTTGTTTTTAAAAAATTGAACTTCGATTTATCAAAAAATAAAGTATTAATTTTTTTATCGAAGGAGTGATAACTTACAATTATTGAAAAAAAAAAGAATTATAGATAAACCATTAGTACAGTTTAAGCGTCAACTTTGGAGCCGGAAGAAAAAAATAGTACTAACTATCCTAATGCAAGGATGGTAACTTACTATTAATTTATCAAATAACCTTGTAAAAAACATAATAACAAAAAATAAAAATAATTGATATTGATCAAGGTGAAAAAGACGTTTTTCTTTATCATTTGTCCACTTTATTCTTCTCCAACCCAAACAACCTCCTTTATGCTTTATTGTGTTTGGTTGGACAAGGTAAATTTCTCTTTCACTTTCCTTCAATTATTTTTTTTTCTCTCTTTTCATCATTTTCCCTTAATCTATTGAACAACATTTACATAAGTTACCTTCTATCACAAAATATATATATATATATATATATTACCACTCCTGACCAGACTCTTTTCTACCTATTTCTATTTGGCCTTTACTGGATATAAAAAAAGCTAGAGTATGGTGCCAAGAATTTATGAATAATGCCACCCAAAGATTGTCCTGTCCCTTGGTCACTTCACTTGTCAGACCTCACCCCTGCATCATCACAATAATCCTATTCTAAACTTTTTCTACAAGGATCTAAGGTATTATTTGTCAATTTTTTTAAGACTATAATCCCTATTTATCAAACAAAGCCTTCTGAATTATAGACCTTTTATATATACATATATATATTATCTTATGTGATTAATGAATAAGACTTCTCTAAAACTATATTCTTGGAGACATTGATTAGTGTTTTAAGGATGATAAAACTTTATTTTATAGACTCCACTCTTGTCAATAATGTCTTTTGAGTTTGGCTAACATATGCCGACTGTATTGTTTAGTAGATATGACTAATTATTTGAGATCATTGGTGGCTACGTCATCATCGATATTAATTATCATTCAGATCATTTTCGTTATCATCACGCGCATATTAACAAATAATATCTAATCTCACTGTCCAAATGTCTAGCTCATTATGTACTATGGATTCACTCAGCTTCTTAAAAAAAATAAATAACTCTCAATGCTCTTTGTCCACCTATCATATTTTATTTGTAACCACAAAAGCTATATTGTTTTACAGAAACATATCTAATATATATATAGCCTACATTTCAAAACACCACAAGGCTATGCTCGGATAGGTTACATTGAGAGTAATTAAGAAACCTAAAGGAATAACTCATTTTTAATTAACAACTTTAATCTGAAATGAAAGATATGGTTTCAGTACAAGATAATATCATCTTTAATGCATATACTAACACTAGTTAGAGTTCCTTGATGATGCATTTGATCAAAATTCTTACTCTAATGATTATCAGAATCAAGGATATAGTTCATGTATCCAATTTATAAAAAAAAAATCTCTGACAAAGCCATAGGCCCATAACCCAAGCTACCCTTTATCTTTTGCTTTTTTTTTGTAAGCATGGTCTAATCAAGTCATTAGCAGGGAAAAAAACTAGTGGCAAATGATTCCATCAGATGAACAATCATTCGCATGAGGTGGAGAACAAATATCCCTGATCATATATACCCTCTTTATTACCATTAAAACCATGAAATGTTATTCTAAATATATATATTTTTTATTATTAGGTGACAAGTACTCCCAATTTAAGGAATTGTCAAAATAACAGATATGTACAAAAGTGCACCAGTTATGATGGTTTATAAACTTCCTAGAAAAATCACTTTGTATTGCACACTCAGACCATAAATAGTACATGAATAATACTGGATCTAGATGTACAGTGCATAAATAGTAGAGAAACAAGATTTGGATCTGTTCTCTCCTCTTACATCTAAATGTCTTATCATTGGGCTATCCAATGATTGAGATTATTCTAAAATTATGAATATGGGTAAATTGCAAATTTTATAAATTATACATACAAATATATACACACACAAAACCCCAGACAAACGACCATGTCTAAATAGATTATTATTTTCTTATTAGTGGATTCTATGAGACAATACCCATGCATGACGCTTCGTTCTAATTAAAAAGACTACCATCTATATTCTAAGATGTAATGGATTTTTATGATTATATATATAATATTACATCAACTTTCACACATGCATGTCTGGCAAGATTGGACGGCCAAGATCGGTGGATAGTGATAAAAATTTAAACGATATCGTGGGGACCACACACTAATCCACCCGTCACGCTCGCACGGAAGCGGAAAAGCGTGGGAGAATCCAATCATTCACCAACGTCCTAACGCTTTCTAACTAAACGCCTTCCGTGCCGGGCTCTAAAACCCCCCTCCCTTCCCGCGCTTTCAACCTAACCGCTCCCTTCCCCTGCTCCGCGGAGTAACACCAGCTATCCTGTCCCTTTTCTCTATCCCATTTAGGGATGGCAAATATCTCCGAACCCGACCCGATTTTAACGTGAAAAATATTTTTTTACCGGGTTTCAAGTCGGGTCTAGAGATTTTGTTACCTAACCAAATTACTAAAATACTTATATATATAAATATATATTCTAATATGTTCTACAACTTAACAATTTAGTATTTTTGATTTTTCTTCCTTGCTTAGTTTTGTATTTTTATAATATTTTTATTTTGTTTTGTCAAATATATATATAATTATTTTTAAGATATTTTTTATAACCAAATATATTGTTTTTATTAATTTTTTTAATGTGGGAGCTGGGGTGGGGATCCCCACGAATACCCGACTCTCTGTTGAGTTCGGGTGTGGTGGGGTTTTGAAAACTCAATGGGGTGGTGCGTGAGGGGGGTGTGGTAGATAAAACCCACCCCAATCTAACTTATTGCCATTCCTAATCCCATCTTTATATAAAGGACATGTGACCTATCCCCAGGTTGTGCGTTAATTTCATTAGAATGTCAGAAATTTAAAAATAAAAATAACAAGCATAATTTTATTTCCAAGTTTCTAAATAATTGATGTATATCTACATAATTTCCATTTGTTTATTTAAATATAAAAAGGGTGATGATATTTTGTTAGAGCAATCATCACCATGTAGTAATAAATTTTTGGCATATATGGAGTCCAAACAAATGGCTATAAGCCGAAAAGGACTCGTTCATGTGACCTAGACAGGGAAATAGAGATCACTCCTAAATTTTCGCTGACTTTATTAGTTGTCTTAGTTCCACATTTCTTTGTCCTTAGTGTTATATTTGGAAAGATCTGTGAAGACCTATGCATAGAGAATCAAGTTGTATATATGCATGTCAAATATACCAATTTTGGAATGAAGAATCACTCATGTTAATCTTTTCACCTTTTTTAACCTAGCAATTTCCCAAATGCTACCTTTCTAAATGTCTTTTATCTAAAATTTGATCAAAATTAATCAGAAATTTCTTTGAATGTGTATATAGTTCCCTCTATGGCTCTATCCTGATTCCCAAAGAGGAAACCGGCATATATTGAAATCTACTCGCCATTTACTTAACAAGTTTTTTTACCACAGTAAGTAATTAAAGCTACAAAAATCCTTAAAATTTGGTTCATGAAATAACATATTCATCTTCCACAGCAATTGTTCAAATGCACTGCCTTTCTGTATGCCTATGACCTTACAGACTTAGAAAACAAAAATCCTAGTCCAGCTTAACTTTAGACTAAAGAAATTAATTATTCTTTACTTATTAAGTAAAAAAAAAAACTATGAAGGCCCTAAAAAATTTGGTTCATCTCTATCATAGGCAAAGACTTAAGGCATTGTATATGTATACTAGTATATTTTTCTAATACAAAAAATGATATTTAATATTTGGACTAGTATGATATTTAGAGACATTATCTGATTATGTTTTTGTTGTTGATGCTTACTGGTGTTGTCCTAGTTGAAGACCATTCCATCTTTGCTGAGAAGTCTATTTTAGTTGTGTTGTTTATTTTTGTACTTGTAATGCCTTGATGCTTCTTCACTCCACTTCTAGTAGAATTATTACAGTTTCTTCTATTTTTTTCTACCTCTATTATGTATCCGGTTCTCTTATACTTATCATTTTATTTATTTATATGGTTAATCTATTTTTATAAAGAAATGACTAAAAAAATCTACTAATATTACCCAATACATGACACAATAAAATGCACCATACCTTCAATTTTGGCATATTATCCATGACATTTTAATTAAGGAAAAAATTCTGATGTTTAAATTGTTTCCTTTGATGTACATTAAAAATATGGTTATATTTTAAAATAGACTATTTAAAACATATTGTTTAGATTTCTTATATGCCGTTTGCACTTTTCTTTTTCTACAGCGGTTAATCCATTTTTTTAAATTAAAATAAAAGATTTCTTATATGCCGTAATCCCAACAGAAAGTTCTCTTAGATCTCCACAGCCCCATGCCAACCAATAATGTCCACACATGTATATATATTTCTACATCACCCAAACAAAAATAAAAAATAAAAAATAAAAAAACACACCATCAACCTAACCACAACCACAACCACAACCAAAACCATTCCGAAACTGGATACCTATACGTTTCCCGGAAAGAACTTCTCTAAATTAAATGCGCCACGCGCCCAAAGGGAGCAACGCATTCAATCATGGGCCATGATGGATGGCTCAATACGGCGCTTCCTTCCTTAGATTTTAATGTTTTTCAACAAAGATCTCAACCGCCATTCTCTCTCTCCCATCTCTCTTCCCCGCAGTCACAGCCGCCACTTTTTTCGCTGCTCTCTCTCTCTCTCGACTGTTATCACTACCAGTTCAACCCCTCCGTTCACTATTGATACTATTTTCCAGATTAGAGAAATGGTTCTCTCCCTAAACCTATGTATATATAAAGCCAACCAACGTCCATACCCAAGCCCAATCATAAACTACTCACTCACAAGTCACAACCATCAAGGAATTCAAACAAACTGAAGAAGAGAACAAGTGCGTGAAATAACTAATCAGGAGCGCTTACCTCATGCTTCATTGCTCCATCTCTTTATCCTCCTCCACTTATTAGAGGTTGTTGAGAAGTAGTAAAAACATGCTGGTTATGCTGAGGGAGTTCGACCCGGATAGGGATTGTGCTGGTGCTGAAGCCGTCGACCGGGCTTGTGAGGTCGGGTCGAATGGCAAGATGAGTCTTTTCACTGACCTTCTCGGTGATCCCGTGTGCCGTATTCGCCATTCTCCGGCATTTCTCATGCTCGTTAGTATATAAATATACACAAAAACACAGTTTTTTAATCATTTATTTCATGAAGAGTTCTTCTTTTAACTTACTCTATTGTTTCTGGTGAGCAGGTGGCGGAGACGGTTGGTCCGGCGCCGGAGATCGTCGGCGTTGTTCGTGGCTGCGTTAAGACCGTCGCCACTACGACAAGCGTCGAAACTTTGGCGGTTTATGCGAAGGTCGGCTACATTCTTGGCCTCCGTGTTTCTCCGTACCACCGGTACGCCTACCAAAATAGATAAAATCACAACATATTTATTATTAAATAAAATAACTGTTGAGAATAACAAAGAAATATTAATATTAATATTAATATTAATTATTTATTTATAATTATCAATATAGGAGGTTGGGAATAGGAATGAAGCTGGTAAGAGGAATGGAACAGTGGTTCACAGAGAAAGGGGCAGAGTACGCTTACGTGGCAACGGAGAAGGATAACGAAGCGTCGGTGCGGTTATTCACCAGGGGGTGCCGGTACTCCAAGTTCAGAACCCCAGCCATCCTAGTGAACCCTGTTTTCGCTCACCCAGCGCCGGTGCCAAGCGGCGCCGCCGTGATCAGCATCTCCGCCACCGACGCCGAAACCCTCTACCGCCGCAGGTTCTCCAGCGTCGAGTTTTTCCCGCGTGACATTGATGCCGTTCTCCGCAACCCTCTATCCCTTGGAACGTTCCTCGCGATCCCTAAATCGTGGAGATACGGAGGGATCGAGACGTTCCTCGCCGATCCGCCCGAATCTTGGGCGGTGCTGAGCGTGTGGAACTGCAAGGACGTGTTCAGGCTTGAAATCCGGGGGGCGGGGAGGTTCCGGAAGGGGGTGGCGTGGGCGAGTCGGGCGGCGGATAGGGCGTTGCCGTGGCTGCGGATCCCGTCGGTGCCGGATTTGTTCCACCCTTTTGGGGTTTTCTTTCTCTATGGTGTGGGAGGGGAGGGGCCTGGGGCGGCGATGATGGTGAAGGCATTGTGTGCGCGAGCGCATAACATGGCGAGGGTGGCCGGCGGGGTCGGTGTGGTGGCGACGGAGGTGGCGAGCTGCGATCCGCTTCTCGGTGGGATCCCTCACTGGCGGCGGCTCTCCATGGCGGAGGACCTCTGGTGCGTGAGGCGCTTGGGAGAGGATGATGGCGGCGATGGGGATTGGACCAAGTCTCCTCCGAGAACTTCAATCTTCGTGGATCCTCGAGAGATCTGATCTTGCGGTCTGTGATTTTGGTTGCGCATTTTAATGTATGACGTGGAGATCGCACGTTTCTTTTTTTTTTTTCTCGCCTGATTTATTTATTTTGAAAATCTTTTTTTTTAATTTTTGAGTTTTGAAATTATGATATCTACGTGGTTTTTTGGCGGGAATTGAGGACATGAGTTTTGGGTCTCTTCCATGGCTTGCATTGATCTCCTGCTTCTTCTTGCTTTGTTGGCTGTTGTTGCTATTGCTTAAGTAACTTGGTTGTTATTTTTCATGATATCAATTAATTAATTAATTATATTCATCTTAAATGATAAATATTAATTTTAAAAATAAAATATTGTTATTAAAAGTTGGATTTTTTTCCAATACATAGTTGAGAGGTAATGTTTTGCCCACATTTAAAAAAATATATATGTATCATGTATCAAAATTCACTTCAAAATTAAAAATAAGATGAGAGTTCTCCTGGCTTTTCAAATGTGCTTCTTCTCATTGATAGAATCAAAGTCTCGGAAAAATTTTCATGTATGTACATCCACGACATTCGTGATTTACTCATTTTGTTTAAAAAAAAACTTTGAAATAAAAATCTAAAAATCAATATTATAAACAAATATTATCTGAATGAAGCGCCATGGAATTGCATTGAAGATTGCATGGTAAAGAGTTTTTCAAAATTTAGCTTTAAAAAATAATAAAACAAAAAAGACATATGGCTAAAATTTTCCAGTTATGAATAAAGCTAGATTGAAGAAGATGTTTGGAGTTTGGACATGACTAATCAGGGAAAGAAGACAAATGCGGTGGGGAAGAGGGCCTTGTTCTTGAGAAAAAGGATGTCACACTTGGCAATTAAGTTAGAATGTTGGACAAACATCCCTTGGCATGAACAGGGATTAAGGGCTCCACCCCATGCTTCACTTAGCTCCACAACACATACTATGCTTTCCAAGGCCATCCCTTGTTTATCTGATCCATTTGTCCAAATGATTTTTATTTTTTATTTTTAAAAAAATTGTTGTTTTTTATATTTTTTAAATCTATCTAAATTTGCAACAACATTAATTTCACATTTATTTTATTTTTTATAAAATATTTTCTATTTTTATTTTCCATTTATACAAAAGTTAGAATAGCATGTTCTATGAATTAATGTAATAATTAATAATTAAATAATTAAATATCTTTCTCATCAAATATTTAAATTTTTAAAAAAATAAAATCTGATATTTGCATGTATCACTATAAGTTAGTAAAGGATATATATAAATATTTTTTTATATAATATAATCATATGCTTATAAATAAGTATAAAATTCGAGTATTTTAGTTACTGGATATGCTTCAAAATCATAGTCAATATATAATTTTAATATATGATATTGGCTATGATAAGATTATAAAAGTAAACATCTATTTAGTTTCTGCCACTTAGATAAGAGATGTTAAATATTTCAATTAACTATTGGGAACAAAACCTTGAAATTCGAAGCAATTAGTGCTTTTGAGTTTTGGCTATATATATATATTCTCTAAAAATAGAAAAAAAAAAACAAGATTTTTTTTTTTTTTAGAAAAATCATTCTCTAAAATGGCCGCGCAAATAGATTGCCTGAGAATATTTGTTTTAACTTAAAAAAATAAAAATATACTCAATACAGAAGTCCTGAAATTGATGAATTTAAAATCCTTGTGGCCCGAGAGTTATCTTGTTTAGTTTTATGAGTTAGTGCTAATCTTAATTAAATTCAAATTAAAGTATAATTTTTTAATGATAATAAAGGTGTGTAACTTTAATGTTTACCTATGAGTATATCACTAAATTTAATTGGATATAGTTGAAAAATATTATTTTCAAGATGAAAGAGAATACTTATATAATAAGAATAACAAATCATATTTTTATTATTGATGTAATTCAAGGAGAATTTAAATTGATTTCTCTCCAAACTCTAAAATTGTAGGTTTAATGCTGAGATTTATCCAAATTTATCAAAAAAAAAAAAAAAAAAAATCCTTTTTATTGACTATTGAATAAATCATTTACAATAACAAGGATAATGTGTCATTGTTGATTTGGTCATAGAATCTAAATATATATTAAGGAAGTGATTAATTTTTAAGCCTTTACTTATTATTATTATTATTATTATTATTAAACAATGGATAAATCACATTTATTTTGTATACATTCATTAATACAAAAAAAAGTTCCAAAGAACACAGAGACGAAAAGATGATGACTTGGCAATTGACTGGGATGCTGACTGGGATAAGTTAGATTGATGTGGACCGCAGCTATCGTGTTCAGTCCAACTGGGTGTTAGAAAAGAATTAATTTAATGTGACGTGGCAACTCTGGTTGCCACATCAGATAAATTTTACCGAAAAACCCAAAGTGACCTTCCGTTGAATTAAAAACGATTTCCGATGACCTCTTTAATACAAACTGAAAAATAGTAACTAAAGTGGAAATTAGTTAAAACACAGTCACATCCCAAAAAATTACCCTTCTTTTTCATAATATTGCACTGTTTTTTTATATTTATTTCTGTTATTTTATGTCTTGTCCATTTCTAATGGATATTTGTTTCAAGTGCTTTATAATAAATGTGGTTTTTTTTAATATTAATTTTATTTGAGATACGGCAGTAACAAAATCTCAGATGGGCACTAAAAATGCACTCTGCTCTAGGTACTGTTGAAGGGTACAATTCATTTCAGATGATTTAGTAAATCAATAAATGCACACAATGAAATAAATAAATAAATTCTTCATTCACTTATTATATATAAATTTTTTAACTTTTAATGCCCATAAAAAATTTAATCTCAAGCAAACCGAAAGTAGAAAAAATTCAATCATGGAGGTGGGGTCCACAAGACCAATGAGGAAAGACTGATCTGTGGCTGGGGGGTAGAATACCCTATTTAGTCCCTGTATTTTACTCAATCTGCCCCTTTAGTCCCTATCTTTTAATTTGTCCTTAATAGGTCCCTCTATTGTTGAAATTGGGCAAATTAAGTCCAGCTTCTCACAGCCGTTTTTTTGCTCCGTCTATTTGTGCTGATGTGTCATTTTCACTAATTAAATATTAATAAAAAATTATTTTTACATTTTTTTCACCTAATTTCTAAATGAACTGGTTTAGTGAATATGAACCCAATAACCCTTTCTCTTCATCATCTCCCTCCAACCCTAGCCCACCAACCATCGGTGGCGGCAACGGCGGCAAATGAAGACCTAGATGACGAAAACCAAGATGATGACGCTCAACTGAAATTGGTGGCAGTGATGGCTCTCTTCTTCTCCTCTTGATACACTTCACAACATGATCACCACCCTTCGATGAACCTTCGGCAACACCACGTCCATCTCTTTCTTCTTCTTCTCATTTCTCCAAAGAAATTATATCTTCAAACCCACAACAAACTGAGTTAAAGAAAAAGATAAAGAATAAGAAGTGTATTGTTTGAATAATATATATATATATATATATATATATAGAGAGAGAGAGAGAGAGAGAGAGAGCTTGAGAAGTTGTTTCCTATTGTAAAGAAAGAAGACAATTGTAAAAAAAGAAGATAAGTAGAGATGATTTCAAGATGAATATTGATGGAGTTTTTTTCTTGGAATTTTTGGAGGGAGAGGATAGGGCAAAGAGCATGAAGGGAGAAGAGGGAGAGAGGGTAATTGGGTTCGGATCTTGGATCCGAACTTGTTTATTTAGAGAAGAAGCTAAAATATAAAAAAATATTTTTTTTATTAATATTTAATTAGTGAAAATGACACATCAGCACAAATAGACGGAGCAAAGAACGCTGTGAGAGGCTGGACTTAATTTGCCCGATTTCAACAATAGAGGGACCTATTGAGGACAAATTAAAAGATAGGGACTAAAGGGGCAGATTGAGTAAAATACAGGGACTAAAAAAGGTATTCTACCGTGGCTGGGGTAACTGCGCCGTGTGCCCCTACTCTTTGTCTAATCGGGTTAACGGGTCCGGTCAACTTCGGATCCGATTTCGCTTGAAGCAATAATAGCGGATCGGACTCATCCAATCAAAAGCGGCATATATTCTTGTCGGATGCCATGGCCCAAGGCTGGTGTGGCGGGTTTCGGGCATCCATCGATTCGGACGCGGATTTCTAGGGTTCTGTGCCCCCGTTTCAGATCGAAATGCAAGCAGGTCTTATAATCTCGGATTCAGGTTCGTGTGTATGATAATTGTTATTTAGTTTCACTAACAATTGTGCTATCACTCGCAATTGAAATCTACACAACATAAAAATAAGATATTGTTGAACTTGTAAGTACACTTTACATTTGTGTCTGTTCTTGATTTAAACTTTAAATGTAGGTGTTTACTGCTTAGTGACAAAAAAATAAAAAACTTAACAATTGTATCATAATATAATATATTTTTGCACTATCATCATAAATTAATGTATTATTTCTGTTTCATATTAACTGAATTTGTGAATTTTTTAAAATTATTTATCATTTTTAAGAGTTTTATATATTATTATAATTATAGGGACACGTGCATCAATTGAATTAAACAACGCTAATAAAAGTTATCATAATATTTTTTAAATTTTAGCAATCTTAATATTTGTGTAATACTAACAATTGATAGTTAACATAACATAGAGGCAATAACTGATAACCAACAAATTCGAATGATGAAAATGATTAATTAATATTTTTATACTTCTATTTTTAATGTAAGTCTTTCAATCTATGATTCTCTTCTTGGTGATTTTTAGAGTTACCAATCCTATTTACAGATAGTGTTCTTAGTTACTGTTTCATTTTATGTCATCCTCACCTTGATTATTAGTAGATATCGAGACTTAATTTCTATATCTCTTTTTTGTTTATTAGCTAGTCTCTTAACATTACAATATCACATATGATTAAACTTTTTTTTAACAAAAACCTATTTTATTTTGAATTTTTTAAATCATTTTTGATGTAATTTAATTTTTATAACTACATACAACATAATAACTATTATCTACAACAATATTATTTTTAAGATATTTTTCTTTTTACAAAGGTGATTTCCTAGAAATAAATATAGAAAAATCAGTCATGCAAATTGATAAAATGGATTTCATACTTGTGTTATACTGTTATTACCTTGAACACAATAAGAAATAAAAAAAAAAAATTAATCAAAGAACAAGAGAAACAAAGACTAGGATGATGGTGAGGCTAAAATTTAAAAATTTTAAATCATTTTGGATTCTTTTATATGGTATTTAATTAATATTAATAAAAAATTGATAAAAATGCACTACTAAAAACCAGCATGAAGGCTGGTCCGTAATGAAACGGCTTAACCAAGCCCATGCTTAATCCCACGGCCAAGCCCAAGCCCAAGCCCAATACCAAGCCCAAGCCGAAGCCCAAGTTTAAGCCTTGAGGGCTAATGGGGAAACATATATATCCATTAGCAGCTGGTAGGGTACCCGCCAAGCAATGCAATTCTCAATCCTTGGCCTCCAAAACCCCATTCCAACTCCCGGCGTCGGCTTCCCGCCGCCGATCGGGAACCTCTCCTCCGGCGTCTCCGTTCGTCATCGCATGAAGTGGTCTTCCCCTGCCCTGAGGACGGCGGCCGTGATGGCTTCCCCCGGCTTCGAAGGTCACCGGACTCTCATGGAGTTCGTGGGCAAGGGAAACGCCGACGTGGGAGACGAGATGGCCTTTCTGGTCTCCCATATTCAGTACGCGTGCAAGCGAATTGCGGCTTTGGTTGCCTCTCCTTTCCGCTCGGAGCTCATCGCCAAGGCCATGGCCGATGTTGGAGCTGGTCCTTCATTGTCCGGTAGGGATGCTCCCAAGCCGCTCGATGTCGTCGCGGTGATCCCTTTATACTCTTTGATACTCTTTGATTTCATTTCAATCTCTTTGTTATTTTTTTTCCAATTTCGTTATCCTTTTGAAGTGATCTTTAGATTATAATGCGTGATGAGTGTTAACAGTGAGTAATTTTTATAGGTTAATTTTGCAAAGAAAGGTGATAATTTTATAGATTAACTTCGTAGTTACTTTGAAAGTTTAGCGAATGAACTAAAAAAAACCATCAATGTTTCACAAATGTAAAATGATGAAGTTTTTTTCATATCATTTGCGAAAATGGAATTAAAATTCTCACGTTTTCCTTATTTCTCTCTTTTTTTTTTTCGTTTTTTCTGGATTGTCTTTGTTCCATTTTGTTTCCAAGCACTATAAGATTAAGATTGTGTTTTACCATAGCTAAAAGGTGACTTGTTCAACCTTTAGTGCAAATGAATGTGAAATTAAGTAAAATGTACATTAACTATTGGGTTAGGATGATGTGTAACTGTTTTATTAACTCAGTCTGAAGTTGGAAGATACACACCATCAAATTTTGTTATATAGAAACTATGTTATGCTAATGAAAGCACAAGGCATGACTGTGTTGCATTTTTGTGTCTTTCAGCAAGAGTATTCTGTAGTTGTTTTAGATTGTTGGTGAAGAAGATATAATTTAATGTTTGTACCTTCAACTTGCAAACACATTTGGAAGTGTTGTTATTGTACTCTGTGACTTGGCTCTTTTTTCCGTCTTGAAGATATTTAGGCATGCTATCTGATATGGTTTCTTATAGTAATTCTTCGGTTTTCCTTATGAACTGTTCATTAAATACTTACCTGTGAGATCCTTGATTAATTAAAGATAATCATTCAAGGGCCTAACAGATCATAAACTTTTAAATTACAGAATGAAATAATATTGTCATCAGTCCGTAGCTCCGGAAAAGCTGCAGTCATGGCATCAGAGGAAGATGATGCTCCAATTTGGATATCTGATGATGGGCCCTTTGTAGTAGTGACTGATCCTCTTGATGGTTCTCGAAACATAGATGCATCCATTCCTACTGGAACAATATTTGGGATTTATAACAGGCTACCAGAATTAGATCATCTTCCAATGGATGAAAAGGCTCAACTCAATTCTCTCCAATGTGGAAATAAGCTTGTTGCTTCTGGCTATGTTCTATATTCCTCGGCCACCATATTATGTATCAGCTTTGGTTCCGGAACTCATGCATTCACCCTCGACCATCAGACTGGGGAATTTGTTCTGACACATCCCTGCATACAAATTCCACGTCGTGGTAAAACTCTTTTTCCAAGTGATTTGCATACTTTCTTGGGTTGTTGAGGGGTGTTAACAAAAATAAATGAAATCAATTGAGAAATGAGGGAAAGAATTCTTCATTATTAGAAATGTTATTTAAATGAGAAGAAACTTGGTTAGAATTTATAGTTAGTCAGAATGAAGTCATCTTTTAGTGATCATATGCTTTTCATCATGTTTGAAAACAACAACATCATGAACCAGCTAGAACCACTTGCTTGAATTAGCGCTGTTACTTTGAAAAGCTAGGGGATAACAGCAGAAGATTTTGAGCTTGCTTTTTGTTGTTTTTCAGGAAGGATGCATTACAATATTCAATCAATCACCTTAAGTAATTGATATCTAATTTTGTATTGTCAGGACAAATATATTCTGTAAATGATGCAAGATATTTCGACTGGCCTGAAGGTTTAAGGCAATATATTGATACTGTAAGACAAGGAAAGGGGCAATTTCCGAAGAAATATTCAGCTCGTTATATCTGCTCACTGGTTGCCGATTTTCATCGGACACTTATATACGGTGGTTTGGCAATGAATCCAAGAGACCATCTCAGGTTAGTCTATGAGGCAAATCCTCTGAGCTTTCTTGTGGAGAATGCTGGTGGAAAGGGTTCAGATGGCAAACATAGGGTTCTTTCAATTCAGCCTGTTAAACTGCATCAAAGGCTTCCTTTGTTTTTAGGAAGCTTAGAAGACATAAATGAATTAGAAAGTTATGATTCTGTTCAACAAAAAATTAATCCTGGGTATGAAGTTTGATGCTGATGGGGGTGGTTAATGGTGTTAAAAAGTAAAAAAGATTTGTTTTTGAAGTTTTGGCTCAGTAATTGTGGTTTTCCATCTTTGTACATGAAAGACAAATTGTATTTGAAGCTGTTGTGCAATTTCTGACAGATGTTTTTTTTGTCCTTGGGAGGTTGGGTTAGAGAATTGTTTGATAAACTTTCATGGACAAAATTTTGATCTAATTAATAGTTATTAAAACAAATATTTTAAAATTAAATTTTTATGTTATTTTTCTAATTAATGATAGATGCTTGATGGATGTTTATTAATATTGATAAATTTTCAAAATTAATTATTAGATATATTTGGTTAAATAATTAAATGTTGTAAAAACGTGGGAAAATCTTGTTTGATTGTAGAGGTGTGGGCCGTGTGGGCCGTGTGGGTGATGTAGAGCGTTTGGTGCAGTTTTTACCTACCTTTCTAAAATTTTTAAAATTTATTTCTAATTCCTATTTCAAGAAAAAGTTTTATCTTAAAATAAATATTTATCAATATATATTTATATATTATCTATTCACCAAGCACAATTGGAACCATATCTTTCGCTCCATTTTATGTCTCTCTCTCCCTCTTGTGCTTTTACATCACTTCCGGGTGACTTTCCCATGTTTCTCTACTTGTGTATATATATATATAATATTCAGATTGTATAAGATGGAAAATGGTATTATAAGAAATATATGTTCACTTTTATATGCTAATATTATTTATTAATTTTTTTATGAAATTTATGCAAGCCTGTATGAAAGACTTTCTACTTGACAAAATCTCTGTTGAATTAATCATTCCTTTGCTCAAACAACATAAAACAAAAGTCTCTCATATAAGCTTTTCATTCACTTTCCATACTTCAACCGGTAACAGCAACCCTCTTTCTATAGAATCCGCACACATACCATTATGATACTAAGCTTAAAAGCAAACAACATTCATATTAACAGCATCTACATTCCAGCAAAACAGTTAGACCAGTCACATTTGAAGCCAATTAATAAGAAACAGAATGAACACTTTTGTACATCAATGAGGAGATGTAATGGCTGCTTCAAATATCAAAACATGCTGTACTCATCTTCATTGCCCATTTTAAGGTGCCATAGAATAGCTACACCAAAGACGACAAAAGATGAAAGCTCCATTAACAGAGCTGGCCATCCAATGATTCCTGCATGCTTTAAAATAGATGGTATTGCAATGCTTCCTACAACTGAAGCTCCAGTCAAGAACTTTGTGAATTTCTCCCAACCACTAACATGATTCCATGAGAAAACTTGTGTGAACTTTCAGAATAAACACTAGATAAGACTGCAAAGATAATGGACTTACCTGTTTGAATCACTAGACATCAGTGAGGTGTCTGAACTTGCAAAGAACAACAAGGGCATTGGAAGGATGACATACATCAACACTGTCAGCAGAAACATTCTGTTATTAACTCAAGACTGTAGTTAAGTGACAACAGTAGTTTTATTTGGCTAATGGAAGTATTACCAGTCAACATCGGCCACCAATTATTGTACAAAGCACATGCCTGCAGGACCATGAGATATGGATAGAAACCAATTATATCAAGACGGCATAATTTTTAACATAGTAGCACATGCATAAGATGAAAATGTGGAAAATCACTGACCAGAATTTGCAAAACAATCCCACCAGAAACCAATATAGCCACACCAGCAAGTCTTCCAGTTTGAAGGCATATTCTGTACCCGGCCATTGATGCCCTTGTTTATTTGATTGGCTTTGATGAGAATCGAGGATGTTATCGCAGACTTAAAGGTATGAATCTATTAACAAACAAATGGATGAAAGTATTCTGTAAGCATGGTGATTTCAGAGAAGACAAAAGATTTGAGCCAGTTCTAGCAAAATAGAAACAAACATGAAGTTAAATTTCATAACTCAAATTCCAGATTACTTTCTTTCTCAAGAATGCTATTCATTGTGAGAAATAAACTCACCGCACCAGGTTTCAAGACTAGCTTGAAATTAATAAGGAAAAAAAAAATGATGTGCAGATATTTCAACCTCGGCTTGTTTGGATCAGTAAAACTCACTTCATTCGGTTTGATATCACATTTACCCTCAAACAGTAGTCAAAGTCAGGATAATTATAAAATATTTTAGTCAGTAGAATTAGTGTGTTTTCAAATATCAAACTGCTTTCCAATCTTCTCTAGACTCTATTTAGATTCCTAGTTCCAGATATTTGGGTCAATACTGATATTCATTTTCAGGATAAGATTTACAGAGATCAACATTGATGTATATACAATAATCACTAGGATTGTCACTTGTCATAATGAAGAGGTTCGAAGAGGTACTAATCAAAACTTGGATTATTAATCATCAACATCTGGCAAGTTCCTCCACTATGAGTTTCCAATGGTTCAATCAGATTATAGTTGTTCCAATGCTATACTATTTGCAATCCTCCTTCACCAAACAAAAAATCAAGATACCCCTTCCCAAGCACTAATTATAGACACAAACATTAACTCTCTTCATCAATATGTCTGTGTGAGTTTCTAAGCAAAAACCGATAATTACAATCTCCAAATGAATAATGAGACATGCTTACTATCTCTATTACCAAAAAAAAAAAAAAAAAAAAAAAAAAAAAAATCCAATCCTTTAATCAGCTTATACTTAATTCAACACTTACCATTTCCTGTTCTCCTCAAATAAGACAGGGAGACATCTCCCTCCTCTCATCATTTCCAAGCAATAGTTAAACAAAAATTAACCACCTCTGATCATCAATATGTTAGTTTAGTTGATTCTAATAATGAATAATCTCACAAATCCTTCCTACCTCTATAAAAAATATCAAATCTTACAATCAGCTCATCGTTGATTGAATGCTCTATTGTTTCAAAATCTCCAAGAGCAAACAAGAACTCAAGATATCTCTTCTCACCATCTTCATCAACAATTAAGCACACAATACTTGATTGAACAATCTGTACATGGTGTTAGTTCCTAGAGACAAACAAACTCTCACTACCCATCACAAATAAATCCCCAAGTACCCCATAAGCAAAATCAGCCCCCATATTTCACTAATCTGACCAAACCAAGGCACAAATGAGTTTCCTATTCTCCCAATTGATCATGAAAACCAATAATTTGCAAGTTCAAACATCAAAATCCAATCTCGCAGATGTTTCAGTACCAATCATCCAAAGCTCGCGCCTTTATAGCAATTTTTGCAGACTACGAATAACAAAAGAACAAGTACTCAAATCCACAAAACAAATAGAAATTTCAACAAAAGAAAGCATCACAATCGATGACAGTGAGTAAACTGAATCTCAAAAAAACCAAACAAAACCATGCGATCAAAAGAAAGCTCAATAATTTATGAATTACAGTGTGCAATGAAGATGAAGAAGAAGAGAAGAGTCTCTTTTCTCACCTCGATCCCCTTCTCGAGTATCTAGAGTTTTGGGGGATGGAGCTTGCGGCACCGTAGGAAAAGCATCGAAGTGTTTCTCCCCGGCTTCACCCTCAATCTCCAAATAATCGAACCACCGTGAAATATAAAATTCATTTTATGTTTTCACCCTTCGTAAAAATTAAATTTGCCTACCAGTCTTTCTCTTTTGATATTTGTAGGAAAGCCCTCATTATTTTATCTTATTTTTTATGAACCTTCATACTTTGCTAATAAACTCTTTAATCCATTTGCATCACATTCTGGTTGTGTATTCAAACCTCAGTTCACGAAGAATGAAAGTATTGATGGGTTAATGTATTAACTTCTTGTTTGTACACCCATTGACGTGTTTGTTTATTTTATATAAAAAAACAAATAAAAATATTAATATTTTTAACCATATTTGTAGTTGGTTATCATTATTTTCTTCCTTACTCAATTTTTTTTCTATATAATTTTTATATTATAAAAATATTTCTTGAAACAATTTAATTTGAAAGTGATTTGCTTGGATTGTCTAAAATGCATAAACAATAAATGGTTTATTTTTGACATCTAGTCTGTCACTTTAAAGGGCAACAAAAAAAGAATTTAATTATAGAATTAGGTGATTATTATTTGTTAAAATTTTGATTATTTTTAATTATAATTTATCAAGAAATATTTTATAAGGACCCATTTCCATTTTTTTTTGGTAAATAAATATGATTTAAAAGAATTATCCAATAAATTCTAAGCATAGAAATTTTCGAAGTTCCCACAATTATTGTCTTGTTTGTCTCTAATTAAAGGGAAAGATTTTATTTGCGTGAAAGCTTAGATGATTATAATCTTAATTTTTTTTTAATTAAAGTGAATAAACCATAAATTCAAAAACTCTTAAAATTTTTCAAATCATTTATCTTGAGAGAAATTTAAATGAGACTTTTGGAATTTATTGTTGTATACCAGGGGACACTTCTCTCCTAATTTTCTTAGCATTTAGTTTGACTTGATTTATTTTAATTAATATAATTATTTTTAATTTTTTTTTCTAATAATTGTGGAAATGTGATTGATACCTTAATCTTTTGATTTGTGAGAAAAATAAAAATACTAACTCTATATGGATGATTCAGTATAATCTTTATTTATTTGGTTATTTATTATTATTACTATTATTATTATTATTGTGAAAAAAAAGAAGTTGTTTGCCTTTGTGGTTATTTTTTATTATACAGTTTGGTTTATTAGACTTCTCAGATTTTAAGTCACGGTATTAAATATACTAATTAATTGAGGATTATTGTCTGATTAAACCATTGATTAGATTATAAAATAAGAATTTATTGGAGTGTCTTTTTCAATAGGATGCTTCTTATAAGCCTCTTCATGTCTTATTGTTTTCTTCATGAAACTTACACGCCATTACTCACATAAAAAACCAAAGAACATAATGACGTCAATTTAAATGTTTGATAATCGTTGAGAACTATCCTTGAACTTGCATTGCATTTGTTGGATGGTTATTTTACCGGTGCATTGGTGGAAGAAAGTCAATTTATCTGTATTTTTATTTTTTTATTTTTGGTAAAATAAAAAAATCATGTTATGGGCTTGTGTACTCACTCTATATAAACTCGTTGTCTTATAAAAAAACAAATATTGTATGCAAAGAACGATGTTAATGAGCCTGTTTGCGTCTGTACTATTTTTTTGAATTTTTTTTCCCAATAAAATTGTAGTTTATCTATTTTTATTAAAAAAACGATACTAATAAATCAAAAGTTTGTTGATAATCTGCATAATTATATAAAATTTTTATTTGTATCCACCCATAATTCATTGACCAGTACCCATTTATTTATGGGTATTTATGATCACGAACTTGTTTTTATAGACTAATTCATAGATTTATTTCAAAATTATAATTTTAAAATCTTATGACAGATAGTAAAATAATAATAATAATAATAATAAAATGAGATTTCGATATTAATGAACATGTAAATTTCTTCCTAATCATCTGTTTTTTTTTAAATTATGAAATTGTTAATATATACACACATGTAACAACATATAATTGTTAACTCATATAATTTATAGTTTTTTTTTTTTAACAAACCATCCATTCTTGCAAGGGTATAAATGCAAAATCCGCGGGTACAATTTCAGTGCAGGGGGCACAGCAAGTAAGCGGGTACTGATTTCTTTTACCAGGTCTAATATCAATTATATAAACAACATAATGATGCCACTAAATATAATATCTTATTTTTCTTGAAAGAAATGACATTCATATCAAAAGGCAAAGTGTTAAGTAAAATAATTAATAATTGCTGACTAATTGTTGGGTTATTGAAATTTCAGTAAGGATTTAACACTAATTTAAACCTTTTTATTTGTAAAATTTTTTATAAGTTATTAGATAATGAAACTACGCTATAAGAAATACTCTCTCAAGTCTTTTTTATTTATTCATTTTAATTAATTAATAATTAGTCAACTTTAATTAATAATTTAAAATTTATAAAAAATTATATTAAAATTTTAAAATTAATTTTATTTAAAATTATAAAAATACATTAAATAAAAATAAATAATTATGAACAACAATCCTTAATGTTTCAAAATTTTATGATGAACAAGTAAATAAAAAATTAAAAAAACAACTCTACAAATGACATAAGTGAATACCAACACGAATTTAAACCTGATTTGCAAAAATGTGAATTAAGATATCTCAATTTATTTATTTTTTGTTATAAATATTTGTAGTTGTTATTATTATTATTAAAAAATTAACAGTTGGGTATGAATCCTCATTTATTAATTTATCTTTTTAAAGAGTATTTACTTCCCTACTAATAATACACAAGCATGATTTAAACTTTGCTTAAAAAGTAGTATTTACTTAAGCATTTGTTCATATAATTTAGGCACTCAAAGAAGCAATGGGCAAGGGCAAAAACGTCAACGAAAAGTTCCGAACCTTGCAAGCCTAGACCGCTGCTTCAGCCCCAAATCCTCGCGCCCTGTCTCTCGCCGGAGCTCGTCGGATAACCCAACCTCCACCGCCGCCGTAGCCTCCGCCTGGAATCTCCTACCGGACGACGCTTCCCGGAACAACGGGCTCAGGCACATCGAAAGCCCCCTGCTATGCCTGTTCTGATTTCGTATCCTCATCGGCGTCGGCATCGCTTCCCGGCTTACCCCAGAAGTCTCCGTCGAGTACCCATTTTCCGATACCGTGTCTCCCTCGCAAACCCTAATTGAAGCCTCAACGGGTTTCGTCGTCGTCGTCTTCAATGTCCGGCGGCGACGAGGGATCAGCGTCGAGATCCAATAGATGGCACCGGATCGCTTCGCTATCGGAGGATTAGAATCGGGTTCTTCGGATTGAGGATGGGAGAAGAGGAGGGAGGACAAGAAGGAGCGTTTAAGGCGGGAACGGGAGGGGCCAACCTGGGGAGTGCTGAAGAAGAGAAGATGACGGCGGGGAGCGGCAGAGTCGTCAGAACGGCGGGGAGGGGAAAGAGAGGAGGGGAAAAGGATGGGGTCAGGCCGTGCGGTCTGAGCTGCGAGGACGTCGAGCAGGCGTTCACGTAGGCAAGAAGCGCACACGCCAGAGCCAGCCTCGTAGGGATGTCGCTTGCACTTCATCACCGCCAGCCGGAGATCTTCCCATCTACCATTGAAGAAGAAGAAGAAACCCTAGATTTGGAGAATTAGGGTTAGGGTTAGGGTTTCGATGGAGGTTCTCGGCTTCGTGTTCGCAACTGGAGAGTGAGAAGATGAGATGGTGAAGGGGTTGGGTTTTATGGGCATTGTGACATTCTTCAGTAGCTTATCACATCATACGAAGACTCGCGCTTGTGATTGGTCCACGTGTACACACGGCTGGTCCGCGTTGCACTGTGAAACGGGGAACACCCCCCACCGTTCCTCTCTCGTCGGTGTGTGTGTGGAAAATAAATAAATAATTTTTAAAAACATAAAGCTTTATTTAATTAAATATAATGTTTTATATTTCAGTTCCAAATATTACAAATTTTAGTATTTTATTTTTATTTTATTCAATCAATAATTAATTAGGTTATTTGAAGAAAAGATCAAAAGATTTATTAGTCTTTGGGTCAAATCCTTGAGTCTTTGACAATGATGGTGAATATTGATTCCTTTCTTTTGCTTTGCACTGTAATGAAGGCATTAAATAATTATTTATGAAGATCATGAACACACATGAAAGAAACCAAACAAAAGCTTATTAAATGGCCAATGACTAGGTCCACTTTTGAAGGCCTTTTTTATTAAACACATGAAATTAGAAGAAAACCCCCCTGCTTCTTTTATTCTTAATTGTGATTTTCTCCAAACCTTCACCTTATTTTCAACTCAAGGTAGTTGATTACCTCTAAAGTTAAGGAGCTGGCAATTTGCAGTTAGTTACTAATGGACTACAAAGAAAATGCATAAAGTTATAACAATAGTCATAGAATTTCAACAAAATAATAATAATAATAATAATAATAATAATAATAATAAAATAAGGAAAAAAAAGGGTTGTTCTTCTAGATTATGAGGACCTAGCACAACCACATTTGTACAGGCTAGATTGCCTGCCCGGAGGATGGGGCAATTGACTTGCTTGAAGACTTTGAATTCCAAAATATAAAGAGGCCTAAATGTAAGGTCTGTATTCATTTGGATCAAGCAACTAGTGAATAACAAATGTCTTCAACATAACTCTCTTGGAACAGATCAACAGACTATCTGAAGTCTTGACCATCTGAGGCTTGTGTATACCTCTGTCTTTTTTAATGGCTTAATCGCTCGTCTTAGCACAAAATAATAAAAAAAAACATCTATAATGTCATTAAACTATATATATATATATATATTCAACTATATGGCCTTAAATTTATTTTGATTCATGAACTTAGAAAACATTCAATTTGATCTAAAAGTGACCAAATATAAGGAACATTTTCTGTTTTTAATAATCAAAAAGGTGTTGCATTATATGAAAGAAGCTGAGAAAGCAATCAACTGACAAACCTAATGTTTGACAATTAAATGAAGAGGAAATAGTCTTCATAAATACCTTTGTGAGAAGAAATTTCATCGACATAAGGTATCTGAAGTTAATGTCACAATGTTCACATATAAGTAAGGACAAGAACCATGTAATCTATAATCTAGAAGCCAAGAACAGCACTAATCGAAGAACATTCAACCAATGACTGAGTCCTAAATTAGACGTCAACTGATAGAAGCACACATAAATAAATTCAGAATAATTATCTAAGAAATATTTTTCTGATCTTGAGAAATAAACAGTAGTACATGAAAAAAAAATCCTCTATTTGTCTAAACATATATATGGATTCTTATACCTACCAAACTACATGCGTAGATAGGTTGCAAGAATTATGGTTAGGGTTTAGGGTTTAGGGTTTGGTCTATGTAATTGATTTGATATATTAAAACAAACAGTAGTATAGGAAACAAACAATCCTCTATTTGTCTAAGCCTAAATATGAATTCTTGTACCTACTAAACTACATATGTAGATAGGTTGCAAGAATTAGGGTTGGGGTTTAGGGTTTGGTAATTGTATCCATGCCCACAGGTGATGTGATTGAAAATGTTCAGATTCTAAGTAGGCAGCTTCTGGCTTTGGTGTTAATATTTGGTGTACCTAATTGATTTGATCTATTGAATATCTTTCATCTCCAATATCAAGTTCAGAATTTGCTAGGCAAGTTTTATTCATGTCTTTCTAAAGACAACTTCATAACCATTAATGAGTGGGGAAAAGGAAGAACAAGTGTTTCTTCTCACTTTCCTTCCACTCATGATCTAGAGAAAGCTAAGCCTTGACATGTTTGATCCATAGTAAAAGTTGGTATGCTAAGTGGGAGAGATGGCCATTGTGCATCTCTGCCTAACATGAGGGGCCCTGCACTCATACATTCCCATATGACTCAATAGAACATAAGGCTTTCTAGGGTCCAAGATGTGTTTTTGTTCTTTTTGATAACTACTTCCAAACTCAAGTTGCATTCCAAATAAAGAAAGACGATGCAAGTATGAATAGCACCATTAATGTTCATCTACACTTAGATAATGATTAAAAATAGAATGATGGAACACTGCAAACCATGAATGTCCCAAAGATAACAAAAGAAAAGTGGAAAAGATGAACTTATGGTTCATAATGACCTGATTTTGAAGTCTAAAGTAGATGGAATTGCAGAAAAATTTGGACTTCCCTTTGGTTGTCAAAATATAACTAATCCAATTTCTTCTATGTTAATAGAGGAATGTCAAAAGGCTATGGTTTCCCAAACTTGACCAAGTGTGCTCTAGTTACACTATATATGCTCCATCCCCAAGGGTGCTCCTCTTCATTGCCTTTCCTTTGTTTCTTTGCTACCCATCTCACCTAGCAAATTTTTCACATATACAAATTAATGGCTCTCTTGACTCAGCTCATCTTCCTGGTCTTCCTTTTCCTTCCACCGTTCCTATGTCGATCTCCAGTGAGAGGCGACACTTTCACACATTCAAGAGCAGCTTACTACCCAAACTCCGACCAACAGGGCACTTCAGGTGAACTCCAAATTATTCATGCATGAAGAATGAAATCTAATATCTTTCTCTCTATATATCTTGACTTTTCCACTGAATTATATAACATTAGATGGTGCTTGTGGATACAAATCCTTTGGAGCAACATTAAATGGTGGTGATGTGTCTGCGGCTTCTAATCTCTACAGAAATGGAGTGGGCTGCGGGGCATGCTACCAGGTGAACTACTAAGCCATTTTCTAGAAGCCATGAGTCCTAGTTCTGAAATTCTTTTATGTTTGCATTTTCCCCTTTGCAAATACACCCTTTACGAAATCCCAAATTGCAAACACAAACTCAAACACACATGATGTATAATGTCAGAAAACCTTTTAAAAGCCCTCAAATCGCATATTTGTCCTCATGTACTTGCGCTGCTGCACATATGCAATTACGAGAAAATAGCATACAAATATTTTTTCTTGAAAAACTCAACTAGTAATTGAGTTAATTGATGATTATTTAGCCAAATTAAACCAAGAGCAATTAACAATAAAAAAAATGTTTGATAGCATGATATGTCTGCAAATATCAATTATGCACAAAAAAACAGATACTACTTTAGACTATCAAAGCATGTAGATTATTAAAAGAAAATAAATCAAAAGGACTAATACCTTAATCTGTCATTCTTGTTAGGTGATATGCACAGATAGCAGTTTATGCTCAACTGATGGAGTAAGAATAGTGATCACTGATTCAGGATCGAGCAGCGACACTGATTTCATCCTCAGCCAAAAAGCCTTTAGCAAGATGGGCCAAACTGCCGATGCTGGTGCCTCCCTCCTTTCCCTTGGTGCAGTTGACATTGAATATCAGAGGTACTAAACTCTTCAGAAGACATGAAACTGATTTCCATAGACATTACCAGCAAAAGATAACTTAAACACACTATACAGTCCACTAATGATACTTGTTAGTCCCTAAACAAATGAAATGAACATAAAAAGTGTTATGAACTTTTCAGGATCCCTTGTAGTTGGCCAGGCAAGAACATTACCTTTAAGGTTGATGAGGCCAGTGACTTCCCTGGATACTTGGCTTTCCTAATAGAGTACCAACAAGGAGACAAGGATATCACAGCTGTCAGGTTATGTGAGGTATTACTCTAGCTTATAATTCTACCATACTGTAAGAAACCATATGATCTAGGCAGGTAGATAATTCACCTGATATGCGCAGACTGAGAATTTGACATGCAAGTTGATAGACCGGAGCCATGGTGCCATGTGGGCAGTTAACTCTCCACCAAGTGGCCCATTATCTATACAAATGCTTCTTAGCGGAGGAGATGATGGGGATGAGACATGGGTGGTGGCAACTAACAATGTGCCAGAAAGCTGGAAAACTGGAGAGTCTTATGATTTAGGGATACAGTTGAACTAAGTAACTAAATGGAGTCCATAGGTTGCTCTTCAGTGACATCTATTACATTCATTGTGTAGGCTATTCGTTTCCAAGTTGTCTCATTTGTGTTATTTATGCTTTTGCTTAAGGTTATACAGACAATCCTAGACAAATAAAATTCAGGTCTGTGTTGTTAAAATATGAGTCTACTCCGTGGAATAAATCGGAAAGCTTATAAATTGAATAAAAAAAAAAAATATGTTGTTTGAAGTAATCGAATTTATTTACATCACCACTGCCTCTATGTTCTATAAATGCAGCTAAAAGCCTAAATTAATGGCTTTGCTGAACTTTCCTCACCCAGCATCGAACAAAAACAGTTAAAAAAAAAAGGCAATGTATTATTGATTTTGATTAAACATGAGCTCATTTACATAGTCAATGCCTATGTCCGAAATGGGCTTGATTGGCTGGTCTAGTCCTTGTGCAGCAAAAAATGTCAAGGGCTCTCTGCTATGCTCATCTGAAATGAAAAGATTATATAAGACAGTTTTACACATGCATTGAATTTGAAGCTGATTATAGCTATATGAAATATTCACTGAAAATATTGACTAAACATTCCAGCCAACAGCTTTAGGTTCAATCTATTCTTATCCAGACTTAACAACGAAATCATCCTTTAATGGATAGATAACTTTCACTTGATAATCTTGCAAAAAAATATGAAAAGAGGTTATCATGGGTTCTTTGCTTTGATCTCCAAGTCCCAATCCGAAATGACCAAATGCAAATGATTTCTAGGTAGCATGTATGAAATTGACTTGATTCATCAAGAAGGAGGGACAAAACAAGATAAATTATTTGACCATATCAATATCCCATTAACCTCAATTGTAACCATTATAATAGTGCTATAAGATGTTACTCTTTAGTAGGTCATAAGCATAAAGACTATATTTATGTATCTGATATCAGGTTGGTTGTCTGGTCTGGTTTGAGATCAATGCAGAACATGCAACAATGCCATTAAACCATTGGCATCTATAAATGGGGCTAATCTAGCTTGTTAGAATAATTCATGAGGATATTTTAAAGAACTATAACAGAACAGCATCTATGCACTTTTAGAACCATAGTAGAATGAATATTTAACCATCTGTAAACCTTACCAAACATGGTATTGAAAGATGTTGGAGGTGGAGTAGCCATGAAGTTCAGACCAAAATAAAATACTAACATCAAAACCACAGCCACCATAATAAAAGTTGGAACTGCCAGAGCCCAATACCTGACAATAAAATAGTAAAACCAACCACTAGGTTATAAACCTATGTTCTGAGTGCCAGAACTGAAATTTTAAATGAATATAAATGAAAATGAAAGTCTGTACGTATGCATGTATGCTTGCACTTAAATATAATCTGAGTATAAGTGTATGACAGGCCATATTTTGTCTGAACAAGGTCACCACCCAAAAACAAAAGAAGAAAAGAAACATACACAGAATAAAACATGAAAGAAAATTAGTAGATTATATTAACATTCGACCAAGTTAGCGAAGTTAAAATATGTGAACATACAATTAGTTGTGACGTAGGTACATTTCAGGCCAATTTCCTGATCACACAACGGCAAAACAAGTATTTTAAGTAAATAAATCAACTTTCTTCAATGAACAATGAATCAAGTAATTTTAGCCATGGAAAATCAAACAATTTCTTAATTGGAAGCAATCCTCTGTATGAGTTCATGCCCATATTCACCATTCAAACAAATCCAACAAAAACCATAATCTTTGCAATCTCAATTGCACAAAATACTAAATTTATCTTCTAATATAAAGAACACAGTAATTAAAAAGAAGGCAAAAGCACAAACTTGTTAGGGTAGTAAGTGATTCCCAAAGAATGCAACCAATTTTCAGGAGTATAAGCCCAAACCAGATATATAACTGCACCAAAACAAAAATCCAAACAAAAAACAAAAGATTATTGAATAAAAAATTCAAAAGAAAAAGGGAAATAAGATGAAAAGGATTGAACCAGTGGCGATGACAGTGGTGATAGCGCCAACAAAACCATAGACCTCGGAGGGATTGGCGCCATGCTCTCCGGATGATCCAGACGATGAGGCCCTCGTCTCCTCGTCCGGATCGGAGAGGAAGACCTTCGCCCTCCGTTTGCTCACCAAGCTCAGGGTTCGGCGGGGGCTGTTGACGAAGTGGGACGACGGCGAGAGCGGCGGCGACGCCATTGGATCTGATAGCTCGTGAGAACCCAATGATTCCTAAAATTGAGCCATTTTATCAGGAATTGGAAATTTTGAAGCTAATTTTTCAATTAGAATATGAAAGTTGGGAACTTGGGATAGTAAAAGGCTGAGTTAAGGAAGCGAAGGGTGGAATAGATGCTATGCAAAGTAAGGTTTTGTGTTATTACCGATTCAAACACAACAAACATAAACATTTAGATTATTTTTAATTATGTTTTTTTTCATAACTAATCAAAATTTCTTATTTGGACATTTGTTATTCCAACATAAAATTGCATCAAAAATTTTAAAAAAAGTATAGTGTAGCACATAATAAAATTTCTATAGTACCAAAAAACTCCACAAATTAGTACAACAATTTTCATAAAACCACCAAAATACATTACTCCAACATTGTAACCTAAAATTGTTCATAAAGAATAAGCCACATGCCCACAACATTGTTTCAACATCTACATAATGCATAACACATTACTATCAAATTAAACATCAACATTGGTCCAACATCTAAATAAACCATAACACATTGTTTTCAAATTAAGCAACATACACATATTGGTCCAACATCTAAATAAACCACAACACATTGTTTTCAAATTAAACAACATACACATATTGGTCCAACATCGAAATAAACCACAACACATTGTTTTCAAATTAAGCAACATACACATTGGTCCAACATCGAAATAAACCATAACACATTGTTTTCAAATTAAGCAACATACACATTGGTCCAACATCGAAATAAACCATAACACATTGTTTTCAAATTAAGCAACATATACATTGGTCCAACATCTAAATAAACCATAACACATTGTTTTCAAATTAAGCAACATACACATTGGTCCAACATCGAAATAAACCACAACACATTGTTTTCAAATTAAGCAACATACACATTGGTCCAACATTTAAATAAACCACAACATATTGTTTTCAAATTAAGCAACATACACATTGGTCCAACATCGAAATAAACCATAACACATTGTTTTCAAATTAAGCAACATACACATTGGTCCAACATCGAAATAAACCATAACACATTGTTTTCAAATTAAGCAACATACACATTGGTCCAACATCTAAATAAACCATAACACATTGTTTTCTTGCATGAAATCAAATCACATTGTTCATCAAAATAAAGTCAAGTCAATGTCGATTTGGCAAGATAGATCACAATACAAAATGTTCTTCAAAATCATCCATAGTTAAACCACCATTTGTGATACTCATCCACCAATCCCTACAAAAATAGGAAGAATGACATTGCGCTTTTAGTAACTATATATAACATTAATACACCACAAAAAGTATCTCATGTTGGTAAGTAATACTAACCTTCCACATTAATTTTGTGGTTCATGATCATGGCCCATCGATCTCAACAATAAACTCTTTCGATGGTGATTCGGGCATTTAATCAAACAACATTTAATCATGGCCCATCGCCCTCAACAATACACCATGAAAGGTATTTGGGTGCACACTCATTTTGTAGGCCTTCTTTGGCTTGAAGTGGAAGGACAAGAAGGTTGAGTGGCTTTCATGAAGACCACTGATGCAACCAACACTAGATTACTTGACCAAACAGCATGCATACAACAAGGTTCAAGGCCTTCCTTTCAGTCCCAAGGTTCAGCTAGGTATTTTAACAAACATCTAATGTGCATGACAAAAGACCAAGCAAATGCACAAGTAAACAACAAAATACAAGTTATCAATACAAACCAACATCTCTACTTTTTTAATATAAGAAGAATTAACACATGTTGGCTAAGGTCTACAAGAGAACCTTCACATCACAAAGCCAACAACTAACACCCTGAATTACAAGTAAACAAACTGAAAATTCTAGACAAGAGACTTACCTTATGCTAGTTGCAATGTTCTAGCCCACAATCAATACCCTTGAAGCCACTCCTATTTGCCAAGCACACCAGGAACTACATTAATTAACCGCTCAAATAACTATATGTTTAACTTTATATATATAGTGACTGGGCATGGGAGAAACGATGCATTGCAAAAAATCATCAAATTTCAAGCAAAGTAAATAAATGATCGCCCATTCAAGCATGAACTGACTTCACATCTAAAAAATTAAAATAACATCCCATTCAAGCATGAACTGACCTCCAAATTGCGCACAGTAGATCAGTGCCTGGGAAAGAAATGGGAGGTCGGCTACTGGCTACTGAGGCTGCTGAGAACAAAAGGGTCAAAAACATTCAAACCTAATACAAATGGCAAACTTGGTAATTATGATAATGTTATAAGGGTAATATTGTCCCAAAAAAAAATCAGCCCTCCCCAACCCATCATTTTGGTGGGTTGATGAATGGAAGGAAATGAGGGGTTTTCAACCCCCCAAAACCCTTCCAAACCATTACAAACCCCTCTAAACCCTCCCCCAAGCATGTGTTCAAAGAACTTGAACCCTTCTTTTATGAACCCTCCAAAATCCTTCCAAACCCTCCTAGCCAAGCAAGCCCTAACATGATAGGGTTAGGAGGAGTTTTGGAACTTTTTTGGGAAAATTTAAACATAATTGGCGCATTTTTAATTTAATTAACATTGATTGAAAATTTTAATTTAAACCTTTAAAAAAATTTTAATTTTAAAATAAAAAGGGCGGTAAGTAATTATTAATAATTATTTTTTAAATATTTGTTGGATTATTAAATTTATTTATTTATTTATTTATTTATTTTAATAAATAGCGGCAAAACATATGTAAGTGGTGGCGGCATGTGAGGAGCGTAAAACCAAGCTTTATAATCCCTTTGCTTCATCCTGTGTGAGTAGTTATTTAAACTTACCTCTTAAGTATAGGATATAAATATTTTATATAAAAGATAAAATACTAATAGATCAAATAATCATAGGTAATTATTTTATTTTTAATTATTTTGAATGTCCAGGTAACTGTGTTCTAACTTTAATAGGATATTATAAGAAAATTTACATATTCATATTGGGATTATTATTTATCATTTTGAAGATATGGTATGATACACCATCTTCCTCATATGATTTTCTGTTACTTTATTTTAGTTTGGTTCGTTTAATGCCTATGTATTTCACTATATATTTTAATTTTCTACCTAAGGTTTTTATTTTATTATTATTTTTGAACTTCCTTTTTTTTTTTTTTTTAACCTTTTCAAATTATATATATTTTTGTATATTCTTATTATTTTTATAAATTGATTTTTTTTAATTTTTTAAAATCACATTTATGATTCTAAAAATCTTATTTTGCTATAATTTAATTGATGCAATGTTGTTTATATTTCTAAACTAACATTTATTTTTAGAAAACAAACAATTTTCCCATATCTACGTATTTACTCATACATTAGCATATATATATAGCCCGCTTTTTCTGGGACGTTGGATCAATATCCAACGCCTGCCCGTATCCATACACTAGCATCACTGACAAGGACCAATGGTGCATAAATTATATTTGAAACTTCATTCTATTCATTAAACCCACCAGGCAGAGTATAACTCAGGTTAATTTAATAATAACTTTTTTATTAAAAAAAACTTCAATTTATCTGTCATATTAAAAGAACCTCATGTAGCTACTAGAGCTAGAGTAAAAAAAATTGTAATAATTTTTTTTTTTAAAAAAAAAACCCTCAACATATATGGAAATTATTCAACCGAGGACCAAATCCAACTTGAATGTTGTCATTTATCCAAACAAAAAGGATTTTCTTGATTGGGGAAAAAAAGATACATTTGTGATACTTTTCAAACAAATGAAGTCATGGCTAAGTAACAACAACACTTACCAAACTTCAGGTAACATTAACAGCTTGTTTTACAGCCAAAGGCTCATACCAATCTGGTCCAAAGCCGGCAGCTTTCCTTGCTTGCACATTGAAAGGAGGCTTAAGTGGCCCCCTAAAATATTTTCTCACAGTAGCATGGAAGGTTTGAATTACAGCATCATGATGAACAACGGTGTCCTCGGAATTCAAGCTTTCCGAGTTCTCCTGTAAGTTCTCCACAAGTTCAGAGTCACCTATACTGCTGCTGATTTGTAGCTGCTTGACAGTATCTTCTTCGGCTTTGGGGCTTTCAGAGGAAACCAGCGGCGCTAATGCGTTGTTTGGGCATGAAGCGGCTGATCGAAGGCAGAGATATCTGAACCATTTAACACCGGCAGCGCAATGAGTAATTTCTTCTGGATAAATTACTGTCTCTAGAAGCTTTGCAGTGCACTCATCCCCTCCATTTCTCAACCGGGAGATTGTGGTGGGAAGAACATCAAGTCCTCTAGCCTGCACACACACACACACTCCCCGTCACATGGTATGGATTGAAGTGGCAGTAAATCTTACATTCCTTGCACTGGGTACATTGCACTAAACTATTGGATAAACACCACATTACAAGATCATGGATAGAAGATCCAGCTAGAGCTGCATGCATCCAGTAGTATATGGAAATGCAGATAGACCAGATAATTAATTTCAATGTATCTATAATTCTAGGTGATTAAATGACCATAGAAAGAAGACCCAGACAGCATTAAGCATACCTCACAAAGCCAGTATAGAAGGAAATGACAGAAGAAGATCCAACACTCAAGGAAAATATCTATCATTTGGAAATGTAGACAGAGAATAATAAGTTCAGGGTAAAATGACATCAATTGCCAAAGTAATGAACTTTCTTAGGCCAGGTTTTACAAGACCTTCACTTAAATATGTAGAATGCTCCGTCATCTCTAATGTTCTTACTTAACAGACAATTTCAACCAAATGCTCCAGGCCTACACCAGAAAATGATCAAATAAACAGTTCTTTTATAATGGGAGCCAACGGTGGTTACAAATGCATGAACAGTCAGAGTTAAAGTCAATTGATAAAATTTTGATTCTAAGAAATTAGTCTGGCAATGTCTCTATGTCTGGTACTATTTTCACTATACTATCTATATGAACCAGTAATACTATCTTTGTGATCTTTACTTTGCTAATGAACATAGGTTTCAGATTTAGTAAAATAAACAAGTATATGAAACACAGATGACGCCGGGGATAAAATGTAGGAGATCGAGTAAAGATGAACTCCCAACTAAATTTTACATATAACAACAGCCACAGTGTTTTCAGCTCTAGACGAAAGGACTAACACTTAAGACCAACGCTATGAAAGCAACACAATGAATGTAAATTTTCATTATGAATGATGCCGACTTATGCTGACAATTTCAAACAAGTTTTCACTTTCGGGTGTCTATTATACAAAAAATATCAACATGAAAAGCTAAGTGTCACATATCAGAAAATGCAAATCAACCTATCATGCCAGGTGATCATGAGACCTAAGAATTCAACATTAATCTACTTAACTATGAGCACGAAACAAGAATTTTTATTCTGCAATCTACTTTAACGAATCGCACAATTAGTGTTGCAGCTGCTGTGCAGCCCCATTAACCAAAAAAAAAGTAAGCACAATTATGAACACAGGATGGGTAGTGGGTTCAAACCTCATGAACACAATGCTCCACAGCTAGACGTGCCAAGAGGTCATGAGAGGTTTGAATGGCAGAGTCCCAGAGACCATCATGGGCGGGGAAAGCTCCATAATATGAACCAAGCTCCTCGAGCCGGGCCAGAAGCAGACTGAAATGCCGGCCTTCGTCCTGGGCAACCTTCACAAAATCAGTGAAGAACTCCATAGGCATTGATTCCTGAATCCCAAACCGAGCTATGATATCCTGCAAAGATTATTACCATCACTATCACTGCATTGAAAATTTTCAAAACTCAAACCCAAATCACAAAAAGAAAGGAAAGGTAACCCAGGAGAGATCAATGGCCCAACTCTCAGTGTGGACGAGGCTGTGGACGATGGCCTGGCGGCTCTGAAGGCTGCCGCCCTTGCCGAGCTTAGGCATCAAACGCGAGGGAACAAGCTTCACCTGAGAATTCAGATAGGCATATAGATCAACGAGACAAGAAGAATTAGGGTTCTTGCGATCTCAAAACTCACATTGGGGAGCCTGGAGGGTCGATCGGGAACAAGGGGAGGAGGGTCGTGAGGGCGGAATGGGAGGGAGATGGAGCCTTGTAGCCACTTCCTGGCGATGGATTCGCCCAGGCGAGCCTTCTCTACTGGGTCCGCAGTGTTCAACACTCGCAGGGACGCCTCCACCAGCGTCAGCTCCGGCTGTGGCGCCGGTGATGGCGCCGCCGGCGTGGTCATGTTCTTCTCCTTCTCCATGTTGAAGAAACAGGGCCAATGGGCTTTGCTTGCTTGCTTTCTTGTTATTCTCTCAATATTTTTTCATTATAATACTCATTGACATATGACTTTGGTCGGTTAGCATTAGCACGAGCGCTTTTTATTTATTTATTTATTTATTTTATAAATTTTAATCTTTTTGTTATTTTTTAATTAACAGTTATTTTTACAGTGGAAGTTTTCCAGCGGGAGATTACTATGTCTGCTCTTTATTACCGTACCAGTATCGGTTAATTCCAAGTGAGAGATTGAAAAAAGATCAATTTTTTATCATATTAAAAATTAATAAAGCTAAATGGATTGTCCATCCATTTTTATTAGAAATTATAACTAATTTTAAATTTTTATTAGAGGAAATTACCAAAAAAACCCACAAAGTTTGCAATATGCACAAAAAAACCCCACACATTTTCATATCCCTAAAAACACCCTCCTTTTGAATATAATGATTTTTAAACCCCCCAAATATCTAACAGTGATTAATAGAGTTAATTTTAAACTTTTTGGACGAAATTGTCCCTTGCATGGGAAGTTGTGGCTCAAAACAGGTTGAAGCTTCTTCAAAGACTTGTTCTTAAAGGAGAACTTCTTCCTTGGGACAAGCTCAGTGGAGAGGGCATCTAGGGATTCTTTCAAATCGGAAATGGATTTGAGAGAAGAGCGAACATCGTAGAAAGGCAAGAAGTAGGAGTTATCAGCGATGAGGCGCTCAAGGTCGGCGATCATGGCTGAGAGGGCTTCTAGCTGAGGCTTCACGACGGGCTTGGCAGAGGGATTGAGCACACGGAGGCAGGAGAGTTCCACATCGATGGAGCGCTTAACGTCGGAGAATCGAGAGAGGAGGGATTCCACGGATTCGAAGGATGGGGCGGCTTCAGATCCAGATCCGGATCTGGTTTTGCGAGCCTGGCGGAGGTTCTCGAGGCGCTCAAGCATCAAATACTCATTCATGCTTGGAGACAATAAACATTAAATACTCATGCATGCAACAAATTAATTGCTCTTCTTTCCCTAGACCTTGCTTGAAGATGAGAAATGAGGTTTCTGTTTAATTGTTTAATAGCACCAGTTGAAGAAATGTGGTTTTCGTTTAAAAAAAGAGGTTTCCGTTTAAAAAAAAAAGTTTCTGTTTAAAAAATCGGGTTTCTGTTAAAATAACAATACAAAGACAAGAAAACTTGGAATGGGACAAGAGATTAAAGTCATGCACTCTTGGAATAAGAAACATTAACTACTCATGCATGCTTGGAGACAATAAACATTAAATACTCATGCATGCAACAAATTAATTGCTCTTCTTTCCCTAGACCTTGCTTGAAGATGAGAAATGTGGTTTTATGTTTAATTGTTTAATAGCACCAGTTGAAGAAATGTGGTTTTTGTTTTAAAAAAGAGGTTTTCGTTTAAACAAAGAGGTTTCCGTTTAAAAAAAAAAGTTTCTGTTTAAAAAATCGGGTTTCTGTTAAAATAACATTACAAAGACAAGAAAACTTGGAATGGGACAAGAGATTAAAGTCATGCACTCTTGGAACAAGAAACATTAACTACTCATGCATGCTTGGAGACAATAAACATTAAATACTCATGCATGCAACAAATTAATTGCTCTTCTTTCCCTAGACCTTGCTTGAATATGAGAAATGAGGTTTCTGTTTAATTATTTAATAGCACCAGTTGAAGAAATGTGGTTTTCGTTTAAAAAAAGAGGTTTTCGTTTAAACAAAGAGGTTTCCGTTTAAAAGAAAAAGTTTCTATTTAAAAAATCGGGTTTCTGTTAAAATAACATTACAAAGACAAGAAAACTTGGAATGAGACAAGAGATTAAAGTCATGCCCTCTTGGAACAAAAAACATTAACTACTCATGCATGCTTGGAGACAATAAACATTAAATACTCATGCATGCAACAAATTAATTGCTCTTCTTTCCCTAGACCTTGCTTGAAGATGAGAAATGAGGTTTCTGTTTAATTGTTTAATAGCACCAGTTGAAGAAATGTGGTTTTCGTTTAAACAAAGAGGTTTCCGTTTAAAAGAAAAAGTTTCTGTTTAAAAAATTGGGTTTCTGTTAAAATAACATTACAAAGACAAGAAAACTTGGAATGGGACAAAAGATTAAAGTCATGCCCTCTTGGAACAAGAAACATTAACTACTCATGCATGCTTGGAGACAATAAACATTAAATACTCATGCATGCAACAAATTAATTGCTCTTCTTTCCCTAGACCTTGCTTGAATATGAGAAATGAGGTTTCTGTTTAATTATTTAATAGCACCAGTTGAAGAAATGTGGTTTTCGTTTAAAAAAAGAAGTTTTCGTTTAAACAAAGAGGTTTCCGTTTAAAAGAAAAAGTTTCTATTTAAAAAATCGGGTTTCTGTTAAAATAACATTACAAAGACAAGAAACTTGGAATGGGGCAAAGATAGTAGAAAATTTAAGCGGGAACGTCGGCGGAGGAAGGACGGCTCATGAACGGAGAAGATGGAAACGCGCGGCGAGCTTGTTGTCGTCCTTGTCGAACCGGAAGTAGGCGAGGAATGAACCAGAAGTAAGATCTTTCTTGGGATGAGCGGTCATGCCCATGAAGAGTTTGCCGGAGAAGTCTTCACGGACGAGAATGGAGATGTCGCCATTGGTGGTGGAAAGCGAGAGGAGATAAGAGGGGGTGACGAAAAGGAGGAGGGAGTGGAGCATGTCGTTGCCGTCGAAAAGATGGTGAGGACCACGAGGGAGATATTGAGGGTTGGGGCCGTTGCGGATGTAGACGCCACCTGCGAGGCAAGATGGTATACGGCCATGAATGATGGGGCATGAGGTTGGGGGGAGCTTGGAGTCGGGAGGAGCTCGGAGACGCGGGTGAAGTTGTTGGAGAGGACTCTACGGGGGTCGACGGAGGGCCGGAGAAGAAAGCAAAAAAGGGGCAGATGAAAGTAGAGGAAAGAGAATCCATGGTGGATTTTTCCCACCATGTTCAAGGGCAAATAAAGAATTTCACAACATGGACCCAGTCTAAATGATCTACAGGGGGCAAAAAAAAAAGTAAAACAATAAAGGAAGGGCTGTCTGGGGTATTCAAACTTTGCAGGGGCTGACTGAGAAGTTTTGAATTCCCCGAGGGGTAAAAAATAATTTTCCCTTTTTATTATGACAATCATCAAAGAAAACTGAGCTTAATTTTTTAAATATAAAAATTAAAAATATTTAATGCGCAGAAATAATTTTTAATCAATTAATATAAATATTATTTGAGAAAAATTATAATTTTGTTATTTCCAGATTTTATAATTGTGATTCAAGTGATTTAACTGTTTTTATTTAAAAATTTAACAACTTGGTTTTATGGAACCAACTTTAACTGGTTGACCAATCCCTTTTGAGAATTTCTTAATAATAAAAACTCATTAAATTTTTTTTTTTTTGGGAAAGATGTATAAACCACACTCATTAAACAAGCAACCGAAAATAACCATCCACTAGATATAGGTAAGACAGAGACTCAGGGAATTAATTTATATAACGAAATTAAGAAGAAAGAAAGGAAATCCAACCATTAAGAACTTACACAATAGATAAGTTGCATTTGCAAGATCTTCTTAGTAATAGTCTCACAAATAGCTTGCTCTTGCTATTCCTTCCATTTCACATGCAAACACAACCTGCATCTTTAAAGGCAGATAAATTAGTACAAAATGAACTAGCACAAAAATTTTCAAATTTTCTTTATAACTTCTGAATTATTCTAAGTTTTGCACTTCTGCATTTGCGATTAAGTCTCTCTTCATCTTGTGTAGGTGTTATCGGTCTCTTAGTTAGAATGTGTCCCTTCTTGTCTTGAACTTCTTGGTTCATTTCTTTTTGATCAATATCTGCATCATTGACAACTCTATCAACAAGGTTAAGGAAAGTTCGCTTAACAATCCTATCCTCCAAGCTGTGGAAGGAGATAACAGCAAGCCGGCCACCGCATGAAAGGCAATCAAAGCAGGCATGGAGGGCATCCTCTAGAGTATGCAGTTCATCATTCACTGCTATTCTAAGTGCCTGAAAAACCCGTGTCGCAGTCTTGATCCAACCTTGCCTCCCTGCACTTCATAATGAACTATGAGTTGGCTATTTAAGATATGCAAATCAACTGATTTTTCAAAGAAATAATCATACAGTGTTATTTTGTAGCACTGGCACAACATCTTAACTTATAGATCAATCCAAAGGCAGAATGCTTTCATGCCAAAGTTGATTTTATTTTGATCTAAATCATGAGTCTAAAGAAGTTCATTTGAGAAGGGTTTGAGATGGATTTGATTAAGAGAAGATGTAGGAAGAAAAGCATTAATTATTCATCTTGTGGAAACTAAGTATTAAGGAACATATAAGACAGTCTACCTGGTGAAACACAATAGTCGAACGTTTGATCTATGTTCTTCTCATGCTAATGGTTTTCAAATATCATCTAATATATGCAACTAAGCCACATATGAATGCAGGTTGATACATTTGGTCAAATTTTGAGATCCTTACTATCCTTACTAAAACATTTACCGTCAAGTACGCAGAGCATAGGCAGGTTGAACATATAAGAAAGTCTACCTAGTGAAACACAGTTGTTGAACGTTTGATCTATGTTCTTCTCATGCTAATGGTTTTCAAATGCTTGTGAGCAGGTGATAGTACGGGTTGGGTCCTGTAAGGTTCCGTCAAGTTTATGAGCAGACAGGAAACTCAGATCCATGCTCCTCGATGTATGATCTGTGTTGTAAATGTTTTAGACATACAGAAGTTTATCTGGCCAATTTGTGGGGATTTCATGTCAAAATTTCAAACCATGGAAATTCATTTAACCTAACAAATCTATGACTATGGACCTACTTTGAACTTAATAGTCATCTAGACCATACTCTTTTTGATTTGATAATGTACTAAAAAAAATATCTCGCACAAGTTAACACTAGATATGATATCAGTGGTGATATAGTATTCCTATAAAAGAGAAATTCATCATAAAAACAAGATCGGGCCACAACAACCAGCCAGCATCGAATATTAGCCTGACAACAAGATTGGGGAACTTTATAGCCAGATATCATCTAACATATGCAACTAAGCCACATATAAATGCAGGTTGATAGATTTGGTCAAATTTTGAGATCCTTACTATCCTTCCTAAGACAGTTACTGTCAAGTACGCAGAGAGCATAGGCAGGTTATATCAAAGTTTTACATAAAGTACCATGCTCACCTCCTGACCTTGCCGATGTCTTCCGAACAAGATCTACCAGTTCAGAAGTTGAATGCAAACCTCCTTTAGCACGGGCATCCACAATCATCTTTGAGAGATAATTCCAGTTGCTCTCTTCACCATAATCACGCAAAATTCGGCCAATGTCCACCTGAGGCCAAGAGTTTAAGATATCTTCTGCTTTCAAACTTGCCTGCCACAGACCTGTTCAATCAGTATTCCAGAATCTCTCAAGCTTCCCACGCCAAACAAAACTAAATTCATACTTGATATTGAGAGTGAAGAAGAAAGAAGAGCATGGCACAAAAAGAAATCATTTTCAGAAATTAAGCAGTTCAGCAACAAAGAAATTATATCACAACTCAGTATTTGGTATAATATAACATATTATGAGGTATAAGATGACTGGACGAAGTTTGTTTTCATATATATATTTCTACATTCTCACTTGACAAAATCCAAGATGTTTGTTTTCATCTCTCACCTGAGGATCCATCCGCATGTCCAGGGGACCATCAGCAAGCACACTGAATCCCCTTTCAGAATTGTTCACCTGAAAAACTAAAAAATTAGCTTCTAGTGAAAACCCACAGCGGCAATTTCTCAAACAGTTGAATGGCATATACCTGCATGGATGACATTCCGAGGTCCAAAAGGATACCGTCGACGCCATTACTGAGGAGGTTCTCATCAACATCAGTGAGCACGGATTTGATGTACTTGAAATTCCTGACATGAGTGTAGGCCTTCAAGCCAGGAGCACCATCAAAGAGAGCTTCAATTCGATGCCGAGCCATGGCATGGGCCATGGGATCAATGTCCAGCCCTAGATACAGCTGCATCTCATTGTGCGCCTCAATTATCTGAAAATGGATAAGAATCGCTCAAACTAATAACACAACAAAGCAGAGAGAAAAAGAGAGAGATGGGATTGAGGACGAACAGCAGCGGAGTGGCCACCGGCACCGAGAGTGCAATCGACGAAGGAACGGAGAAGGTGGGGAGGGCGGAAGGCGTCAAGAACCTCGCCGAGCATGACGGGTACGTGGCCTCCGGCGGCAGGGGAAGCGTAGCGGTTGTAGAGGTCGCGGTCGAGCTCAATGCCGGAGCGAGTGCGCTTCTTGAGATGCTCCACCGATGCTGCCGCCACCCTCTTCGATCCCTTGGGTTTGGTTTGTTGGGTTGCAAGCACACGGAGTTGTGAATGAAGCGCAGCATCTCTTCTTCGAGGGATTAGAAGGAGAAGAGGAGAAAAAGGATCGAAGAAGGAGAAAGAGAGGTTTTGGCGAAGGACGAGCAAGCGCGAGGACGAAGCTCTCATGACTCCAGACTCCCCCCGCACACTAAAAACCAGAAACCAGACCTGGTAAGTAAATGACCTTCGGGAGAGAACCAAGATTGATGAATCTCATAAACACAGAATATGGTTTAAAAAAAAATACTAAAATGTTTAATTTACTATTTTACTCTCATTTATATTACTAAAACATATAATAGTTAAAAAAAAAATCATTAATTTATCATTAATTCTAACTTAAATGTTTTTTTTTTAAAACATGAATAATTTTTATTAATACATATTTTAATAATATAAATAGAGATAAAAATATAAATTCAAAGTCATTTTTATACCACATCTACAAATACTAAAACTAATAAAATTAAGTGTTTTGGAATTTTTTTTTACAAACAGTTTATATTATGATTACTAAAATGTTACAATTCAAATTACAAGTTCCGAGGTAAACCATAAAGTAATTTACTAAAACCCAAAATAAAAACCTGCACAAATTGCAAGTTCCAAACACACACAAACACTTCCCAAGTAGGAGTCAAGTGCCACCCAAGCATCTTATTAATCTGCAATAGTCATGCTAGTGGAAAAGATGCGGAGCATTGATATATATATAATATGATACATGCATACCAAATGTCAGCCGGGCAATTTCCATTCTCTAAACATTCAATATATGTTTGGAATGCACATGCGATAATTCAAATATATTGTGTAGGTTGTTGATGAACTAGGGAAAGCTCCCAGCCTCTGGACTTTCTTAGGCAGACAATGGTATTCTCACTGCCATTCGTTGGAGTAGCCATTGTCTCTGAGGATCAGGATCAACAAAGGAATGCACCAGAAATTGTTCGGCTTCCTCATCCATCAATTCCCGAGCCCACGAAACGCGATCCGAAGGTCGACTACCTGGTCCCGAGCATCTGCCAAGATATAAAAGAAGAGATCCAACTCAAAACAACCAAACATTTTGTAAGATGGTTCTATGAAAACAAACTCCAAAGCAAGCCTAAACTTGTGTTTAACAATGATGCAGAACATGAAGATTCCGGCTGGATGATTCGACCACCTATCAATCTGAAATCACTAAATATTAAGTCGAAACTAATATGTTTAACATACCTGTACTCATAAAAACATGCAGTTCTTTCATTCTCGCATTTGTCCCAGTTATTCCACCCAGCAGGTTTGACGCATGCATCCATCCAAGAGTATGCAAACACCACCCGACCAAAAGGTCCCCATGGCCGCCCAAGATATGAATATGAAGCACTTCCATTCCCAGTGATCACACATCTGCAATTAGCTGATAGATTCAGAACCAAGTGAAGAGAATCAAACATACACATATATTGAAAATTTAAATACAAAAATATCTAAACAAGCAAAAGTGAGAAGGTGAGAAAATTGGCATAACATGCTTGGATTGAAGCTCAAGTATACCATACATACGCTATATAAGCAGGTACATGAAAGTATTCTCTTTAGATTACCATATACAGTGTAAGCAATCACAAACACGAAAAAATAACCACCGTTTCAGACTATAGAGTGATTCATAACATATTTGTCTACATCAAATCCCAATAACCTTATCAAAAGAGATGATAGCTGAGGGCAAACATCTACCACATGAACCCTGCCAGAAGGGATAGGTTATTCTTATTTCTAGAAAGCTATTTTTAACATTTAACATTATATGGTGCCACATTCCAAGCCCACATAACTTTGAGCAAGGCAAGGACTCACGCCAAAGACCAACCCATCAATCTCCAAGTCAAACTTTCAAAGTGATCAATCCCCTCAAAAAATCCTTTCTAAATAACAGATAGAATACCAAAACAGTTTTCATATATAACATACCCTAACAGAGTTTATCATACAACACTACAACATGAAATCATGGAAAATGATGTGCCACATGAATAATATCAAAAATTAGAGAAAAAAAAAGCAGAAAAGATGAGGAATGAGCAAGAAATGTGCTAGGGACAAACATGTTATGAGACAAACCTTAAGAAAACATAACCAGTTGTCTCCTGAGAAGATTTTCTACTGTGCGCAGTTATAAATCCAGGTGACTTGCAGTGAATATGGCAGTGCTCTAGAAGAGCAGTAGCATTCCCAAAAATGAAGTCCACACTACCTTCAATATAGCAATCTCTCAAATATTGCTTCCCGTGATGCAAGTACAAGGTGTCCTGCAAAACATTCATTTTAGATACAGAAGGAATCAAAATAATATATTGAAACAGAAAAAAGAGGCACATGGGCTGATGCATACATTAGCAATGCTCATTTTATTGAATTCATAATCAGATAAAACAGGACGCTTCTTAATCTTCACATAAATGTTTATATGGCTAGAGTCTTGTAATAGAGTTTCATTACAATAAGTGAAGTCTGCAGAATATATTGAGTTACTAGAAAGGCTGGTTCTGTACCAAAATTGCTCAGTCCATTTAAGGTGATAAGTGCAAAATGATATGAAGTGTTCAATCAAATTGGAAGGCCAATAGAATCATCACAGAGGAGAATTGCTACTAGCAAGTTCCTCTATGAGATATAGTCCTGTTATAGAATATGGCATGGTTTCTAGAACATAGCAATTGGAATTTGCAAACATGCACAAACTTCCCAGGCATTCTGAAATTAGCAAACTTTTGACTGGAAGATGGCCATCCACATGAAAGATACAATAGCAAGAACTAGAATTAGAATGAAAACCTGAAAATGGATTTACCTGAGGTGGAATTTAACTATTGAAGCAGCAGCTCAATAACAACATCATCATAACAAAGACAACTATTTCAAATAACAAGGTAAAGATAGAATGTCAAAAGCAGATGAAACAAAAATTGACACCCATGTGGTCTCAGTGCCCAATATCAAATAACCAACTCCACAAAAGTCTCCAAAATAAATAGGTAAATGAATCTTATTAAGGCCAAAATGAGAGTTGCCTCAACTGTACAGGTTCCTCAGATTTCATAGTTGTGAGATAACTGACCCGCTATTAATATTTCAGGAAACATGAAACATAAATACCGCATCAAGAACATAAGAAATAAAAACAAAAGCGTTGTTAATTCCTTTTTTTGAACAAAAATGACGAATTGATGAAATAGATATCTTCAGTTAAGGAGGATGATGAAATATCTTAACAAAAAAAAATATTTAAAAAAAATCATTGTCGATAAGGAAATAAGCCACAGCATGGGTTCGAAGCACAACCACCACATTAAGAAAATAACCCACTTCATACTTGCCTTAATATTTGGAAATTATGCTTATATTTATCATAGATGCCCACTAAACCTTGTTTTTACAAGAATAAAAAAGCTATTCACCTAGCAAGGAGATATTTCTTAGGTCAATTGAGAGATAGTATAGAAACTTTGAAGAGCTATTATGCTATCTTATGAAAAAAATGTGGCATGGTCGTAGAAGTAAACCGGATGAAGTGAATGAGTTGATAGGTGACCCCTACAGGTATAGAATTCACCTCCCACAAAGTCAATCAGCTTTATGAAATGAAAAAAAAGAACAAGTGGAGCGGCATAGCACCTGCCAACTCAGGAACCTGCAATTATAGAAGGCACTTCGATCAGCTGTCACTCTGATTGCCACAGCTTGGCCAGCACCCTGGGGAGAATAATTAATCATTGAAGAGGTAGGTAAGTAAGCATAGGAAATTGTCTAGCTAGATGGTAAGAAGTAGCATCTACCTGAGGTGCGGAATTCTCAAAAGTGATATTCTCAGCAATGAAATCCTCACCCTCGACTATGGTAGATCCACAACCAAAGGTTCCCGTGCCAATCACACGAGGCAGCTGCAAATTCAATAACTGATTTTGGCTGGTTGAATAGCAAGAGATAATGAGAAATGGGAAACAAAAGTTACCTGGTGGTGTTGGATGCGCGATGCAGTATTGTCCCAGGAGATGATGGTGGTCTCAGGGCAGGAGGCTGCAAGTGTGATCAAGTTCTTAGTCTTTGGTACATAGACAGCTTCTCTGTACTTGCCTGGGGCCACGCGTATTATTGTCCGGATGCGGTTGCCTAGAGGCACTGCATCAATCGCCTCCTGAATGGTCCTGTATTCACCACTGCAATCTGCTGATACCCTTAGAACCCGAACAGTTGCCATACTTGATTTTACAAATGCCTATTTGAACCAAATGATCAGTAACCACTCAAATTAGTTATGGAAGTCCTGCGGAAAAGATTATAATGAATTGCATTTACACACACCAAAAAAAAAAAAAAAAAAATCACTAACTGCCGATGCAGCAACAATTTTGCTGTAAGACAGTATAGCAACTAAAGCTTTACTAGTATAATAAAACAATAAATTTATGAAGCCCAATTAGCCAATCTGGACCAGATTAGTAACATAATTAGTAGTCCTATTTCTTTCTTTTTCCAAAGCAACAATGAACACGATAAATGATTGAAGGTAAAAACTTGTTAAAAGTTTTCTTTTTTCAATAGAATCACATAGATCATTGCAACCACGTCTGAAGCGTCAGATAGAAAAGAGAAGCATTGATCAAAACTACCAGAGCAGGAAATGTAATGAATTATGATCTTTCACAAAGTGAATGTCAGTAACTCCTAACACCTCTTACAACAGTATTTGGATGGATTGTGGATGCTCTCCTGCTACAAATTAGATGCTGAAACTAACATTTGTGCACTGATGAAAATTCAACAGACTGTGACCAAGATCGCCAGAAGGAATTACAGAAATTTGCCAACATGAATCTGGAGCACAACTCCAAAATCTCAAACCTTTTAAACAAAATCGAACTAGCCAAAACAAACACACGCCAAAAAACACCCAAAAAAAAAAAAAAAATTGGGAATTGCAATCTATGGATTTGCTAAACTGTTCAGGGAGAGAAGAAACACAAATCACTCACCGAAATCGAGCGAAGTTTCAATGGAAACTAGATGAGGAAGGCAAAGTAGGAAGGAATCTAGTTCTTATCACCTCAAGCTCTCATCGGGAATCGTGGAAAGGCGGTGGTTCGATTAACCAAAGCTTTGCCCGCAGATTCCTTTCTTTTTCTTTTTTTTTTTTGAAACTTTTTTACGGAAATCTCTTAATAGTTAATACTCAACATTAGCATGTGAACCTCTGAAAAGTTTAAAATTGGTATAATTTTCAAAAGAATCCCTCTGTTTCATACTAATTTGTGTACTTTTTGTCCTTATGCTTTAATTGAAAAATGTTTGATTCACTATTATGAAATTACCGTTGAGATCTGGAATGTTATATACTCATAAATGTTATAGTAATTTATGATAATCATGTTTGGTTAGAAATTCATAAATTAATTTAGTAATATTTTAAATTTTTCAAAATACTCTTATGTGTATAATTTGTGCAAGTTTAAATTTAAAATAAAATAAAATTTTGAATAAAAAAAATTAAATTTTTTAAGGTAGAACATATTCCCAGAATAATATTATTCAAATTTAATTTTTTTATCCAACGAATAAAATATGAAAATTATTATTTTTAAACAAATGACATATTTGGCCAAAAAAATGTTTCAAATTACCACCCAACATAGCCACCTATTTTGGTGGTAATGGGATTATCAAGTTTTTTTGGTAATCTTTCAATTTGGTAATCATAGATTATTATAAAAATTACCATCACCACCAATCCAAACATCTGAAAAGATTACCATAGCGATAATGCTTTCATATTACCGTGAATCAAACGGCTTCCGATGTATATCTTTTATGTTCTACTGTTTTAATTGAAAAATCTTAATCTAAATATAGATGATGTGTTTTTTTTCCTCACTTTGTGGTGGTTGACTTAAATTAATTAACGTTAATGTGCCATTGTTTTATGTTTTAAAATATATTTAAAAAATTATTAATAAAAAAAATATATTAAAATAATAAAAACGGGTTATAATTCTTTTGATTGGATTTGACTCAGTTGATCAAACCCTCATTCCCGTTGAAGAAGATAAAACTTTATTCACCTTTCTAATTCACCGCCAGTCGCAACCACTTTTATTCTTTTAATAGTTAATAAATAATAGGATATTTGAAACATTCCACACTAGAAGGAATCAAGTAATATAAAACTTTTCAAATTTCATAAGTTATAGTCTTATTGAACACGGTATTAGTAATAGGTTTCTGGTTTTCTTTCCAAAATAATGCTGCCAAGTGAGGCCGTACAAAACTGAATGTTCAATTTTAAACCTTTATACATGTCTTTTGACCAATTTTTACATACGTTAATAAAAAAAAAAAAAAAAAGGAAACAAACAAATTTTAAACAATCAACACGAGAGGCCCATCACTTAATAGAGAATAGTAGATAGATCATACATCTCCAGGAGAGTTTGGGCTTAGCGCACATGAGGAAGCTCTCAAGGTTTACACAATCAATGTAAAAAACAGCAACATATAAACTACCAGCCTACAAATACCAAAAATAATTTTAAACACTCTTATTAAAACAAACAAATTGATTAAAATAAACAAAACATCCTCTAACCTCACCTGGTGGATTTCCAATGCACATCATACCTCAAATGGATATCTACATATTTATAATTAAAATAATAATAATAAAAAAAGTCAGTCACGGGGCCATTGCCTCCTTCCATGGTATGCCAGTTTACTCCAAATTCAATATTTCCCATTAATTTATTATTATTATTATATATAATTATATAATTATATATAAATAATATGTAAAAATAGTTTCTTTCTCCTTCCTGACCAGCAAGATTCAAGACCCATCCACATTAATTTACTCTGAAAAAACCAGTGCTCATAGTCAAGCGAAAGATAAAGAAGAAAGAAGAGATCATTCTCTCGTGCAAATCGAGAAAGAGAGAAGAAAAAGAGGAAATTTTGGAGCAATTGGGGCTTCTGATCTTCTCTCCAGATCAAGCAAAGACGAAATCTGAAGAGAGATTTTGATAGATTGTGTGTGTGAGTGTGTGTGTTTTTTTTTTCTTTCTTGATGATTGTTGAATTCATAGAGGAAGAGGAAGAGGAGAGGACGCTAGGGGATGAAAGCTTTGTGGTGGTGCAGTCATGGAAGGTGTAGCTGAAGCTGGGGCTGACGACGGTGGCCGGAGCAAGTGCGCAGAAGGTGGTTGGGGCGGCGCTGTCAATGCCGCCCCAGAGGGCGCGGCTGCAGACGTGGTTCACAAGGGTTTGCTCCTGCGTCATTGTTTGGGCGTGCGTTGCACAGCTGTTCGCCCTAGGTCCCATTTGGTTCAGCCCTCGCATCTTCGCTCCCTCGAGGAACCGCTTCTTCTTCTTTGGCAGCTCTTGGTTTCCGAACTTCTCGCTCAGATCTGATTCCCTTTCTCTGCCGCCGCCTCTGCCTCGTCTGCCTTCCAGTATGTATATGGTTTTCCCCCAACTGTTGCTTTTCTATGGAGGACTTCTATTCTGTTGTTTCAATGAAAAAAATTCAACCTTTTTTATTGGCATCTTTGTTGGGAGGTAGGATAGTCAGAGGGAGTAATGGTGAGTGATTTCTTTTTTCACTATTTAAGATTCTGAGAATTTTGGAAGGATGTTTAGTTTTATATTCAAGGTTGGTATCACAGAGATCTAAGTTGCTCAATGTTGTAGATAATGAGAAATATTAACTTTAGTTTCTCAAACTGAACCAAATTTATCGTTTGTTAGTATGTGTAAGGAGTTCCTGAATGTAGAGTTGAAACAAGAGCTGCCTAGGCTTCTTGTAGTCATATTTTAGAAGGCGTGTATCATAATTCAGGCTTATAGTGTTATATAAGAAGACTGTTCGGGCTTGAGTATCCACTTTCTGATCTTTCATACTGCGAACTCAAAGTGAGAATAAAATGGGAATATTATTACTGTATTGAAACTGTAATAAAAGATTTGATCATTGAATTTTTTACTTTTATTCTATAAATCATTTCATTAAACTTGACTTGTGATCATGTAGTTAGTAATTTTGGCTGTTTATAATGATTGTTATTGCAGGAATTTATAAGAGTAATGGTTATCTCAAAGTTTCTTGCAATGGAGGCCTGAATCAAATGCGTTCTGCTGTGTGTAAATTCTTTCCTGGATAATTTTTGTCTGATTAACTGGATGTTTTCTTCTTGTGACCTCTTTTTATTTTCTCTGGTAATTAATTTTTTTAGATTTGTGACATGGTGACTATTGCACGTTGTTTAAACCTCACATTGGTTATCCCAGAGCTTGATAAAACATCATTTTGGGCAGATCCAAGGTAGTTGATGCATTTCGAAGGTCCTATTACCTGCCCTCTTTTATCATCTTTGCCTTGGAAGTGAAATTGCTATCTGGTTGAAATATTTGTGCAGCAATTTTGATGATATATTTGATGTGAGGCATTTCATTGAGTCTTTAAGAGGTGAAGTTCATATAATTCAAAGGCTACCCAAGAAATTTTCTAGAAATGCATCAAATGATACACTGACAATGCCTCCGAAAAGCTGGTCTGATGAGAAATATTACTTGCATCAGGTTAGACCCTTTGCCTAAAAGGATAGCCATCTACGGTACAATAGCTGCAGTGTTTAGTTTTTTGGTTGTGTTTTTTCACTATATTCACTCAGTATAGAATCACTCCTTTGAGTCAATTTGTTTTATCTCGATACTCGATACTTCTGCTGTCAAATGATCCTTCATTTCCATTTTCTGTTTGGCTAGATTCTGCCACTTTTCAAGAAATTCAAGGTGATACATTTCAACAAGACTGATGCACGTTTGGCTAATAATGGTCTACCTATCGAGCTTCAAAAGCTTAGATGTCATGTTAACTATCAGGCACTAAAGTTCACTCCTCAAATTGAGGCTTTAGGGAAAAAATTGATCAATATTCTTCGAGGAAGAGGAACTTTTGTGGCTTTGCATTTGAGGTATGAGATGGACATGCTTTCATTCTCAGGTTGCACTCATGGTTGCACTAAGGAAGAAGCTGAGGAGCTTAGAAGGATGAGGTTTGTATCCAAACCCTTATTTAATTGCCGTATCACTATATATGTAATATTGGAATTTTGTTTTCCTATCATTTGTGTAAATCAATTAGTTCATAATGTTCTTATTAGGTTTCGTGTGAATAAGAAGAAAGACATATTAATTTATTATATGAAACAAAATTATAGCTCAGGTTCGACAGGTGAATATGCATGGATGGTATGTTGATCAGATTGAATTCTTCTATATTTTATTTTTACTGATCTCTCGTATTCATATGTCCATTATGGGAGAGAAGTCATAAATGTTAGCCAGTTTCTCAATAGTTCCTTCTTTTCCCTCTTTGAAAGTCTATAGTATCTGCTAGATCAGACCTCATGCCCATATTTGGATCACAGACCTGTCCAACATAAATGATCATCAATTGACCATGCATGTGACTATCAACCAATTATAGCGTCATGAGCTCTCCCTCAGTCACTGTTGATGTATGAACAAATTTTATATGCAGAATCTTTCTATAGCGTTATTAAGCTGAGGATAATTGGTGATCCTGTTTCATGTTTTTTTTTAGTATTTCTCCATTTTACAATGAACATGAGAGCATTTTTTTTTTAAATAATTTTTCCATTTACTCATGACTTTTGGCCAAAGGAATTGTATATTGTGTGGATAGCAAAGGATTGATTTCATATATGCTATATCTGATAACAAATTATGATGTTTACTCTCAGCTTGTTTGAAAACACATCAATATTCTTTTGTCAATAGTCTCACGCACCTTACACAATTTAGATATGCTCACCAATGGTGGAAGGAGAAAGAAATAGACTCTGAAGACAAGAGATTGAAAGGCCTGTGCCCTCTGACACCGGAGGAAACCTCTCTTGTTTTGCAAGCCTTGGGTTTTGATAGCAGTACTCAAATCTACATTGCTTCCGGCGAGACATATGGCAGTGCTCGGAGGCTCTCAGCATTGCAAGCTGCATTTCCTAGACTTGTAAGAATTAGCCTGAGCTATGCTACCATGCCTTAAAAATTTATTTCTTGCTTAGTTCCTGAGACAGTCCGTCTTGTGAATTGAATTTTCTTTTGATCACTATTTGCCTATATCGTGGTTTTCACAATCCTGTAATGCTTTGGTGATTTAATTACATTATGGTACTGCTGTTTCACTTGTGTGTTATGCGTTATAAATTTATGAATATCTTCACTGAAATGAATAATAGGCACAATTCATGATTTTTAGGTTCGCAAGGAGAAGTTACTAGACCATGAAGATCTGAAGCAATTCCAGAACCATTCCTCACAAATGGCTGCTTTAGATTACATGGTTTCTATAGCCAGCGATATTTTTATTCCCACCTTCAATGGGAATATGGCCAAAGTTGTCGAAGGCCATCGCAGGTTCAGTTCAAACGAAATCCTGCACATTTTAACTTTTCAAATAGTATCACCATGTCTCTAATTTTTATTTGGTTTTTCTGCAGGTACCTTGGTTTCCAGAGAAGTATATTGCTGGATCGGAGAAAATTAGTGGAGCTTCTTGATATGCATGAAAACAAAACTCTCTCTTGGGATGGTTTTGTTAAAGCTGTTCGTCTCGCACATGAAAGCACGCTCGGACAACCAGCCTGCAGGAAAGTAGTGCCAGACAAGCCGAAAGAAGAGGATTTTTTTTATGCTAACCCGCATGAGTGTCTCAAGAATGCAATAGAGTGCCATTAACCCGTAAACTCGTATTTCTGTTCTTGGTCTGGGAGTTGTGCTTTGTATGCCTTCCGGCCCGGTTACATGTAATACAATGGCAGTTAAAAGAAATGACTGCCATTGCTCCTGCTACATGTAATTTTCTTTTTCGAAGATGTCAATCTTCACTTGATGCTCATGTAATATCATCGTATTAATTGTTTTATTTGTTATACCACTTGAATCAGCTGTGTACATTGTTTTTTGCCAGTTGAATCAGTAATTCTTGACTTCTTGTTGGTGAAATGCATCTCTTGTATGGCTGTGGTTCTTTTTTTTTTTTACTGGAAAATACTGTTTCACCCTGACTCTGTAATTTTATTGTCAAAATAAAATGTAACAAAGTTGTTTATTGATCATAGGAGTATAAGCATAAATATAGTTGTTTTGAATGGTTTGGAAATATTAATGTGTGTATAAATTTATTTATTTATTTCTATCTATGCCAATGTTCAATCTTTGAATATATAGACATTTTTAATCACCTCATAAGAAAGAGATTGGTGTGTGCATATATTTATAGGTTAATAAAGTCGATCATCAAATTACATTAAAAAAAAAGGAAAGTTCTTTATATTTAAATACCCTCAAAATAATTTGTTTGATGTATAATTAATAATTATAATTAACTCAAGGGAAAATTACTATTCACCCCTCGGGAATTGCAAACTTTCCCAGACAGCCCCTGCAAGTTTGCAATACCCCAGAAAGCCCTTCCGTTAGTGTTTTATTTCATTTTTACCCCCTGTCGTTCATTTATACAAGGTTTATGCTGTGAAATTCCGTGTGTACCCTTGTAAATGGTGGGAAAACAACCGCCAGTCACATCATGTTAAACATTTTTTATTTGGCTTTTGTCAATCTTTTTCATTCCTTCTTGTATTGAATTTTCTGAAACAAAGTTTGGAAGTGTCATCGTTCGCATTCGTTTGAACTCCGCCGGTTGTCCGATAAGGGGAGATAAGGTGAGAATGTCTTCCTTTTTGTCTCTGTTTGATCATCCTTTAAGAGAGAGTACCAATTTATATTTATTTACATGCAGGTTTTTAATGGAGAGTTTTTGTGCAATTGCAAGATACAACGGGGAGGGACGAGTGCTAGTGTTCACGGCACAGACTTGTTGGGATTCAATCGTAGCGGAGATATGTGACCGATGGGGTCTTGATGTTTCCCATGTTAGGGTGAAGTTTATCACACCCGATGGACATAAAACGATTTGCCCAATAGAAAATGAGGTTGACTTCCAGCGCATGTGTCATGTATACTCACTCTTCAAATGCGCTGCAGTCGATCTCGTTGTTGAGACAGATGATGTGCCATTGTCGCATCATAGTCAAAACGAATTCTTGTCATTGTAAAGTTCTTATCCTTCATCTTTACTCTTAAAGTCATATGTGTTCGCCTAATTATTATATTTACCGTTTAATTATTATAGTTACCGTTTAAGTATTCCAGTTTCCTTTTAAAAAAATAAGTTCCCGTGGTAACCAATAAGTTATGCTTGTTAACCGGTCTCATCCCCGTTCCCGTTTAAACATATATTTTACCGTTTAAAAATTTGTGTCTGTGTTTAACTTATTATGTTTTAGTTTAAATATACTTGTTTGAAGTGAACTTATTTTGTTTCCGATTAAGTTACTGATGTTTTCCGTTTGTCTGAAGTGTTGGCAGGAATTCTGATTCTGCCAGCGCACCTGTTCCATCTGATGGCGACCCGGACGCGGCAGCATGCCTTCCGTCCTCCTCGGATCATTCCGAAGTGTTGTCGTTGGATATCGGACAACGTTTCGTAGACGTTGAACATTTCAGAGACGCGCTTCGGAATTTTGCAATCAAGAGGAATTTTGACTTCAAATTCGTAAAGAATGAGAAACACAGGGTGACTGTAGAATGCACTGCCGTTGGTTGTCGCTGGCGCCTTCATGCATCAAAGGAATACAATAAAAATACGTTCAGAATAAAGACAATGCACCCGTCACACACTTGCGGTGGTGGAATTGGCTCGGTGTCACATCCTAAAGCGTCGAAAAAATGGGTAAGCGCTCGAGTTATTGATAAGCTTAAAGGCCAGCCATTGTACAGGCCAATCGACATTCAGAAGGACATGTTACGGGAACACGGTGTCCACATTCCATACAAGCAAGCCTGGTTGGGTAAAGAGCGTGCCCGGGTGATCCTCGACGGCAGCGACGTCTCCAGCTATGATCTGCTGCTCTGGTACGTCGATAAGGTGGCTGAGACAAATCCCGGCAGCATTGCGATTGTAGAAAGAGACGGTGACCGTTTTAAACGTGCATTCTTCTCGTTCCGTGCGTGTATCATGGGATTCAAGCGGGGTTGCAGGCCGCTGCTGTTTGTCGACGGTACCCATCTTCTTGGGAAATATCGTGGCACGTTGCTGGGCGCCACAGGAAAAGATGGAAACAATGGGTTTTTCCACTTGGCCTTCGGTATCGTCGACAACGAGACAGATGCGAATTGGACGTGGTTCATTTCCAAGTTAGGTGATGCGTTATACGATGAAGGCGATTATGAAGAGATTATTACGTTTGTGTCGGACAGGTCTAAGGGGCTTGTGAACGCCATTGCTAGGGTCTTCCCCTCTTCCCCACATGCCTATTGCCTTCGACACTTGGAGGCCAATTTTATGAAAGCCAATGGCGGACTTGGTAGGGCATTGAAGGACGAGTGCTGGTCCATATGCTTTCGTATAGCGTGGGCATCAACGAGTAAAGAATTTGATGATACGGTGAATGAATTGCGGGGCATATCACCAGAAGCACATCGCTGGCTGCTTCAAAAGTCAGATTTGTCACATTGGTGTAATTTTTTGTTCAAAGGACAACGTTGGGGCAATATGTATTCAAATGTCGCAGAGTCCTTCAATGCGTGGATAAAAGAAGCTCGCCATTTACCCGTTACGAGAATGGTCGACTCCATACGGTATTTGAATGTTTGATTCCTTCGATCTGTTTAAACATCTTCGTCAGTCTTTAACTTCGTTTACTTTACATGTGTCTATAATGGTCTGTGTTTAACTACGTTTGTTACTATTTAACTATAATTGTTTTCGTTTAACTATCCACGTTTATGTTTACGTATTCTTTGCTTACGTTAACAATCAATTATAATTTGTTATGATACAGGTTCAAATTAATGCGGATGTTATGCACACGTCGTGAGCAAGCGAACAAATGGGACACGTACTTGTGCCCCGATATACATAGGAAGGTAGACGAACTGGTTGCGGAAAGCCGAAATCTTTATGTTGGTCGTTGTGTCGATGATCGTTACGAAGTCGTTGACCATTGCAGCAACTCCGTCGATCTATCGGGTAGAACATGCTCATGTCGCAGGTGGCAAATTTATGGTATCCCGTGCACACACGCTTGCGCTGCAATAATGCAGACAGACACCAACGTTCATCAATTTATTAGCCGGTACTTCACCGTGGAGACATATAAACTTGCGTATACGGACGCTATTTTCCCTATACCAGACGATGACAAGCCTACGGACGACAATCGAGAACTCCATCTGCGTCCGCCTGCGACGAGAAGGCAACCTGGGCGACCCAGACGGAAGCGGCTCGAGTCGCAAGCGTCCGCGGTCCGCGAGTTACGGTGCAGCCGCTGCCACGCGTCCGGCCATAATCGTAGATCTTGTAATAAACCTGTCGCCGACTAGCCATTGTAAATAAACACCTATTTTAACTCATAATAAGCATATTTATGTCTATATGTTTGATATTTACACAGTAAGTTTAAACATAAATATATCATTTTAATGAGTAACAATTGTTGTTAAAGGGAGACATTAATATTTAAATGGGTTAAGTTAAAATTAAATGGAGAACGTTTTGTTTAATAGATCTTGTAATGAACCTGTCGCCTTCGAGTGGAGTGATTAGATTATAAAGTTACAAAAACAATTGATGCGACATCTGCTCGACTAGGGGATCGCCGGGACACATATCGTCAATGAAATCGGGGTATCCTTGAAGATCAGAGAATCTGCAGGTGGTTGTTCAACTTGCAATTTGAATAACTCCCTGCGATGCCTCTGATTTGCAAGACTCCGACGATGACATTGATGACATGCATCCTGGACATCCCCTGTGCGATCAGATATCCCATCAATTGTTTTAAAACTTTATGAAGGTTTCTAGACACCATCAGATTTTGCAGGCGAAGATAGTACAATGGCCAGGGATAAAGTTACAAAAACCAATTGATGTGACATCTGCTCGACCAGGGGATCGGCGGGACACATCTTGGCGATGTAATCGGAGTATTCTTCGAGATCAGAGGCTTCCCAGGTGGTTGTTGAACTTGCAATTTGAACAACTGCCTGCGAACCCTCTGATGTGCAAGATTCCAACGATTACATCGCCGAGTTGCATCTTGCTCATGTCCTGGTGGATCAGATATCTCATCAATTGTTTTAAAACGTGTCTTTGTTTAATATTTATTCTCGTATTTGCAATAAACGTGGCCTTGTTTGTTATGTAATCAGTTATTCTCGTATTTGCAATAAACATATTTCATTTCATGTGTAAAACTGTCTCTATGTTTAATATTTAAACACAAACGGTTGCTTTTCAGCATAAAAATATTATTGTTAAAGGACTAAAATTCCGGTAGTACAATGGCCATGCTGATGTTTAAATAGAAACTTTTAAAATTAAATATATACACTTATAGTTATACATAAATCAAATTTGCCTTCGAGTGGAGTGACTAGATTATAGAGTTACAAAAACCTGTTCAATTCACGCTTGAAGACGAAGACGATGATGATGAACTTGCGCAAGACGTGTCTTTGTTTAAACGATGATGATATGTAACCAGTTATTCTCGTTTTCACAATAAAGTTATTATCGTTTTCTCCGTAAACATGTTAAATTCAAGATTACAAATCTGTCTATTAAACAGAGCCGCATTATTTAAACAAAGATGGAAATAGTTATACAGAAACGAGTGGGTTTCAAAAATAACATATTTAGTTAAACAGAATAATTTAAAACAATAACTCAAGTCGGTTTCCCCTCCATAGTCGAAGACTCGCCTCTTTCTAAGATCCCGGTTCTTCGACCTTCGAAAAGTATGCGGGCAACATACTTTAATCGGAAATATGGTACATCCTTTCGAGCAACGCGTAGCTCCTCACCTTCGAGTATTTGCTCGATAAATCGCATCAAATAAACAGCGCAGTCGACCCAAGCCCGTCCTTCCATTGCGTCAACCCGAGCAACAAGCTGAGGGAACTCGGTTGTCAATAACTGACACGCCTGCAGCAGACGTGCGGTGACATCGTCGCTTCGTGCCGTCGGGGTGGCTGCCGAGGTCTGTGGGGCCGTATTACGAGAATGGGGGCTTACGCGCTCGGAAGAGATTGGAGTTTCATCTTGCATTGTCTGGCGGGCGGCCCCAACAATTATATCTTCATTCGCATTCGCATTCGCGGTAACCAGCTCACGAAACTAAGATACATCCGACAAAGTTATGGAGACCATGTTGTGTTAAACAAAGAAGTATAAATCTAAACGGTAAATGATATAGTTAAAGATTAATCCATATAGTTAAATAGAGACTTCGGTATATGTACCTCCTTTCCTTCCAGAGATGGCAAAATGGTTTGTATAGATCCTTGCTTGTCGTAACACAGCATCGTTGGTGTCTTGCTAGTATTCACTTTGTTTCCACGGCCGGTTAGCTCGTAAAACCATATGTTCAATGCGAGCGAACAACCCTTCACGAACCCCGTCTGGATCTTCTCCCCGGCGCATCTTGCTCGCACTCTTGCGGCAGCTAGTGGGACGCCATCCATAAGCCACTTGTGCGTCGCTTGCGCCCAAGCGTATCGGCCCATGCCAGGCAGATCATCGACGTAATCAACGACCCAATTTGGCACCGAGCATGATGTATTTGGGAAGAGGACTGTACCCATAAGGTACACCGTCAGGAGTTTGACGAAATTTTCCTCTTCCCCACTCTGCCGAACAAGTTGCTCAAGAGTGCTCTTGATAGAGTCGCTGTGTCTCTCGTAGCTTTTGGAGAAATACCTCTCTTGGAAAGATGAGCGTGATTTCTTCTTCTGGAAGACGACTTCCTCTCCATCGCAACGCAGACCAAGAACGACGGCGACATCTTCAGGCCTGAAACTTACCATGCTTGCCCCGATCCTGAATTTATTTGTGCGGTCATCGTACCTTTGCAACAAAAAATCAAGAAGGGCCCTATCGTGGAATACCGCTCCCACCTCAGTAAATGCTTCGAACAGTGTCAATCGTATAAGTTCCCAGTGCTGTCCATTCATGTAAACCTTCAAGCCATCCATCGTGTCCGCAACTGCTGCCATGGAGCATCGGCCATTAACTAGGGTTGCCGCCATAAGCCCTCCGTCGAGACAATGACCGAAAGGTTAATTCCGGGCATACAGTGCGGAGTAGAGAATATATTTCAAAATCCCTGTTCTCCTCCCAACAAGCCGAAATTATTGCAGTGACCGTTACGATCATACCACGTCACACTCCCACGAATTCCCATGCAGAGTTCAAACAAAAACTTGTCTATTTCTCAATCAGTGTTTATGACACACAAGCTTACTTACGTAATCCAAGATATTTATATTTAAACAGAGACCTTTGTATTTAAAGAGGGACCTTTGTGTTTAAACAGAGACCTTTGTATTTAAACACAGACATTCTTAGTCAAACATGTATTTGTAAACGTAAACACTAACGAATAAAATTTACATTGTATTTAACAAACTAATTTATTCTTGTGCATCGGATGCGGTACTCTTCTCGGCTTTGTCCTTGACACCGGCTGGACTCCCATCGATGAGTATGCGTGCGACAAACTTCGCTCGTAGGTAAGGGACATCCGCTTGTGGTAGGCGTAGCTTTTCACCATTTAGAATCAGCTCAATGAACCGCATCGCGTACACTGCGCAGTCGACAGTTCCTTTTTTTTGTCGTGGAGTACTCCTATCGTGAATCATGGGGTACGAGGACATCGCCGACACGCCCAATTCCATCTCGACGCAATTTTCGAATAGTTTCCGCTGTAACGAAATAAGCTTTAAAGTTAGTATGGACAAATACGAACTCCGATGTGTGTGCTATACGTGACTTGTAGCTCACCATATCGATCGCGTCTCTGTCGTATTCCTCACTCTCGCAAGAGGAGTAATGCCTGTACTCTTGTTTGACGTTGTCCAGCACGATGACGTGGAAATGGCCATTTAAAATTATTGGCATGATCACGATGTCGACATCATGGACGTTCCGCGCAGCATCGTCGACCATGCTGAGAGCGTCTTCCGCCGTGTCCTCTTGTTTGGACAGGCACAGGGCCAGTGGCCGAGTGATGGCAGCGCGTTTCTTGTAAGGAGACCGCGATCTCTTCAGCGCTTTCTGGATGATGCAGACCAGAACGTCGACGACGTCGTCTGTCACCATTTCCTTCCCGTCCAACAACGTGAACACGTTGGCTCGTGTAGTGAAAACATAATCATTCCTCCATACGACAGTCCTGACATTTAAACGAAAAATTAAACAAATTACATTCTAAGTAACATACTTAAACAGATATATAACCTAGTTGATTAATAAATCGGATAGTTAAATATAAAAGTAAACTACTTAAATGATAACATAGATAGTTAAACGGAACTTACGAGTCCATATAACAGTTTAAGAATACCGATATGATTTCCTGTTCGAATTTCGAAAGACGCGGTAACCCGGCATATTTCTTCTTCTTCGGAAGAAAGTTCTTCGGCACGTCATCGAATTGTTGATTTGCAAGGAGTGTCCTCTCAGCTTGAGTGAGCGTTCTTTGCTCGTTGACAGCTCCTTGCCCTTCGGTGGCAGCCTGTTTATTTCCCGTACCTGCTGCAGCAACTTTATTAGGCTCCGGTACTGCCACAGAGTCTTTATCCGGTGCCGGTGCCGGTAACACGACAGCGTCTTTGTTCGATTCCAGGGATACTGTCACCTGGACTGTGTCCTCCTTCGTTGCCGGTGCCGCTACCGGTAACAAGCCAAGGTCTTTCTCCGTTTCTACGGAAATCACCGCCTGGATGGTGTTCTCCTTCGTTGCCGGTGCCAGTACCTCCAACGAAGGGACTTCACTGGCAAGAGATTCTATTATCCTGTCGACATCGCCAGTGGGATCGACAGGCAGGGCCACAGCCAGTGCAGCCGGCGCATACAGTGCTTGCGGCTTTTCCAATGGCGCGCTCGGAGTTAAAGTTGGCTGAGCCTCAGCCATTGTTGGTTCAACATCAATTGGTGCTTCCGTTGCGACGACGTCTGCCGGCGAAGACAGCGACATTGTCGGTTCCTTCCACGCAAGCCTCTTCCGGCGAAGGAAGCGACGTCGGCGTCGCGGGACTGCTTTCGCAATGACGTCGTCATCGGAGATGGTAGCACAGTCAACCGGTGGATGGAGGGTGGCTCTTGCGTCAACATCGGCCTGCGAACGTGCCTCCAGAGCCGCCACGCGAGCAACAAGCCTGGGGAACTCTACAGTCAATATCTCGCACGCCTGCAATAGACGTGCGGTCAGGTCATCGGATGTTGCTATCGAGGGGGGTGGAGGGGGGCTTGCCCGTCGCCGATCAGTCCGTGCGCGGGGTGGGCTTCGAGATGGTGGTCGGCGTCGGACGCGCTTCGAGGATGTTGGCCGATCATCTCTCCTTGACGCCAACGGAACGGGAGCAGGAATATCACCTCCGTGTGTAGTTGTATCACCGACACGCCTCGCCCCAAGAAATATTTCTTCGTCCTGGTTCGCGGCGACCAATTCCGGAAACTGACAATTGTAATCAACAATACTGTTAAACACTAAATACTATGTTTGTAACAAAAACAATTCAGTTAAACAATAACCAATATAGTTAACGGTTAACTTATATGTTTAAAAATTAATACAGTTTGTTAAACGACAAATACAATACTTAAATCGATTTAGTACCTCTTTTCCTTCAAAAGATGAAAATAAGTTTCCCGTGGACACTTGCTTCCGGTAGCTGTTCTCACCGTAGCACAGGATCCTCGGGGTCTTGCCAAAACGAATCTTCTTGCCGGTTCCGGTGAGCTCATAGAACCAAGTCGTTAGCGCAACCGAGCAACCTTTGACATACCCCGTGTTGGTCTTGTTCCCGGTGCACCTCGCTTGCACTCGAGCGGCCGCTTGTGGAACGTCCTCCATCATCCACTTGTGGGTCGCTTGCGCCCATGCATATCGTCCCATTCCCGCTAGGTCGTCGACATAGTCTACGATCCAGATTGGAACAGAGCAGGAGGTGTTCGGGAAGAGGATAGTACCCATGAGGTACACCATGAGGAGTTTTACAAAATTCTCCTCTTCCCCCCTCTGCCGAACTACCTGCTCAAGTGTTTTCTTGATGGAGTCTTTATTTCTCTCGTACGCTTTTGATAGAAACCTCGACTCGAATGCCGAGCGTGGTTTCTTCTTGTGGAACACGACAGCGTCTCCAACACACCGTAGCCCCAGGATGAGAGCCACATCTTGAGGCCTGAAACTGACCAGGCTTGCCCCGATCCTGAATTTGTTGCTGCGGTCATCAAACCTCTGCAGCAGAGAATCAAGAAGGGTTCTCTCTTGGAGGACGGCTTCAATCTCGGTCAAAGCCGCGAACGGTGTCCTTCTAATGATCTCCCAGTGACGTCCACTCATGTGAGCTTTCAATTCACTCAGAGTCTCGACAACAGGTGTCAAGTAGCATCGACCGTTAACTAGGTTGACTGCCATGACCAAAACCCTACAAGAAGAACAATACATCTGTTTAGAGTCGTATAGTTAAACAGAAAGCAAAATAGTTAAACAGTAAACTCAATACTTAAACGGAGACATAAATTGTTAAACGGAGACAACATTATAAAACACAAAATCAGATTTATCACACAGAAAAAGTCAACCATCAGATTCATCAACGGCCTCCTTACCTTGGTGTGAAAACTGATGAAATTCCGAAGCCTTGAGCGGGAGTTCTCCTTCCAGACAAGGGTGAAGAGGCGATGATCACAAATAACCCAGCCAATGACAACTTCGGAAACGGAAAAGGTGAAGAGGAGATGATCGCAAATAACCCAGCCAACAACGACAACTTCGGAAACGGAAAAGATGAAGATGCGATGATCGCAGTTAACCGGCGGCGTAAATGGTGCCCTCTCGGTAATAAACAAAGAAAAATAACCGGCTTCCTCTATAAGCGGTAACATCATTCCACGTAAGGGCATTACCGTCAAACCAACTCGCGATTTCACAACTTCCCATGTAAGGGCAATTTCGTCAAATAAATTCAAATTTAACTCCGTCAATCTCTGTTACAGCCCTGGGGGGTTTGAAATTCATTCTATAGAAAAGGAGGGGTTTTTTAGGGATATCAAAATTCGTGGGGTTTTTTTGTGAATATTGTAAACTTTGGGGGTTTCTTTGGTAATTACCAGTTAACTCAAAGCCGAAGATTGATCCTTCAACTGTATCTAAATATTTATTTTGGTTTTCTAATAAAAAAAATCACTATAGTAAAGTTGCTATTTATACATATATATTTATGATATATGGAGGAACTCCACGGAAATTATATGTGTAATTTGATATTTTCTCAGGGTTATCTATGCATATATACCTTCAGTAGCGGTAAAGTCGGTTGGATCTGAATCAAAGAGCTGTTATCGGGCCGGGTCGTACTCGACCCGTTACGAAACCAGGTCCATAAAAAATCGACCTTCTTTTGTGTTTCTCACTTCTTTGGGCGTAAACCCTAGACCTCGATCTCTTCGAAGAAGACGAAGAAGAAGAGGAGCAACGATGTACCTATATAGCCTGACGCTGCAGCAGGCGACGGGCATCGTGTGCGCCACCAACGGCAACTTCATCGGCGGCAAGACTCAAGAGATCATCGTCGCCCGAGGCAAAACCCTTGACCTCCTCCGCCCCGACGATGCCGGCAAGATCCAGACCATTCACTCCGTTGAAGTCTTCGGCGTTATCCGCTCCCTTGCCCAGTTCCGCCTTACTGGCTCCCAGAAAGACTACGTCGTTGTCGGCTCCGATTCCGGCCGCATCGTCATCCTCGAGTACAGTAAGGACCGCAACTGCTTCGATAAAGTCCACCAGGAGACTTTCGGGAAGTCCGGCTGCCGCCGCATCGTTCCCGGCCAGTATCTCGCCGTCGACCCCAAGGGCCGCGCTGTTATGATCGCTGCTTGCGAGAAACAAAAGCTCGTGTATGTTCTCAATCGCGACACCGTTGCACGCCTCACCATCTCTTCCCCTCTCGAAGCTCACAAGTCCCACACCATCACCTACTCCATTACCGGTGTTGATTGCGGCTTTGACAACCCTATCTTCGCGGCCATCGAGCTTGACTACTCCGAAGCGGACCAGGATCCTACCGGCAAGGCCGCTCTCTATGCCCAGAAGCATCTCACCTTCTACGAGCTTGACCTCGGCCTCAACCACGTCTCCCGGAAGTGGACTGAGCCTATTGACAACGGGGCTAATCTCCTTGTCACCGTCCCCGGCGGCGGGGATGGGCCCAGTGGTGTCCTTGTTTGCGCTGAGAACTTTGTCATCTATAAGAACCAGGGTCACCCGGATGTGCGTGCTGTCATTCCCCGGAGAGCTGACCTCCATACTGACCGTGGTGTCCTGATTGTCTCTGCTGCAATGCACCGGCAGAAGTCCATGTTCTTTTTCCTCCTTCAGACTGAATATGGCGACATCTTCAAGGCCACTCTTGAACATGATGGTGATCGGGTTTCTGAGCTCAAGATCAAGTATTTCGACACCATCCCAGTGACATCTGCAATGTGTGTTCTCAAGACTGGTTTCCTTTTTGCTGCGTCAGAGTTTGGGAACCATGCGCTGTATCAGTTTCGTGCCATTGGAGATGGGGATGATGTGGAGGCATCCTCTGCTACTTTGATGGAGACTGAAGAGGGCTTCCAGCCACTATTCTTCCAGCCCCGAGGGCTTAAGAACTTGGTAAGGATTGATCAGATAGAGAGCCTGATGTCAATCATGGATATGAGGGTTGCCAACCTGTTTGAAGAGGAGACACCCCAAATATTCACTCTTTGTGGCAGAGGGCCTCGCTCATCCCTTCGAATTTTGAGGCCTGGGCTGGCAATCAGTGAGATGGCTGTCTCACAACTCCCTGGTGTGCCCAATGCAGTCTGGACTGTGAAGAAGAATGTGAATGATGAGTTTGATGCCTACATTGTTGTGTCCTTCGCCAATGCTACGCTTGTGCTATCTATTGGTGAGACGGTGGAGGAAGTCAGTGATAGCGGTTTCCTTGATACTACACCTTCATTAGCAGTTTCTTTGCTTGGTGATGATTCTCTTATGCAGGTGCATCCCAACGGAATAAGGCATATAAGAGAGGATGGGCGTATAAATGAGTGGAAGACACCGGGCAAGAAGACCATTGTTAAGGTTGGGTCCAACAGGCTTCAAGTCGTGATTGCTCTGAGTGGTGGTGAGCTTATTTACTTCGAAATGGATATGACAGGTCAACTGATGGAGGTGGAGAAGCATGAGATGCCAGGAGATGTGGCTTGTTTAGATATTGCGCCTGTTCCTGAAGGGAGGCAGAGATCTCGCTTCCTTGCTGTTGGTTCTTATGACAACACAATTCGGATTTTGTCATTGGACCCTGATGACTGTATGCAGATATTGAGTGTGCAGAGTGTTTCCTCACCTCCCGAGTCCCTGCTGTTGCTGGAAGTGCAGGCTTCTGTAGGTGGAGAGGATGGTGCGGATCATCCTGCAAGTGTGTTTCTAAATGCTGGCTTGCAGAATGGTGTTCTCTTCAGGACGGTTGTAGATATGGTTACTGGTCAGCTTTCAGATACTCGTTCTAGGTTCTTGGGTCTGAGAGCTCCGAAGCTCTTCTCAGCTATTGTGAGGGGTCGGAGGGCAATGCTTTGCTTGTCAAGTCGTCCTTGGCTTGGTTATATTCATCAAGGGCATTTCTTGTTAACACCTCTCTCCTATGAAACACTTGAATATGCTGCATCATTTTCATCAGATCAGTGTGCTGAAGGTGTGGTTGCTGTTGCTGGAGATGCTTTGAGGGTTTTCACAATTGAGCGGTTGGGGGAGACATTCAATGAAACTGCCATTCCCCTAAGATATACTCCCCGCAAGTTTGTACTTCAGCCGAAACGGAAACTTTTGGTCATTGTTGAGAGTGATCATGGAGCATTCACTGCAGAAGAGCGAGAAGCTGCTAGGAAGGAGTGCCTAGAAGCTGCTGGTATGGGGGAGAATGGAAATCCCAATAATGTTGACCAGATGGAGAATGGTGGAGGTGGTGGTGATGAGGAGGAAAATGAAGACACACTTTCTGATGAGCAATATGGCTACCCAAAGGCAGAGTCAAACAAATGGGCTTCTTGCATCAGAATTCTCGATCCTAGGACAGGGAATACAACCTGTCTTTTGGAGCTGCAGGATAATGAGGCTGCCTTTAGTGTGTGTACTGTGAATTTCCATGATAAGGAGCATGGCACTCTCTTGGCTGTTGGTACGGCAAAGGGGTTGCAGTTCTGGCCTAAGAGGAGCATGACTGCTGGATTCATTCACATATATAGGTTTGTGGAAGAAGGAAAATCTCTTGAGTTGCTGCATAAGACCCAAGTAGAAGGTGTACCTCTTGCACTTTGCCAGTTTCAAGGGAGGCTGCTTGCAGGGATTGGATCGGTGCTTAGGTTGTATGATCTAGGGAAGAGAAGACTTCTGAGGAAATGTGAAAACAAGCTTTTCCCTAATACCATCATGTCAATTCATACCTACCGGGACAGGATTTATGTTGGCGACATCCAAGAGGTATGGTATTCCTTGCCTTTCATTATGCGTGCTCTACTTTCAGAAATTTGAATGCTATGCATCTTTAGATTTGCATTTTTATATGGTGTAAGATTAACAATTTGAATTACATCACATGACTCATCATTAACCTTCTTGCTTGCCATACATTCTTCTAACATATTTTGATGCTTTAAGTTTCTGGTGTAGTCATGACTTAATGAACACACTTGGTTAAGAGAAGCAAGCTTGCTGGAATCTTTACACATCATTAATATGATAATGTGTAGTTGAAGCAAACAGATTTTAACAGTAGTTCTCCTGATCATTGTGAGGGGCCTCTGTATACATCCATTCTCAAACAATTTCATTTTAGATTGCTCTTTCTTCTAATTCTATGGTTTCATAACCCACTTAAATAAATTTTACATCATGCTATTTATTTGATTAGTGCCACTCCATTTGGTACTTGTCTATGTCAAAGTCTACCTTACTGTGAAATGTGGCGGTGGTAAGTATTTTTTCCCCCTGTCAAATGATTTAAGATCTCCTATGTTTGTAAACTTCTGTTCGCAAATGCTTCCCATGTTCAAAATCGTCATAAACCTTTTTCCTATGCTTTAGGCACAGTATTGTGTCTAAGGTCCACCACACAGTTTGAGGCTTCATGGTATGCCTTGCATAAATCATCATTAGAGCTTATCATATTGCTCTGTTTTACCAATAGCATAGTACCTTATCGAAGTTCCAACTTGTCAGTTATAGCTTAATCCTGTTTTTATGCAGTGAAATTTTAATACGTTTTAGCACTGAATATAAGTGATATAGTGGTTGTTTCTTGTGGTTCATGGCGTATATTATGAGTACCAATTTTTGTTATGCTTCCTCTAGAAGCTTTACAATCTGATAAGGTGACAATTTAGAAATAGCTTTAAAGAAAGTTGTGCCTTGTAATGTGCTGATGAATAGAGTAGCATGCAAAAGATAAACACACAAAATTTCTTAACTAGTGGTGTTCTAGGAGCAAGGTGTAAGATTTTCTGTTGATTTATACATCTGGATGCAGCATAGGCTCCATTTGTAGATTTTCATTGCCATTATCCTCTACTTTGGCTGGGTTGCCTATTCTTGGCTCCCGGTAGATACTGAGGAAATTGCTATCTAATGCCAATCTCAAGAAATATAGAAAAAGTGAAAAACCAAATGTGAGTTACCTAGTAGTCCAGCTGCAAGCTCTTTGGATGTAAGGAGATAGAAACCGGTAGTCATCTTCTCTAATATCAATTGCTTGTGTTCCACAATCACAAAAATCTGAGGATGAGAAACCCTGCAAGAGTGATGGCCTTTCCCACTGATTGCTTGGCTTATATTAAGCAAGAATTACTTTGATATTAACTACTACAACCATTTAGCAATAACTTTAAACTACTTACTCTCTTCTTATTTTCCACAATACATACTGACAACAAGTATTGCTCCGTTCTATACTTTTGATACAATTTTGGGGTATTCATGGTGCTAATGACACTTGTTACTCATAGCTTGAATATTCTATTTGAGTGTCTAGAGTAAAATTTTTTAAACACTCGTTAAATATGTGATTTGAATCTCTTCCACTCCATCTAATTTAATTGTCTTTCTTGATGATGGAAATCAGTTGTATATTGGTGTCATGCTTAGTCATGTGTTTCACATTCTGCATACTTTCCTATGCTACAATTGGTAATTAATCATGTAAATTTTTGCTGTTATTTCAGTCATTCCACTACTGCAAGTATAGGCGGGATGAGAATCAACTGTATATCTTTGCTGACGACTCTGTCCCAAGATGGCTTACGGCATCACATCATATTGACTTTGATACCATGGCCGGGGCAGACAAGTTTGGTAATATTTACTTTGTCCGACTACCACAGGATGTGTCTGACGAAATAGAAGAGGACCCCACTGGTGGGAGGATCAAGTGGGAGCAGGGAAAGTTGAATGGTGCCCCCAACAAGGTCGAGGAGATCGTACAGTTCCATGTTGGTGATTTGGTGACCTGTCTTCAGAAGGCTTCACTGATACCAGGTGGGGGTGACTGCATTATTTATGGTACAGTGATGGGAAGTTTGGGGGCACTGCTTGCATTCACCTCAAGGGAAGATGTGGACTTTTTCTCTCACCTGGAGATGCACATGAGGCAAGAACATCCTCCTTTGTGTGGAAGAGATCACATGGCCTACAGATCTGCTTATTTTCCTGTGAAGGTAAATTATTTTCAACATCACTAACACACGGCTTATGAAAGTTTGTTGCAATGATTATTTTTCACACACACACCTTGTAGATGGCCTATGAAATATTGATGCAAGCATAATTTCATATTTACTCTCTATGGATTAACCTAAGTTTCTGAATCATTAGATCTTCTGTTGATGATTTATAGCCAGAGGAAACTATTTTATGACTATCACCTTTGTTTTTACGTCATCATAGTCTTGCTCGAAATAAAATATAAGTGCCAATGTTATTGATGATTTGATTAAGTATTGCCAATACCGTTTGATGAAAGTAGGTGAGATAGCTCGACAGTGTTGTTTTTAGTTCATAAATTAACAACTGGTTTTCTCTATGAATTTAAACCCTATGACCCTTGAACATGATCCCAGGATTGAATTTGGAGATTGTGTTTTATTTTGCAGGATGTAATTGATGGTGATCTTTGCGAACAATATCCAACACTTCCTCCTGATTTGCAGAGAAAGATCGCAGATGAACTGGATCGCACGCCAGGGGAAATTCTTAAGAAACTTGAAGATGTTAGAAATAAGATCATATGAAGTGGATTTTTGGGGATTAGTTATGACAATTCAGAAGGTTTCCTTGTTTCTACTCATGTGACCTCTGGAGGAACGCTAATTCTTAATGACATAGTGAATCGGATGGTTGGATGAGGCTTCTGCATGTGTTCTCATCTACGCACTAATTGTTGTAGTGGAGCTGCACCCTGTTTTTGGTTTGTGTTTGGACTTTTAAGGAAGCATGGGAACTGGTCAGCAAATTTCTTTTGGAGTACATCAACATGATAGGCCAAGAACTGTGTACTGTTGTGTTAGTAGTCTTTTTATTTTTAAAATCGGATGTTTATTTTCCTATTGTATGTCCTTGATATAATTGCTGAAAAATAGTGTAATTAAACACGTTTTTGGTAATCTTTCTTTCCATGTTTCTTTATTTTTGGCATCTTCTTTTATCAACACCAAACCCATCATGATGAATGGGGTCAACGAAGGTTGGTATTGTTCTGAAATTAGTAAATTAGTGGCATGCCCAATGTGTAGTGTAACCTGGAGTAATATTGCGTAAAACATAATTTTGTTTTTGACCTAATTGTGATTTACTTAAATTAATTAAAATTATTTTTTTTAAAATTAAAAATTTAATTTCCTCATTAATGTTTATTTACTAATATATATTATCTAATATCTTTATTTGTAATTAAATCTTGTACATGCTTGAAAATAAGAATGAAAAACCTGCACCCATAACCAGAGAGAATTTTCCGAGGTAATAAGAGTTTGTTGAAAAATAGTGAATGGCACACAATGGTAGGTAGTTCCATAGATTCCAAGAATTGGAAAAGGAAGGCAAAAAATAACTAGAAGCCAACACAAAAAAAGTCAACCAAATAGATTTCTTTGACAGCAGCAATATGTCCACTTAAAAAATCCCCTAAAACCCTCACGATTACCAGTAAAACTACAAACGAAATAGTGTCGATTGAGTAATGATGTCACTTTTATCAACCCATTTTGGCCTTAGAAAAGTCCATCTCCGGATGCTGCAAAAAGTAAACAAAGGCATCGATAAAAAATCTGAAAGAAAGGTAAGGTACAACAGCTGAGGGAAGTTTATTCACCTGTGCCATGAATTTCTTCAGAATTTCTTGCTTCTGCATCTCATCACTGCTTGGGAGCCCCATGGACTTCTGTCTCTGGTCAAACTGGAAATGCACATCAATGAAAGGCATTAGTCAATAGAAACAGAAAATAGAACAATAACATTTCTACAGGAAAAAAGCACTGGACTTGCAGGCAAAGTGAACATAAAGTTCTAAAAATAGTTCAACAAAAGAGCACAAAATAGCATGACATTGATTGATGAGTGAGGATGGTATGAGATGATATGTGAGTGTACAGAGTAAAATCAATGATCTATACTAAAACAGAAAAGGAGTTAGTATTAAATAGCATCAGGATTTTACCATCATTTTCTCCACCGTTTGCCTGGTTTCAGGATCCAAATCAGACAGCTTACTGTTCTCAGGTTCAACCTTTTGTGTATCAATCTCAGGGTCACCTTTTATCAATGATTTCCACCATTCCATCTGATTGTGTTTGGTCAAAAGTATCGAGAGGGATTTTTCATCTTCTGCATGAGCACACAAAGGAAAATAAATGAGATGGAAAATTCCAATGGAACAACCAGCTATATCCTCAGAGAACACTTGTGCAGTCAGATGAAGATACAAACCTATGCTCCAAAAGCAATCATCTGGTTTCACAGCTTGGTAAAGTTCACCCTAAAAGAACAAAATACACATTTCACTTTGAATCTGATTAAAACATACTACAACTATAATGTTGATTTAAGTGGTAAATATCAACACAATGACAACAAAAGCAATAAGCCACTTACATCGATGATGTGAGGGTTTCCCTTCAAACCAGCCTTCAGATGGTTCTTCTTAATCTCACACGTGACAAACCGTGACTTCGTCCCAGGAGGGATGGGGACACTAACACTAACCTCCTGAAGGGTTTGGGTCCAGGAATAGTTTTCTAAATCCAAACCATTTCCAGAGTTTGGTGCTGTAGATATAGAATAAAAACATTTAGATCTGCACATAAACTAGTTTTCTCAAGCTGCAAATTAACATGCAGAGTACCAATCAAAATGAAATTTATATCTCATACAAGGGTGATTTCTGTTCATCATCTATGTTTCTAGTATACCGCCTTCTCAAAGTAAGGACGTGGCAGTTAAGCTAATTAACCCACATGTATTGCTATGCTTGAGGGATACAACAGCTACATGGATATATTACATCAAAACAAACGAAGTTATTAGCAAGGCATTGACCCAATCACTGTCATGGTAGAGTAACAACCTCCAACAGATCCTCCATATCAGATTTCCAGAAAATCGAAATGGTGCAATAATGGTAATCAGATTAGAAGTCCCATCCTCTTTAGTCAATAAAGGACCTCTTATAAAATCCCCAACTTCAAATACCTTGTCCATCAAAGGCTTCTAATTCTAAAGATCAGCATCATAAATCCAAAAAAAAAAAAAAAAAAGAACCCATACCTCCACATAAAGTAGTAGCTTGATTAGATTGCAATGAAGGTAGAAATTATCTAAGTTCACGCAAATAGATTAACTATCATATACAATTCAATGCATGCCCATGTAAATAAATTTGTGAATGTTTATATAAACCAACAAGTATTTCTAATTAACACAGAATTGATAGAGGTAAAGAGGCATGTGTTACAATAAAGTTCAGAATTTGGATGTGAGCCATGTAACAAAATGTGTTCAATGCCGCAAGCATTGCTCAAAATATGTCATCCTACATATGTCACATGCCATGTTAATTTTGCTCTCCTTATAAAACACACACATTTTTGACACATTAATGATGATATAAACTTTAGTCTTTTAATGCAATTCCCATTAAATATTTTCAGACATATACAGCTACATAATCTCTCTATCAGCCTCATATATTAGTAAAAGTACACAAGTGGAGTCAGACTTTTGCAAAGGAATTTCGCACGGGCTATTCTCTTAATATTGGCCCAGATATTATCTTATGTCAACTATAAAGGCCATGCCCTAGTTATACCTTTCTTTGTCCTTAGTAAAGCTATGTACCTGTCTTTGAGTTGCTGCTTTCCTTCTCTAACCAATGTCAATTATTTTGCTCATATACCTTGTATCCAATCCTTTGCAATGTCTAAGTTTAATAGCCTATAATTCATAAAACATATCAAGAAACAAAAGATCACAAAGAGAATATAAACATTATCGATATATCATAAACAATCTCATGACGAATAATTCAATCATGCCAATCAAGCCTATCCGAATAAGGCATCAAATCAGGTTTGAGTAATTAAGTGATTGACTAGATTAATGTGCTAGAAAGAGAGATGAAGAGACAAAGAAACTCACTGCCGCCGCTGGTCTTCTCTTTCTCTTCGGCCGCCTCCGCAGGTTGTTTCTCTGAAGTCACCTCCTCTTTCAGCTTCAAAGATGTCTCCTTTGGTTTCTCAGCTTGAACGGAGGCCTTGCGAGCAACCTCAGCCTCCTTCTGGCGCCTCTCATCGGCGACCACTTTGTCCCTGGCAGCAGATACCACGGCCATGATCTTCTTCACCCCAGACTCATCCTTGAAGAGATCGGACTTTCTCCGAAGGACATCGATCACAGTTTCCAAGAGAGGCATAGGGCCTTTCTTGGCAATGATCGAGCAAAGCACCTCCTCGTCCGCGGCATCAACGCCGGGGAACTTTGACCGAGAAGATGATGAAGACGAAGAAGAAGGCTTCGTCTGTTGCTGCTGCTGTACCTGTTCCTCTTCGAGATCGGAGAGCACCGCCATGGCTGAGATCGAGTTCGAGAGATCGAGAGGGTTCGCGAGTTGGAGGAAAACGAAGAGCACGAGGGTTTAGGTTATAAGCTTTATAGTGGCAGAGTGAAAGCTCTGGAAACTTCACTTCAATCTCAACGAAGAAGCCCAATCCATCTCGGCCCATTTACAATTTTTGGCCCATATGCAATATGGGTTAGTCTCCATTTGTTTTAATTTGATATGAGCCCATTTAATAATAATGTTTTTGATCTAGTTATCCAAGAACAACTCGTGTTTGACTCCTCATAAGCTCGAGCTCGCCTTAAAGTTTTTTTTTATATATTAAAAAAAAGCTTGTTTTGAGAACTAGGAAAATATAATATATATTATAATTTTGAGATAAATTGAGTTGGATCTCAATTTTTAATTATTTGATTATAATTTTGAAGTAAACTAAATCACTTTTCAAATTAAATATATCTGAGTTAAAACAACATTTTTAAAATTAATTGAATATAAGGACAGTCCAAACCTCTCCCAGCTTGAGATCCCTTTCTCCATTGAGGAAATAAAACAAGCTATTTTCGATCTTATTCCAGAGAAATCTCCAGGTCCGGATGGTTTTCCTATCTTCTTTTTTCAAAAACACTGGACCACTGTCAAGGACACCTTAGTTAAGCTTTGCGATGATTTCTATGATGGATTTCTCAACTACAAACACCTAAACTGGATTCACATAGCACTCATAGCAAAAAACAACGCTCCTGGGGAGGTCTCTGATTTTCACCCTATAAGCCTAATTAATTCCACCTACAAAATCATCTCTAAGATCCTTGCTTCTCTCTTAAGCATAGTGATTAGTAACCTGGTTGATGAATCCCAGTCTGGCTTTATTAAGGGAAGGTGCATAGCAGATAATATTATTGGAGCTCAAGAGTTAATCTTCAATCTGCAGAAACGGAAATTACTTGGCTATGTTTTCAAAGTGGATTTTACCAAAGCCTTCAATTCTCTTGATTGGAATTTTCTTTTTTATATTCTTACCGCTAGAGGCTTTGGACCCAGATGGATTTCCTAGATCCGCACTATCCTCTGTACTGCGAAAGCACAATTCATCATCAATGGATCAACTCAGGGTTACATCCGATGCAAAAGAGGCCTACGGCAAGGAAATCCCCTCTCCCCGCTTCTATTCGCTTTAGTCCCAGATTTTTTGAGCGCAATGTTCTTTCACGCTCTTAGATCCAAAGTTCTTGTGGGTGTCCCCTTGGACCAATCCATAAACATCTGCCATCTGCAATACGTAGATGACCTGTTAATCTTCTCCGCCGGAGGACAAGAAAATTTCCAAATCATCAAATTAATCCTTTATATCTCTGAAGGGTCTTATGGTCTGTCTATCAATTACTCGAAAAGTTGTTTGTACTCCACAAATTATGGTTTTCAACCACATTATTCATCGGCCAGAATTCTAAAATCCAAAAACTGCTTACCCATAACCTATCTAGGGTTTCCTCTTTCCGGGAAAAGACCAAAGCGACTAGACTGGGTTAAACTCATCGAAATGGTTCACTCCGACTCACTCCCTGGAAAGCATATTATTTATCCCTTGGGGGTCGTTTAACCCTCATCAATTCTGTGCTCTCCACTGTTGCTGTTTATTGGATATCGGTGTTCAAACTCCCTGCCTGGGTAATTAAAAATATTGATTAAATTAGTAGGGACTTTTTATGGAAAGAACCAAATTTGGTGCCTAAAGGAATTAGACCGGTTGCCTGGAGTAGAATTACTAGACCCCGAGACATGGGCGGGTGGGGAATTCTCAATCTTCAGGACTTTAATAAAGCTCTTCTAGGGAAATGGTGGTGGAAACTTTCTCACAATCCAAATTGCCGCTGGGTTAAAATCTTACATATCAACTACCTAAATTGTAGCTCAACTGGAATTTTAACCCACGTCCCTCCCAGAAACAAATCCTTCTTCCTGGCAGGTGTGAACTCCACCCTTCTATCCTTCAAATTCTGCATAAACTTCAGCCAAAAAAACTCCTCCACTTGGACTCTGGAAAAAAGTGGAAAATTCATTGTCAAATCCTTCTACAAATTCCTTATCGATGGAGGAATGCGTAGTCCACTTTATTCTCATTTCTGGAAAACCCGTAGCCCTAGCAAAATAACTCTATTTTGCTGGCTAGCTGGTGAGAATAAAATTCTCACTCTTACAAATCTCTTCAAGAAAGGTTGCAACTTTCAAAATTCCACTGATACATGTGTTCTTTGTCACAAATCCTTAGAAAACCTCGAACATCTTTTCCTCGATTGTGTTTTTTCAAATCGTATCTGGGAATTTTTCTTTCACTTTTTTGAAACAATCTCATCTCCATAAACTACTCCTTCAATTTGGACATCTTGGCTTCCATCTCTTAATCCATTTACCTGAGGCATCTGGGACCTCATTTCTCGAGCAATTTTATGGAATATTTGGATTGAGCGAAATTCCCATATCTTTCAATTAAATGTTTTACTGTTTAACATTATTATTTTTAAAACTGTTAACATGCTACTCTCCTGGCTTTCTACAGCTACTGACAGTCATCAGCAATCTCTCACCGACGCTTCCCACCGAATTAAGCTCTCTCTCAACTTCCTTAGTGCTAGAGTTTCCAACCACGATGGCGACCCACAGCATGACCTAGCACAGGAGTAGACCTCCCACCTATCTGGGTAGACCTGAACCTCCAGACGGTGTTTTCCGTCTACCCAGTTCTTCTCTTTCCCTCCCTTTTGCTCTATTGTATTTTGTTCCTTTCCTCACCCCTGGTGAGAGGACTATTTTTATGTATCTTTCTGAACCCTTAAATAAATCCGTGATTTATCCATTTTTTCAAAAAAAAAATAATAATAATAATTTTAAGCTTCAACCTAACACAGTGTGATCAAACACTATAAACATCGTGACAGTGATGTTTTAATTTGATTGCTTGATCTTCCCCAAATTGTATTTGGTTCAATCCTAATAATACATGGTTTATATTAAAAAAAAAAAAATAGTGCTTCAATTATTTTTATTTTTATTTTGTTGGAGCTTGTTTCTAAAAGTAAGAAGAAACAACCAGTTCAAGTTACCGAATATGTTTGCTATTCCTACCATATTGTCCAGATATTTTCAATGTGAACTCTTTTTTTCACTACAAATCAATGAAAAGCCATATATGTGGAAACACTTGTAACACTAAATTAAAATGAATCTATATATATATATATATATATATATCAATTATTAAATATATTGAGAGTAAATCATATTATTATTTTATGGATCCACTCAAGGGTTAAAAGTTGCAATCCAATTGAATGGGGGTGGCCAACCAAGTCAGAAAGCAAGAACAGGTCAGCGAGACTAGTGCACCAAGTCCCTCATAAATTCACTGATGGCGACTCATAACGCCACCCTTCACCAAGTGCCTTTCATCCTTAGCTGGACTTCCTTATCTAAATAGACACCCCATATATATAATAATAATATACCACAATATATATATATTTATACATATTTAATATATATTTTTATTAAAAAAATTCACTGTTCATCTGCAATCTTATTGCTACTTGATATAGGTCCCACAATTCCCGACCACAACCACGACCATGCATTTATTGCAGCTAAATGCACGCTACTCCATTCATGACTCACAAATTATCATTTTATTATCATATTTATTATTACTATTAATATAATTATTGAATAATATTAATAATAATAATAAAATACATGCACATTGAATTGGGTTCGCATTATTCATAACCACAAGCATCACAACAAGGACGTCTACTATGAGGACAAAACTATCTATCTGTGATGGAGTTGACTCGGTGCTTGAACTAGAAGACTGAAGGCGAGTTGGAAGGAGATGATGAGTTGACTAAGTCAAGGATGCTATCCCAGTAGTTACTGTTACTATTATTGTTGTTGTTGTTGTGGTTCTCTTGTTCTTCTTCAACACAGCTTCCTTGAGCTTCTAAGTTCTCAGATGAGTTATCTAAGAGCATGCCACAAAACCCATGTCCATTTTCATTTTCAGTTCCGGGATTAAGCCACGTTGACTTTCCAAAGCATTTCCAGTCAACCTCTTGGTCAACGGGGCAGAGGGTTTGTGTCATGATGGTGGTGGTGGTGGTGGGAATTGGGTGGCCGGTGGTGGAGAAGCTTAGCGTTGACGTTGGAGACTCAAGGTCAACGCCAGTGGATGATGACACGCTTTGCCATGCTTTGAAGACGTCGAGACAAGGTGGCGGTGGCGGCGGAGGTGGAGGAGGAGGAGGCGTTGACTTGGTTGGGTTGGTGGTGCATGATGATGAAGTTGATGATTGCCTTAGCTTTGACTCTCTAACAAGTCTAGCTTCGGCCTCAAGCCGAGCACTCTCCCACTGAGCCATGTGGCTAAGGTTAGCCGCATTCTTAGTTTGGCAGCCAAGTGTTTCATTCTTGGGCTTGTGAGTCACCGGATCAATCCCCATCTTTGCTAGTCTTTTCTTCAAGTGTGTGTTCCAATAGTTCTTGATCTCATTATCAGTTCTCTTTGGCAAGTGTGTTGCAATTGCTGACCATCTAAATAACACCAAAATAATTAAACTCCATCTAATTCTTATATATATAGAATCAGAATGAAAGAAATTAACTCATGTATATATATCATATATATATATATACCGGTTGCCGAGTAATGCATGGAGTTGGATAATGGTTTGTTCTTCTTGCAAACTGAATTTGCCTCTCTTGATATCAGGTCTCAAGTAGTTAGTCCATCTTAATCTGCAGCTTTTTCCACATCTTTGTAGTCCTGTTTCAAATCATTGAAGAAAAACAAAATAAATCATATGCATGTGATGATGTGATTGCATGCATGCACGTATATATATATATGCATGGAATTAAAATTTTCTACGTGAACTCACCGGCTTTGGTAGGCAATGCACGCCAGCTTCCATGACCATGTTCTTCAATGTAAGCCAAGAGTTTCTGGTCCTCCTCCGGCGTCCAAGGCCCTTTCTTCAAGCCAACCTTTTCGCAGCACGGTGACCGACCCATTTCGGCTTCTCTTTCTGCACTTTGATCAGATCCTTCAGAGATATCCAGGTTGAAAAATGGAAGAACATATAACAGGAGTACTACTAATGTGGTTGTGCTTTGAGTGAGAGGGTAAGAGATGTGGATGGATAAATAGAGAGAGACAAGATGAGCATTGAAGAAAGGTCAGCTGAATAAATAAGGTATAGTCATAAATCTTACTACAAAGCACCAATGACCATTAAGTGCAACTAATATCATCTTATAAGCTTTTATAGTAATATTCATATCATTCCCATTCATGAACAGTACGTGTGAGATTCATTAAGCTTAATTAATTGATCCTTAATATTATATATGTACATATGGGAATATATTTATATATTATATATATATATGTGTGTGTGAGTGATGAGATAGCATTAATTTGGCAATGGATGGCCGCCTTAGCGGAGGAGGCAATTGTATGATGGTGAGAGAAAGGTGGTATTCATTGGGGACCAAAAGATATAATTAATTGGTCTTTAAATTATTAATGGCCTCTAATTATATACAAAAGCATGAAAAGCAAATGCAATGAGACTTTGTCATTTAGATGTTAACAAGTCACAAGTGCATCATTTAATTGGTAATTTAAGTGTGATAAAGGCTTTCAATACTACCTTAATTGTTAGGTTGATAAGTAAAATTATATTTATTCAACTTAAAAGAGTGTGAAATTAATTTCATTTGAACTTGGTGGTAAGTGGTTAAATAATAGTAGTTAATGCTGTATGAAGTTTCAATTGCAACTAAATTGGCGGCTTGGATTTAGAGTCTTTGATGGGTTATTAAAATTTTGAAGCCTTGCAATCAATATATCAATACGTGCATGTCTGTATTTGTCCACCGTACGTACATACTTATCTAAATAGATTCTCTTGTCCTGTGTTACTATAATAAAAAATATATATATTTTTTTTATCTTCAATAATTTTAAAGTACTTGTACTAGAATTAAATATCAAGTTATCTTTTTTGGAAAAACCAAAATTATTAATATTTTTGGGGAAATTTAATAAAGTTGTTTGAATGTTTTGTGTAGAAACATATAGAAGACAACATGCATGTCTAGCTGTAAAGCTGGTACTAATTTTATTTTATTTTATTTTATTTTGTAAAACACTGAAACTGTTATTTTTATCTCTAAGTTACATTTTAATCTAAAATTAAAAAAAAAATCAATTTGGGTATGTTCTTAAATTGAATGAAAATGTTAATATATAGCCTCTATACTAAGGAAAAAATACAGCAATTTTTTGGTTTTTATTCAAATTATTTTAATCCTCATACTTAAATAAATATTGTTATCATATATCAAAATAAAATAGCAATCAAAAGCACATTATACACTAATCCTTATACTATCAAATGGTAAAAAATAAAATTAGGAAAAAAAAATACTGTGAGCATTAAAGTAAAGATAGTGCCATTTATGTTATTTATTGTTAATTGAATGATATGTTGATAAAATAAATTCATAAAACAATGACTTCCAACCATTATTTTTAATGGATTTCATGTGAATCAAACTAATATAAAATAGCAATCAAAAGCACATTATACACTAATCCTTATACTATCAAATGGTAAAAAATAAAATTAGGAAAAAAAAAATACTGTGAGCATTAAAGTAGAGATAGTGTCATTTATGTTATTTATTGTTAATTGAATGATATGTTGATAAAATAAATTCATAAAACAATGACTTCCAACCATTATTTTTAATGGATTTCATGTGAATCAAACTAATACAAAATCAGTACCTTGGATAATATATTCAATTAAGTGCCCTCATTATTGAGAAAGAAAAAAATATATATATATATATATATCCACACACACATATATATATTATTTCTTTTCACATTGAAGCTTTAGAAAGATTGAGAAAAAGCCTACAACTAATAATACTATAAAGAGAAAAAAAAGAACTCAATAAATGATTGTGCCTATTCCATGATGTGCTTAGATGGAATGACAAATAGATTATAATCTGCAAATTAAAATTAAGATCTTAATGAAATATTATATCCACCTAACAATAACAATAATAAAAATAAATATGTTTATTAATGCCCTTCAATACTATTAATTAGTTGTTTTAATGCAATTTATTTTTTCTTCTAAAAAATAAATAAATAAATAAATAAGAAAGAAAAGTAAAAATAAAAAAATATAGAGCCACTTAATTGCTAGCGGCTGCATTGAAGTGGCAAAAGCATGGCACTTACTGTGCCGTTACGTTGAGTAAGTTAAGTACAATGTACTTCTATGGTCCCAATTATTACCTGTATTGTCTATTCTTGGTCCCTTATATTATTATTATTATTATTATTATTATTATTTTAAGCGTGAAACAATGGGGAATCTAAGAAAGTTGATATATATAGTCATGTAGGCAGATTTAAAATTTAGGAAAGTTGATCCTCAACCGTTAGATCATTAATCAACAGTGTAGAATATTCAGATGCATAATTTTTTTGTGTTTATAAATAGTTGCCCAAGGAAAAGTGATGTGCAAATCAATTTCTACGAGACCTACAAGTGCAAAACCCAAAACACCGATATGTGCCAATCACTTTCATCTTTACTCTCATTCATGTTTTTTTTAAATATGGGGACGTCTTTGTGGACCTCCTCAGATGATCTTTGCTCTCTGTGTATACATACATACATATATTATGATAACACTTGGCTTCTTTGTAGTCACTTGTTCCTCTAAAATTTTTTGTTGTTAATAACTTTATGTTATACATATAATATATTGCAAGAGTTTATTGTTAACAATGCATTAGTTTTACTTTTACTATAAAAATATGAAAAGCCAATACTGGCCCATAGTAACATTTTGAAAACTTTAGATGTTATGTTGATGTGTTTATTTAAATTAATTCATGAAACATATGGTAGGAGTTTAGTTTGATTATTAGAAATTAAAAAAAGTTTAAATTATCTGAGATACCAATTGACACTGTGAGTTCAAATTATTTTAAAATAAAACTTAAAGGCATACTTGATTTACTCTTTATTCAATGCATGTTCCTCGGTGAATCAACATTTTTATTTTAGAAGCATTATGTTACTTTTTAAAATACATTTTATTATATCAGTGTATATTTTGATGATCATTAGATGATAGGATTATTATTATTATTATTATTTATTTGTTTGTCTTTCTCACTACTCATAATTTAGTTAGCAATGCATAAAATTCATTTATATATAATCAATATATTTAGTTAATAATAATAAATTTAACTGTTTTTTTTTAATAAATTTATGGTTTATCCACATTATTTAAAATAATAATAATAATAATAATAAACAAATTTTATGATAAATCAAGCACTTTAAAATTTAAACCATATGTAGACATATTACAATGAGTTTATACAACCAGTTAATTAATTTTTTTGTTTGTGTTTTTATAAAATATTATAAATCAATACAATATCGATTTTTTCTTATTTTCAAATAATTTTTATTGTTCTTCAAAGTAAAGAATATTGCATTTGAGTTGATGATATTATATATATATATACAAATTAAAAGTAAATGCAAATCTACCAAAATGTCTATATGTTGCCTTCTCAATTAATCACAAACTTTGATGTGATTTCATGCCTAGCTCAAATTTGTCTTGTTGAATCTTCTGCATCATTAAATTCACCCACATTTCTTATTAATACCCATCTTATCAAGTGCATTTTGTACTCACTTCTTTGTCTCTTTTAATCTTTAGTACATTTGTTAGTTACTCTTTGGTTAATTGTGTATTTTAATTTTTAACCCAAAATATATAGTGCCACTTTGGTATATAATCCATAAGGAAAATATTTATTTTGATATTTGAATCATATAAATGCATTTATTCTATTTAGCATAAATATTTTCATTTCCTTCTATTTTTAATGACATCTCAACTAAATAAAATAATAATAATAATTGATTAGACTGAAAAACTTATGTATCACACCAACCAACGATCTTAGACAAAAGGATATCATAGATATGATGAATTAAAAGGACAAAGCTTCTTGTTTAATTATTTTAATTAAGAGGTAGGTGTGGTGGTGCTTGATTCAATTTAAATCAATTCCATTAATTAATTAATTCATTATTTTAAGATATTAATTAATAATAGATGTAAATTATGTCATTAGTTAAACTAGTTGGTAAAGTTATTTATATTACTATATTTTCATATATTTACAAATTTTTACTTTCAAATATAAATTCTTATTTATTTTCTTATATACATTTTCATATTTAATTTTCTAAAAATATTAACTTTACTTTTTTTATTAATGGAATCAATTCAATCAAATCTTTCTTTCTTTATATCTAACCAACCAAACATCACATTCATTATTCCGACTAGCTTAATGACATTTATCTTATTAAAAATAAACGAAAATTAATACGATTTTATTCTTACACTCAATCAAACACTGTACAATGATAAAATAGACGAATAAATCAATTTGATCCGTACTATTAATCGACCATTATTCATCATCCAAACACAACCTTAGTACGACATAGTTACGGTAATCTTCACACACAACTTTCGGTTTCCATTTCGTCGTCTTCGCAATTTGCCATTTTCCATCTTCATTAACTTCTTCTTTCCCACCCTTGCATTTCTTAAACTGCAAATACAAGATTGTTGAAGTTCAATGTCCAAAGTCATTCTCAAGACACTAATCCTTAACACACATGTTCTTCATTTTCTTGCTTCTGTGATTCTGAACACTTCTCAGCTCTGCAAGTAAAAATCAGGGTTTCAACAAACAAAAACAAATACGTTGTCGTCGTAAGTTCTACGTAAATCCAAAAGCATGCCGAGACAATGAGACAAACAAAAAGACAGTGAAATGGCATACATTAATAGTGCATGTGCATCACAAGCAATCCTTTGCAGCAGAGAATGCTCTGTTATCATGAACCTCGAGCTTCAATGATAATTCGTCGGTAGCACTGCTATGCTGTTATTCAAGCTTTGCATGCATGAGTACCTTGCAGTAGAAAGCCACAATCAATCCGGTTAAAAGATCGTAAGCATTTAAATCAAACAATAAATGAGAGAAAACAAAAGGACTGAAAGTGATAGAATACAGCTCGCTTTGCGACTTATTAGGGTTGCAGGTAAGTAGTAAGGTACCTATCTTTCTCCAGTTCAAACAAAGCGAACGATCGAAGCAACACTGACACTAGCTAGGCATTAAATGATCTTAAACACATAGAGATTAAGTATCTTCATTTCATGCAAGGACAAACTTATGCACGGGAATTAATTCAATGGAGCAATGCCCACATGCTAGATTCAAAAAAAGATCAGGTGATTATCTTTAGATTTCAATGAGATGAGATGCATGAAAATAAGCTCATTAATACCAAATGCATTTCAGTGTCACTAAATATAGATTTGGATGAAACAAAGGTGGGTGGCAGTTGATGCCAGCCATCGGCATATTTTAAAGGGAAACATGAAAAAACAGCCATGATAAAAACCATTAGTGATACGAGTAACAAAAGCCATCGGCAGTGGATTCTGTTGTTGACGCACAAAGTAACTTAATCTTTTAACTTTACACCACACTATCAGCTCAAATAGAGGTTGCACTGCAATGATCGAAGAGAGATCAAGTTTCAGTAAAAGTGAGAAATTAATTCGGTTAGTTGAAAGAGTAGGTCATAACAAAAAAATAACATCCCAATGTCCTCTTTCTTGATGCCAGTACATCTGAGAGAAACAAATAAATGCATTTCAATTTTACTTGGTCATGAAAACAAGGTAAGCAAGAGAATGTGTGAGAATGGAAAACGATATCAAATTGTAGGCATCATAACACTGGTGGTCTTCTTTTGCCAAAAATGAGCTAACCAGGACAATGATACAGATCAATCATGCATTGTACTAAAGCAGCTCTGCTTTCACTCAAGGTAAATGGTTAACATCTAAAGGGAGGTGAACAGGATCAATTTTAATTTCATCTGAAAATCCTTAATGAGAACTACAAATGCAAATCAATCAATATGGCCACTACTTTAAATAAATATGAAATCCAAGGGAAATACAAGAGAAATGATTTCAAAGATCAAAGAAATTCAGACATAATGGCCAGCAAACGCAGAATACATTTCACTATTGAAGGCTGACAAATGAAATGTGCAAGAAAGAACTTAAAAGGCGATAGATGAGACACTGTAGTTAATCATAGGGAAGTCATTGGGGCAAACAAACTACTTGCTAGTTGCTACTTAACAAAGAGTGAAAAAGTCCATTTCTATAATTTCACAATTTTACATATTCACACAACCACACGATAGAACTACTGTTGCTCATTTTGATTTCCCTAAAATAAATGCGGTTCACCGACAAAAAATAAAACCAAAGCAAAAGAAACCATGTTCTTAACATAGACAACAAAGAAATGGAGTAAAAAATAGGCATGTAACTATTTCAAGATGAACTACTTATATACATCAGAATAGTCTGAAGAGCATACACAAATTGCAGATTAGAGTGACACTTCATGCACTAAGCTTGAAAAAAATGCAAATAACTGTGAAGCAAAACAGCAAGTGCATAAAAGATGAATTGCAGACTTAGAAGTACACAAATTTGTGAAAAGTTTACCCTTCTTTGGAAGTTCTTTTCTGTAAGATGATTGCATTTGTGGGGCTGCCGTGCCTGAAAGAAGTAGAATTTAGCAGTTGAAAGTAAAAGTTTAGGAAGAAACTCAGGCCAGATGCCAAATATGGATATGCAGGAAAAGAAAATCGATATTTTAATTGCATGGACAGCCTCTTTATTATATAGAAGGTGGTCCTGATCCTCAAAGGCTCAAAATTCATCTAGCCTTCTTGTGGAACTTGAAACGTCCAACACATCCAAAGAGACTGTCCTTAAATGCACCTCCCTTCTGCATTTAACCACCAAATTCCATGTCCTCTTCTATTGGTGCTTTCTCCCTATGCACATGATAAATATCCTACTTTCATCATCAGATTGAAATCCTAGAAAAAATAACTAATTGATGCTGCCAATAAAAGAGAATTCACTATTTGTCATGAAAGCAAGTCACATGCTCAATTTATCAGAGAAGCTGAACTCCACATCTCTTTACAATTGGCCGGGGACTGCACAGGATGAGAGTTCTTTGTAGTTAATGTGCTTTGGTGGTCATTCATCAGCCGAATGCCTATTGTCTGTCACAATCTTGGCAGTTGCAGCTCTTGACATCTCACACATCATTAGGTGGTATAAATTTACCATGCCACACCAAAAAAAAAGTTGCTTAAATATGAAACATTGTTTCTCTGTAAAATTGATTCTGTTGCTACAGAAAGGATTAAGAAACTTGTTTACTAAATTCACCTTTCCGGTATCTGATGCAGAGTAAAAGTGAAGTTTTCTGGACTTTACTGATAACAGATGGTCAATGCTAAAGCTCACTGTGGTTATTCAAAGGCAATCTAGTAAACCATATCAACTGATAGGTCATTCTCTTACACTTTAGACCCTACTCACTTTTAAATCATTATTAAACCTTTCTTAGGTACATCATCATCAAATCATCATTAAACCTTGACCTAGCAATTATAGTTTTTCATGTCTGTTTAAGGGATCATATGCAAAAGTTCTATCACAAGCTAGTCAATGGCGATTGGATGCATTTAACAAGAAAAAGTAGAAGTTTAGAGCAGATCTATTTGTAGCTAAATAGTGAAAGCAAATCAGGAATTTCCAGATTTCAAAAAGGTTATATCGTAGACACGCATGTAATGTAACATTTTAACACAGTTAGCAGTGGACTTTGGAGTATGAACAAACTACTCTCTTGGGACTGTAGTCATCAATACAAAATGAACGAACAAGTTTATGCTTTTATCCGAGCTAGATGTTCTAGCTTCAGCCATTTGTCGGACAAATGCTCCCAATATGACTATAAAAGATGTCCATCCATTTGCAGGACAAAATGCTCCTGATATCACAACAAAAGGGGTTTCTCAGTTGCACAAATTTGTTCATCATCGAAGAAAACTTCATCTACACTGGAATAAACGTGGTAAGGAATCATATGGAAGTCATCAGTAGCTTTAAAACCTAAAACTAAAAGATGACAGGCTTCCAGAATCCAGGAAGAAGAGCACTTTGATGAGTTAACATAATAATAATCAGCACAGAAATGAATTTGAGTGTGAAAAAATAAAAAATTTATACAGCATTGACAAATCAAAAGGACAACAGGCAGAAATTCTGAGAGTAAGTGTAAAGAATTACTCTCAAAAACTTAAAAAATAAAAGCAACTCTTAGAACAAGAACACAAGTGCCAAAAATTCAAAATCCTTCATATCAAGAAAATTGGGTGGCTAACAAGTGATACCAACCCCAATTCAATGGAAACAAGTTGCATAATTCCTCTCATAGATTAGTTTCATTATGGGAAAAAAGGCATTAGCAAAATGTATGATACAAGACTTGTGTATATGGAAACAAAATTCGAGAAGGGCATTGTACTATGGCACATATTTGTGTATGTAGCTGAATGAGATTTATTGTGGACTTCTTATGAATGTCAGTTCTGTTAAAAGTTCTTGGCATCAATTATACACACCTTGAGAACAACCAGGTGCAAAGGAATCTGAGAAAGTGCATTAGAAAGATGAGAGCCCAGAGACTTGCCGGAACTTTTCATAAGAAACCCAAAACACACATTGCCAAGGGCCAAGCCTGGCCCACGTGGGGATGAAACCCTTCCACAATGCCAATATGCCTTCAGACCTTGCGGTCCTGATCAGACAATCAAAGGAATTCATGTATACACTCACAACCTCTTTATCAGCAGCTTGATTCATCATTCTAGTTTTGACTACATCAGCTGGACAGCTAAGAGCAGTTGCACAGAGACCAGATGCAACAGATGCCAATGTATGAGCAAAGATGTTGTCTTCACAAATTTCTTTGTCAATGATAAAATGCTTTGCTGAATCATAGCATGTTAATTCTCCCATGTTCACCAAAAATGCTCGCTGAGCATTTGGGACAACCCCTCTCCAAAGGCCTAGAAAACCTTCTGACTGGGCAATTTTTCTGAAAGCATCAAAAATTCCTGCATACCTGGGTTGAAGACCTTGTGTGAGAAGACACCCATCTGCTTGCATTCTCACCTTTATCAGATCAGCCGGACTAGCCAAAACCTGCATTTTAGAATTGTGATTTATCATGATAGAATAATGTTAGTACACCAAGGATCATCCACCATGATATTTCCATTAACATTTAAACTATTACATAATTTCATATGCTTTATTTATTTTTTTATTTTTTTAACCACCTGATTATTGAATATCTGTCAGCACCTGCAAGTTCTCACAGCTGTTCATTCTCAGAAACATCAACAAGCAAAAACTGCACCTGCATCAAGCAAAATCAACCTAGAGCTTGCTTACATAAAGGGGCTTCTAGATAGGAGTTTAAACTTTACAAACATCTTCCGAAGGTTCAATATGACACAGGCAAACCCATTTCCAAATGTAATTCAGGAGCATATATCCAGCAAAAATAAAATCTTTGAACCTAAACCTTCATTGGAGTCCTTTTTTATTTTTCCAAGGAACCATGCTACAAAATTTCCAACAATGTCTCATTTCTGAGAGTGAACATACTAGTCTAACCTTTATTTGTGTAATGTTACCCTAAGATTAATGGAAGGTTATCTTAGTAATCAATACAATCAAACAATTAAGTATCTACCACTACTAACTGGTGGCTTAATAAATCCTATAGTAGAAAAACACCAAGAAGAGAATTCAACTCATGAACCAGAGCCTTTCATTAGTCTACAACCCTACTTCTACAAGAATAAGATAAAAAAATGTTCATCCCAGTCAACAATTCAAATTATTATCAGGCTCGCATGAATATCAAAGCATTAAGTAACAGGGAGAACCAGAGAGTCTCAAATGTGGATAGAACCATCACGCATATCACATACAGCTAACAGAGAAAACACAATAAACTCAGGCCTTCCGCTACCATTCAATCTCAAAGGTTGATAAAACCGTATGAAATGTTCCACATTGTAAATGCATTATAATATTGTATGAGTTTCCAATTCCCATGAAAAAAGAAAACCTCAAAAGGTCCATCAAAATGTAAATTCGGTCAGATATTCTAGCATTGTGCAACCAAACAGACTATTCATCACTGAAGCATGCCTACACAATGTCGGATACCATGCAATATTTTACTTCTTCCACTATAAAAATCCAATCTTTTCAGCTCAAATAGGTTATAATTGTGAGATCAAGAATAATTGAAGAATAAATCACAGTTAATATGATCCAGATTCCAGAATAGTCACCTGTGCGACGACGCCTGAAACGCCTCCTGCAAAAGCTTTGCGGAAGAGGGAAACATCAGCATCGGAGGAAGAGGCACGGAGGTGTTCGTAGGAGACGATGCGAACGGGAGTATACAATAGATGGCGGAGGACGGCAGGAGAGAGACCACTATAGAGCCCAAGCAAGCCGCCCTTGTTCCATATATCAGCTGCAACGCGTAGGGCGGCTCCGCTGGAGGAGTGGCCATGGCGAAGCTGAAGCCTAGTCTTTATGATGTCTATCGGGAACGTCGCCGTCTCCGACACAGTTGCCGCTACCGACGCCAATCCGATCTTCGCAGAGGTTCGCCGGAGTCCATCCTCGCCGACACCCATGCGGGAGCTAACGCAAGCTCGCGCTGTGATTCGTGTTTGGTTTTCCGATTGAGATGGACGAAGTGAGAAGTGGAGCCCTGAGTTGCTTGTTTTTATATTTTTTTATTTACTAGATTATTTTGCAATTTTTTCCACTGTTTACCAAGAAATTTGTAATTTTTTGTTTTTAAAATAAGCAGCTAAGCCGCGCTTGAATCACATGTGCATAACCACTAGAAATGTACTATCACTTATGATTCGAACTTTCACTATTTGTAAAAGTTTTAATGAGTCGTTGGTAAAAAACTTTGTAATTTGGTGAGATTTTTTTATTGTCTTGATTGCATATATCTCGCATTTAAAAAATTATTTAATTTTAACTACAAGAATATATATATATTTTTTATTTTGATATAAATTACTGGGAAAACTCTCTATTTATTAGATAATTTTATTTTCCAGGGGGTATTTCGTAAAAAACTCCGACACAAGCTTGCCCTGCGGAGTTGCTTGGCTTCATTCCCAAACATGGCGAAAATGGTGGCTTAATACCCTAGACCTCAGCTTCGACTCATCCTTGACTCTTCGAATGGCGGCGACCTCTTCTCCGGCTCAACGCGTCAGCTTCCAAGCAGCAGGTATTCCCCCAAACCCTAAACCTCAAAGTTTAGTTTAATTTTCAACTAATATAGAGAAGGATCATCTCTAGGATTTTTGTTGTGATTCTTTGGGAATGTAGTTCCTTTAGGGTTTATTTCCTCTGTGATAATCTTGAAAAGCTTGTGTTTCTCTTGAATGGATTGATTTGAGCTCTGATTTTACTAAATAAACAAAAAATTATCAAATATCTTGTTGTGATTCTTTGGGAATGTAGTTCCTTTAGGGTTTATTTGCTCTGTGATAATCTTGAAAAGCTTGTGTTTCTCTTGAATGGGTTGATTTGAGCTCTGATTTTACTAAATAAACAGAAAATTATCAAATATCAATATATCATTCCAAAGAACTTAGTAACAAAACACCAACATTCCATAACACTTTACTGCATAAACAAGCAGACACACAAACAGACAAACATACAGACAAAGATGATAGAAGGGATCAAACAGAAACAGGAGAAGCCATATGGATCCATCCAAGCTCATAGTCATGAATAGAAAGCTCTGGCATCAACTCTACTTGAATACCATCAGCCAAATCCACAACAGACAGTGGCATTCTCACCTCATTCTCAAGTCTTCTAAATCTCACATGACCACCACCATTCCTCACCATCCCATAATGTCCAAATAATTGAAACACCTTCCTCCCAACTCCCTTCACACAATATGACTCCCCATTCCTATCAAGAAACCACCACCTATTCTCCAATCCCACCCTCTCCATCTCCACCCAACCAAGAACTCCATTCTCATCCAGCCCAAGCTTATAAAACATATACCTCTCTTGATTTCCATGCAAAGATGGAGGCAATGGTGCCACCTTCACAATCTCATCTTCACACTGCACAACAAACCCTGACCTTGAATTACACAAATCAGGGAATGTCAACCAACTCTTATCTTCCATATCAAACACACACATCCTCCCATTGGGATCAAAACAGCAAACTCTTGTACTCCCATGCATTACCACCCTTGCTATTGTAGCCTCCCAACCAATACAATGCTCAAATCTATGTTCTTCCCATTGGCTTTGCCCAGCTCTAGTTATTCTTAGTACTATTCCTTTGTGTTTCTGGTAACTTGCTTGTATGATTAGCTTTGGTTTGCCAGTCAATTCCCATGTTGTTCCAATGATTGCAGGACCTAATACTGCATTGCAGTCTGCTTCTAGGATTTCAGGCAAATCTATGACTGTTCCTGAAACTGGATGGAATAGTCTTAATGTCCACTTGATATAAAATACACAGGAAATGACACCATTGTTTATGTATATGTGGCTGGGGGCAGGTAAATTCGGGCGCAGGAGAAGCCAACCATTTTTGGAGCTGATACAGGTGGCTTCGCTTACAAGGTAAGGAATTTGAACTGTTTGGATTGCATTGGCTGCTAAATCTATGAAAATTCTGTCATTGGAGATGGAAGATGAAGGATTGCATAAAACCCAAGGGTTTGTGACCTTGTTGGGTTCAGGTTTCATGTTGTATCTCCAATGATTGCAAACGTATGGAATTCTCATGGCATCAAATGGTGTCAGGTAGTTCATCACTCCCCATAAGAATGGGCCTGGTATGTGAGACCAATCTCTATCTTCTTCTTCTTCTATTACTACATCTACTTCTTCTGTCTCTGTTTCATGCTGTGATTTTTTTTTTAATTATTAATTTGGATAAGATCTAGAATTTATGGAAGAAATTAAAAAAAAAAGTAAGTTAAATTTGATAGTAACGTACCAGATTATCTCTCTCTTCTTCTTCTTCTTCTTCTTCTTCTTCTGCTACTACTACTTCTTCGTCTTTCTCTGTTTCATGCTGTGGATTTTTTTCTTTAATTATTAATTTGGATGATTTTTAACTTTTATGGAAGAGTTTTTTTAAGTTAGACTTGAGAAGTAACATACCAGATTATCTCTCTCTTGTTCTTGTTCTTCATCTTCTACTTCTTCTTTCTCTGTTTCTTGCTGTGTATTTTTTATTAATTTGGATGAGATCTAGAATTTATGGAACAAATTTAAAATAAAATATAGGCAAGTTAGATTTGTAAAGTAACATACCAGATTATCACTCTCTTCTTCTACTTCTTCTTTCTCTCTTTCATGCTGTGACTTTTTTTTTTAAGTTGTTAATATGGATGAGACTTAGAACTTACTGAAGAATTTAAAAAAAATAGAAAAGGGTTAGTTAGATTTGTAAAGTAACATACCAGTTTAGGGTGGTTGTTTTGGTCCTTGATCATCTTTTTTATTTTTTTGAGAAAATCCTTGATCACCTTCTTGATCATGTTTCTTCTACCAAGTTTGTTCATCCTCTTTAATCATGTTTCTTCTAGGGGAAGAAAAGAGTTGTCAAACATGTTTGCGGGGTACAAAAGTAATAGATTTAAAACAAAAAGTTCAAAAGTGAAATCCCATCTAGTTGGAGCCATTGTGGAAGAAGCCCACTGAGCATTGCCATCTCTATCTATGAGTTCCGGTTTTGTGTTTGGTGACTGACTCTTGAGTCGTTTATTGCTCTGTATCACTTCAATGTATTTCCATGTTACTGGATGATTTGCATATTACATCATTTCCACAAGAAGATCATAACAGTCTTTACATTGCGTTGCTCAAGAGCCATCGGCAAAGCAGCAGCTTCAGCTAAAGTTGCAATTGATCGATGTTTTTGAAGTTTGCTATAATAACAAATCCGAGTCTATTGTAGCATAATTCTCCGGCCTATGAAGCATCACTAAAAATGGAAATAGAATGATAAGAGTGAGGTAATAAGAAGGTTTCCTGTTGTTTAATTGCATTACTCTTGAGAATTTCTTGGTCTGTTATAGTGTTTGTTGGAAGATCAATATATATTAGGAAGTCAAGCTCCCTTTTGTTAAATACATAGATGCATCTTAGAATGGTAACAAATGTTATATGGTGATGATTAGAATACAAATAGCATAATTTATGAGATTTATGAGTAATTGACAGTAGAGTGGTGATTTATTTTGTTCATATCTAAATTTGTCTTGTAGAAGAGGGTCTAGTATTCAGCTTCAATTTTTGGTGTTTTATATTTATGTTTGATCACATTAAATATTTTTATGGTTTATCTTATTTTTTAATAAATGTTATATAAACATGAGATTTATAATTAATTGATTATAACCTTGTGTCTCTATAATTCCTCAATCTACAATTCCACATTTTCCAACCTTTTGTTGTTTTTCTAAAGAATATCTCTTTTCCCTTTCTTAAATAATCAGCTTTTTCTGCAAAAACAACTTTCATTTTCAAACTTTATTTTTCTTTTAGCACATTATATTAAATGTAGTCCTTTTGCTCACTGTACAGCATTTTTTTCCTATAGTCCAAAATTACTTTTGTTATAATTTTTGTAAATATGTCGACAAGTCAGTGTCCCTGAAATCAATTATTGTCCCTGAAATCAATTATTATTGAAGTGATAAAAGTTACTACAATTGTGAAAGGTAGAATACTCTATTTAATCCTTTTAATACAGTCAATCTGTCCTTTTGGTTTTTTTATATTTCAATTGAAAAATATAAATCTTTTTTTTAATATAATTTATCTTTAGAAAGTTCCTATGAAGATTTATATTTTTTAAAAATTAAAATATATGAATCTCTTAAGTATAAATCATATTAGAGGAATTAACAGGTTGACTATATTAAAGAGATTAAATAAAATATTTTACTATTATGAAAACAAAAACATCAAACATAAATAATATATTTATCATTCCCAAAAACATATTAACAAAACACTCTCTCATTCTACCAACGAAAAGGAGTAAGCGAATCTAAGCTAAACAATTGGTCTTGTTGTCAAATCCCTCTTCACATGAAAAGGGCTAAAGAGGCACAGACAGATTATCAAAGTCAAAGTGGGATGCCTAAAGTCTCAATCAAGCTAGCCTCCCACTTACTTATCCCTGACCTAGCCAGTGGAACTGCTACAATACTTGCTTTGGCCTAACATTCCAAAAGGAAATAACTGATAGAAGTGATCAAACAGAAACAGGGGAATCCATAAGGATCCATCCAAGGTTACAGTCCTTAAGAGCAAGCTCTGGCATCAACTCTTGTGGAACTCCATCAGCAGCCAAATCCACAACAGTCAGTGGCACTCTCACCTCATTATCAATTATTCTATACCTCACACGCCCACCACCATTCCTCACCATCCCATAATGTCCAAATAACTGAAACACCTTCCTCCCAACTCCCTTAACACAATATGACTCCCCATTCCTATCAAGAAACCACCACTTATTCTCCAATCCCACCCTCTCCATCTCCACCCAACCAATAACTCCATGCTCATTTAACCCAAGCTTATAAAACATATACCACTCTTGATTTCCATGCACAAATGGAGGCAATGGTGCCACCTTCACAATCTCATCTTCACACTCCACAACAAACCCTGACCTTGAATTACACAAGTCAGGGAATGTCAACCAACTCTCATCTTCCATATCAAACACACACATCCTCCCTTTTGGATCAAAACAACAAACTCTTGTGTTCCCATGCATTGCCACCCTTGCAACTGTAGTCTCCCAACCAATACAATGCTTAAATCTATGTTCTTCCCATTGACTCTGCCCAGCTCTAGTTATTCTCAGTACTATTCCCTTCTGTCTCCGGTAACTTGCTTGTATGATCAGCTCTGGTTTGCCCGTCAATTCCGATACTGCACCGATGATTGCAGGTCCGACTATTACACTGCAGTCCTCTTCTTGTATTTCAGGCAAATCTATGACTGTTCCTGAGACTGGATGGAACAGTCTTAGTGTACACTTGCTATTAGCAATGCTTGTATTTGGTTCATATTTTGAAGGTCGATGTAGAAAAACTCTATGGGAATAGAAAACTTCATTGATGATGTTCATGGGATGGGAATTTGGGTGGAGGAGAAGCCAGCCATGTTTGGAGCTTATACATGTGCCTTGGCTAACAATGTCAGGAATTTTTACTCTAGAGATTGCATTGGTTGATAAATCTATGAAAATTCTGTCAGTGGAGATGGAAGAGGAAGGATTGCATAAAACCCAAGGGATTATGACTTTGTTGGGTTCAGGCTTGATGATGGATTTCCAAGAATTGCAAACATAAGGAATTCTCATGGCATCAAATGGTGGCAGGTAGTTCATCACTCCCCATAAGAATTGACCTGGTATGTGAGACCAATCTCTCTTTTCTTCTTCTTCTTCTTCTTCTTGTTGCTGTGATTTTTTTTTTTTTTTTAATAATTTGGATGAGATATGGAATTTATGGAAGAAAGTAATTAAAGAAAAAGGTGAATTAGATTTGGAGAGAAACATACCAGATTAGGGTTGTTGTTTTGGTGCTTGATCATCTTCTTCATCATGTTTGTTTTGCTAGGGTTATGGGAATTGAGAAAGGGGGTGGTCTAGGGTTTCAAGTCTAGGAAAAGGGAAGACTTGGTAAAACACTGTTGGGTTGGAATATGATTAATTGTAAATAATTTATGGATATAGGACTAGATTATAAATGGCATAATTGATTATAAAGGCGTGATTAATTATGTTGATAAGGTTGGGCCAATGTAAATCTGTCTTGTAGAAAAGGTTTGGTATTATCCGTCAATTTTTGGTTTTTAGTGTTTATCTTTAATTACATTTATTACATTTATTATTATTATTATTATATAATTGGTAGCCAATTATCTGGGGACATCTCACATCCATAGATTTATAATCCAAGAATATCCCAGTCACAACTATTAGATTATTATCGAATAACTACATGTCTTTTCTCTTAATTTATATGAGTTAGATAATCGTAGCCTTTGTAATTTATCTTATTTTAAGAAGATTTTTGTTTTTAATTTTTTTTTTCTTTCAAAAACTCATATAAATAAATAAATAAATTGACGAGGGAATCATCATTTGAAGTATATCTGTAATAGTTAAAACATATCTTCATGTGGCAGAGATCCAAGCTTTCAAAATAATAAATCATTATCATTGAGATGGTCTTAAATCATGTATATATAATTTCAAAACAATAAAAATGGTAATTTTTTAATATTTTTTTCTATTATATATATATATATATATATATATATATATATATATATATATATATAATTTTGGATATTAATATATTTTAAAGTAATTGTTTAAAATACATGGATAGTTAATTTTTCTTATAATATCTTATAGAATTTCAATGCTGATTCAAATTCTAAGATTAATTTTTTAAAATTATCTTTTAAAATACGGAGATAGTTATCTTATCTCATAAATATTATAATTAAATTCTAGCATTATTATTTCAAATTTAATAAAATTACTTTTTAAATTCATTTCTTTTATATTATATTTCCGTCCATTCTTAAACTGGTGATATTGAAGTTACATAAGTTTTTTATTTTTTTTATAACATTTTAGTGATTCAATTTTTGAGATTAGTGTTTTATAAATAATTTTTTAAAATGCGGGGAAATGTTGATTTTATCAATTAAATCAACTGTTGACATGGTAAATATTTAAGGTTCAAATTGTGAAGTTTTGGGAGATATCATACCATAACAATTAGTCAAAAATTAATAATTATTACCATTATGATTATATCCTTAATATGAACAATATTATAAAAAACATCTACTGTGATTATCTCATCTGTAATTTTAGTTTAATCAAAATGAGAGTAATACAACAATGACAAGGATAAACTTTATTTATTTATTTATTATTTTTTTAGTTAGTCTGTTTTCACTATTAATGAATAATATTTTCATCACCTGTGAACACTAAATGAGTGTTATATCCTCTGTTTCTCACTCTATTTGTAATTTTTGTATTTTGTTTTATTTTTTTAATAAATTATAATTTATTTAATTTATCAATATATATAATTTAAAATATATTTCGGACTTAACATATTTTATCATCACGGTTGTGTTAGTTGTATGACACCGTGATAGTTGTATGATAAGACATTTGATTTTTATAAAAAAAAAAAATTGAGAATTCAACTCTAATATTTAAAAATAAAAGAGTTAAAATAAAAAAAATAGTTAATATTCAAATATCCGTTATGACATCAATTTAATTTTGAATGGCAAAACTAATGAAAACATATGACACAATATTTTTTTAAAAAATAATCTGCAAAGTGCCTACTTTTAAGCATGAAATACACATTTGAAGCAGAACTTCACACCAAACAATATTAAATTTATTGAACTTGCATGAAGTTGGGACTTGGGCGTTGAGTTATGAATCCGGTGTAAACAAAAACAGGGTTCAAGATGCCATTTATTAAAATATTTGGTTTTAATTAATATTAATAAAATTTTTCTTATGATATCTTATAGTATTTCAATGCTGATTCAAATTCTAAGATTAATTTTTTAAAATATGGAGATAGTTATCCTATCTCATAAGATATTATAATTAAATTCTAGCATTATCATTTCAAACTCATTTCTTTCACATTATATTTCCGTCAATTCTTAAACTATTTATATTAGAAGTTTCATAAGTTTTTAATTTTTTTTAATAACACTTTAGTGATCCAATTTTTAAGATTAGTATTTTATAAAAAAACTTTTTAAAATGCGGGGAAATGTTGATTTTATCAATTAAATCAACATTCATATGATAAATATATAATGTTCAAATTATTAAGTTTTGAGAGATATCATAGTGTAACAATCAACGTAGTCAAACCCGGATCAGCCAGGTAGATTCAATCAGAAAAACCGAGAACCGGCCATGTGGCCAGTCAGGGTATACCCCATTGAACCGGGCATGAAAAAATCCAATGCTAACCTGGGTTAACCGAGTCACAAATCAGAAAAACCGAGAACCGGCCAAGTGGCCAATCAGGGTATACCCCATTGAACCGGGCATGAAAAAATCCAATGCTAACATGGGTTAACCGAGTCACAATGTTAAGATATATATATATATATATATATATATATATATATATATATATATATATATATATATATATATATATAACAACAAAAATTAACACTTTAAAATAAAATACATTAATATGTTATGGTAAATACTTTATAAAATTTTATTTTATTCAAGAAAATAAAATAATAAATGAGTGTAATTTTATATAAAATATAAAAATAAAATATTCTAACTAAATAAAAAATATAGGAAAATTTAAAACAAAACAAAAACTCCATTGAGATGGGGCAAGTTATATAATTTATTGATAAAATGTATCATCCATATAAAAGAATAAGAATTAGTGAATTAAATTTCTTATCCATTCTAACAAAATCAACCAATAATTAAATAAATAAATGACACCGAGAGAGAAGTTCGATAATTATATATTAATATATTAAATATTGTAAATATTTAAAAAAAAAGAAAAAATAAATGACATAATTAGAAAACACTAATGTATATAAGGTCATTTATCAATTTAAATATTAAATTTGAGTAGTTTTTAATATCATAATTATGGTTTTAATATTATATTTGCTAATTATTATTATTAAAATATTTTTTTATATTTTATTATTCACCTCAGTTCGACCCGGTCGAACTTATTGACCCATGTACCCTGGACTTAGCTAGGTCAATGCTCGGACTGGGTCTAACAACTTTGGTAACAATTAGTCAAAAATTAATAATTATTACTATCATGATTATATCCTTAATATGAACAATATTATAAAAAATTATCTCTCCGGTAATTTTAGTTTAATAAAAAAGAGAGTAATACAACGATGACAAGGATAAATTTTATTTATTTATTTATTGTTTTTTAGTTAGTCTGTTTCACTATTAATGAATAATATTTTCATCACCCGTGAACAGTAGTGAGAGTTATACCCTCTGTTTCTCACTCTATTATTAATTATTGTATTTTGTTTTATTTTTTTAATAAATTATAGTTTATATATATATATATATATATATATATATATATATATATATATATATATATATATATATATATATAATTTAAAATATATTTGGGACTTGACATATTTTATTATCACGGTTGTGTAGTCGTAAGATAAGACATTTGATTTTTATACAGAAGATTGAAGGTTGGACTCTAATATTTAAGACCAAAAAAGAGTTTAAAAAAATTAGTTAATATTCAAATATATGTTATGACACCAATTTAATTTTGAATGGTAAAACTAATGAAAAAATATGGCATGATATTTTCTTAAAAAATAATCTGCAAAGTGCCTATTTTTAAGCATGAAACACACATTTGAAGAAGAACTTCACACCAAACAAAATTAAATTTATTGAACTTGCATGAAGGTGGGCGTTGAGTTATGAATCCGATGTAAAGAAAAAAGAGTTCAAGATGCCATTTATTAAAATATTTTGTTTTAATTAATATTAATAAATAAAATTTTGATGAATTTATATGAAAGTTCTAAAACGATAGAAGGTCAAACACAACTCAACCCACGTTTAAAATAAAAAACAGACAGTAAGGATAAGAAGAGATGACCAACAAACACCCTTGAAATTTATCAAAAGGTGATCACTAATAAATTAACTTGAATGTATGAAATTTCCTTAGTACACTCACCATAAAAGCAATTTGTGTCTTCTTCCTCATATGAATGCACTTGTGAAACATGTTCAACTCTTTGGTTGAGAAAATTGTATAAAAGAGGTTCAATTATTTGTTTCTTGCATAGATTATTATTAGTTCATGGGTTGTTAACATGTGAGAGAGAACTTTTTAAAGAATTTCATTTAAGGCAGCATACTATTGTTCCTATGATTTTTAGAGTTTTTTTTATAGTTTTATATTTAAAATAAATAAATAAATTATAAATATGTTAAAGTAAGAGATCAGGTAAATCAATTTTAATCACCAGTGATGATATGATTGAGATATTGGATTGTCAAAAGAGAATAAAAGAATATAGTGAAACCGCTTATATGACAAATGACATGAGTCAAATTTGAGTTACGCAGTCAATACAAATGTTAAACATTAATTGTTAGATTTGATGTCTTATTTAACATTTGTATTGCGCAATTAATACAAATGTTAAGCATTAATTGTCAGATTTGATGTCTTATTTATATACTGTCCTAAATTATAAAACTAAGTAGAGGGAGTCAAAATTATGCTTGATTATAGATGTTCCATTATGAGAGTTCTGAATTGCAGATAACCAAAAAAAGAATATAAGATTAATTTTTAGTAAGAATGGATAGAAACATATTGAAAGTACTATTGAAGATACGATTATTCCACTCCAAATATATGTTGCAAACATTATCTAAATGAGAATTTCTAACACGTCCATACGTAACAGGTTAAATTGTGTTTGTATCGAATTAATAACAAATAAAAAAATCTCTCAAAATATTTTTTTTATCTTTTCTATCAATACCGCATGCAAAACAAATGGATTACATTGATAAGGAAGCTTCATGAAGTCCATGTAATAAGTGGATGCCATTAGTTAATGACTATTTTAAGATGAAGTTCCAATGAATCATACTCCCGTGGAGAGCACACTCACACGATGACATAATGTCATCCATTACAATCATATCAAACAAAAACTTTATTATTTAACATTAATTATATAAATAATCACACACATCCCAAAGACTTTTTCCTTTCCCACCACATAATCCACCAAACTTAAGTGTTCTTTATTTAATTAATTAAAACAAAGTGTTCAAATGGAATAAGATCAACCATTCCAATCATCAACAAATCTAATAAATAAACTGGTGATATTAGTACTAGTATTAGAATTACGCACGCTAAGTAAACCATGTTTAAGCTAATTGTTTGTGACCACGTGTCCACTGAACAGCGGCTGATCAACGGCACTTGTGGGTCCTATCTACAAGCCAATAAGGACAGTGTTCTGACGTGGCTAGATAAGAACAATCCGTGATCAATTAACCTGCTCCTTTGGTTTTTTAAGTATCAAACTCTAGCACGTGTCAAACCAAAGTTCAAGAACATCATTTAGTATATATATCTAAGTACATGAACTCTATGTAATAATAATAATAGAGTGTTTGGTGTTGGTCCATGTAGACACAAATCTCAAAGCATTATGTCATCAAGTTGAAGTTAATCCACAAAAGAAATACATTATAAAAGGACTGGCTCCCTCCATTGCCAACATTTCTCAATTTCAATAACAATAACAACAACTACAAAGAGATCAATATAGTTCAAAAATGAGAACAAACTCATTACCACCTGGTTTTAGATTCCACCCAACTGATGAAGAGCTCATAGTCCATTACCTCCGGAATCAAGCCTCTTCCAAACCTTGTCCTGTTCCAATCATCCCTGCTGTCAATATTTACAAGTTTGATCCTTGGCAACTCCCAGGTCTCTCATTCTTCTTAATTCATTCATTAATTCATTAAGTCATAGTTCATAATAATCATGTGTTTCATAATATATAAATAGAGAAGTCTTGTACTTTATTTTTTTTCCGTGTCAGATGTAATTTGATTTAATAAATGTGATTTATCCACTTTGTCAAAAATAAATAAATAAATAAACAGAAAAGTCGGAGATGATAGAAGGAGAGTGGTACTTTTTCACGCCGCGTGATCGGAAATATCCGAACGGTGGTCGACCAAACCGGGCGGCGGTGTCCGGGTATTGGAAGGCCACCGGTACGGATAAGGCCATTTATAGCAAGTCTAAGCATGTGGGACTAAAGAAGGCACTTGTGTTCTATAGAGGACGCCCTCCCAAAGGCTCTAAGACTAGTTGGATCATGCATGAGTACAGGCTTGATGGTTCATTTGCTAATACTAATTCCACTATGTCCTCTAAAGTTGTAAGTTTCTTCTTCTTGTATTTTATTCAATCTTTATTAAGTGATATATATATATATATGGTTGAATCAGTCAAATGAAATAATTTATTTTTGTTGCAGTTGGATGAGTGGGTGTTGTGTAGGATATATGAAAAGAAGCATCATGGGAGGAATAGGAACAACAATACTAACATGATAGAGGACGCACAAGAGTGTAGTCCTAGTGAAGAGACTGTTGTTACTGATAGTACAAAGCTGAGTGAGTTTGAAGAGAAGAAGCATGTGTTTCCAAGGTCTTGTTCATTTGCACGTCTTTTGGATCCTGATTACTTAACATCATCAGCTTCTTTTTTGGTTGATGAGTCTCCATTCTTTAACTCAATGGATGAAATATTTGAGAGCAAGGTTGGCAGCAACAATGGCACACTTTTTGGTTTTCCAATCCATGTTGATCCTTTGTTATTCCCATTTCAGTGAAATGGGATAGAAAAGAAATAGGGACTTTATTCATGATCAGTTTATGACCAAGTTGTAACCATTGTTCAGTTTAAGATGGATGTTTGAGCTGATTTATGTGTATATGTGCATTAGCAGGAAGATTAAGACTGAATGTTTAGAAAAATAATCAAATGATAAGCATGGAAAGGAAATTTTATCTAATGTTCTGATTCTGAACTCCCCAAAATGATTCCAAGAAAATCAAAAATTGCTTAAATCTCTCAAGAGAATTCATGGAAGCTTGATTATTAATGGTCTGAACTCTTAAACTCCAAGCATTTAGAGATGTACTTTACTTTTGTGTTTCTTTCTCAGGGCTTGCACAAAGTTGAACTCAAGCTGCAACAGGGGAACAAGTTCATGGAATGATGGAGAAGCTTGGGATCCAAACTGATGATTATGCTAGGAATGCTCTTATTAATAGTGTTCATGGAAATTGTGATGATCTTGTGATTACTAAAGCTCTGTTTGATGGATTTGCTAGAAAGGATGTAGTTACTGGAGAGGCCAATTAAATGTTGATAGGGAATTGTTTGATGAGACCATTGTTAAGGATTTAGTATTACATAATACCATGATCCCGCAAAGGACCCACACCCAAAAGACCGGCCTACTAGGTGAGATTACCCTTCACATATTTACCCATGGGCTCCCCACGTTTCACTCAACAACACTTCACTCGAGTCATTCCCGATCAGCCTCTGCTGGTCAACCTCTCGCCTAGCCCCACATCATCTACTCACCCCCATATATGCCTAAGGACTCTCTTTCAATTAAGCTATATAAGACTAAACCTGTTTTGCTTTGACTTGACTCCCTTTCAATTAAGCTATATAAGACTAAACCGGCTTTGCAACAGCATGCGAGAATCGATGAAATGAAATTGGCTAGAGAACTGAACTGTTTGATCAAGTATTTGACAAAGATATCATGTCATGGAATGCCATGATTTCCTGGCATGTGTTGATAGGATCTCATGAAGAAGAAATGCAGGTGAGCTTAGTATTATCTCGTGAGGATTAATGATTCTGTTTTGAAGAAGAGGTGTTCATCAGGCTCTGGTTTGAGTTTACTGCAGGGCAATGCAAAGTTTTTGATGCTGATGGAGTGCAAAACGACACAGGCTACACACTGTTTGAGCCCAGGTGATACAGAAGCATTGACATGTTTATAACATCTCTTGCTAATTATTATGTATTTTAAGTTGTACAATCAGAGGAAGTTCTCTCCATTGAATCACAGACAAAAGTTAAATAGTTTTCTTGGCCTTCTTTGCTTCCCATTCCTTCCGTGCCGCGTCTATCTTTGCATGGACACTGGCATGAAAACCGGGATACGGTTCATAGCCGAATTGTTGAAGTGCCTATAGATCAAATAAAAATGTCACACACTATGTAAACATAAGGCTCATAGTTGAAGATTAAGATGTTTGATTGATTTACCTCCAGTAAAACAAAGAAAGGAGCCATCAGGAATGCCTGCGACAGGTTATCAAGAAGAGCGGGTGCTCGTTTCTGAAACACGAAGAACACTGTTATCAGTTTTTTTCATAAGTAAGAATTGAAATACACACATGAACATGCAAGCAATTACCTCAAACACACCATGGCCTATGAATTGCCCGGTCCAGCAGAACAGCTGTGCCGCCAGGACCACCTACAATCGCGCCGATGTTGAATGTTAACAGCTAAACAAGAAGACAAACTAGGACCATATCTTGTACACTAACATAAATTTAACTCTTATATCATTTAGCAACATGGAGTAGATAAAGTACGGCCGCTCAAAGATGAAGCCTTTATTTTCCAACTGTCCAATGCTTCCTAGCTTCACAATACAAGATTCGGTTCATAATGGATACTAAATTCAACACGAATACTAGATTTAGGATTTCAATCATCAAAGAAGTTTACTTTTGGATAATGAACATCTCAATGCAAACCATTAGAAAACAAGTTCGATCGGAATGGCAGATAACAAGACATCTTTACAGCAAGCGAATCGAAACTCAAATGGCATTGATGTTTCTCAACTTCAAGCTTGTTCAATCCAGCATACCAATTGCCACATGATGAAGATTCAAATGAGAAAATGTAAAGATGCTTGGAAGAGATGTCCTAAAGTTGAAATTTACTTGTAATGAGATGGTAATAAAGGTAATAGTGTTTGTGTGGTACTAGGAAAGCTATCCTTATTTTGTGGGAATGAAGCTTCCTGTGAATTTCTCAACTGTTAGCTTGAGTCCCTAAATCCTTAACAAAAGGATTAACTGATAATCTTGCAAGAAAGGCTAATAATAACAAAGATTATATAAATTAAATCAAGATTACTCATCATCTAAAATGGAATAATAAAAAAAATGCTAAGAAAGAAGATCAAGCTTCAATTCTAGCACTCTGAATATAAAGAACCCTGTACTGGAATTTATTATCTTAAAGCTGACCATGAGAAGGAGAAAGACAAGATTAACTGATTAATAAGAAACCAAAAACTGAATGCAATAAATATACGAAACTAGTACGGCACAGAGACTTGGAAGTTTAATCAACAGTGCATGCATTAAAAGCGAGAAAAAAAAAACTAAGGTAGAAACTGAGACAAAAAACCACCAAATACAAACAAATTATAAAACTTCAAATTAAAGAGCAAGAAGAGATATTGTGAAAGATGAATCAAAGAAGAATTGAGATTATATTGGGAAAAAGAAACACTAGTCAATCAAACCAGATAAAAATCCAACCTTGAAGCAATTACCGGAAAATATAACAGATAAAAGAAGGAAAAATAAATAAATAAATAAATAAACCTTCCAAGCGAGAGAGAAGCCAAGACGAGAGGCGTTGGCATCGCTGCCAAGCCAGCAGAGCATGCAGAGAAGAGCGGCCAAGGAGCCAGCTTTCTTATCCATAAGTACATAAAACAAGGCGTAGATGAGGGCAAAGACAAAGGCGAAGTTGAGGGGCAACAAAGCATCACCACCGCCAAAGCCAAAAGGAACATGAAGAAGAAGAGGAGTGAATTGGAGAAGAAGAAGACTGGTGTAGAAGATAGGCCAGACGAAGAGCATATGGATCAGAACATTGGTTGGATTGCTGTGATACGCGCCGTAGAAAGCGAAGTTGTTTTCCAGATCAAACAAGCCTTTCGCCATGGATTGATGGATTGAATCCTTGGAACCAGAGAAGAGAAAAGCTTTGACCTTTATCGATAATGGAGAAGGAAATTGTGGACTTGCTTTAAAAAGACGAAACCTTGATTTGAACAAACGTGAAGGAGTCGGTTAACATTAAATGCTCCGGCGGAACATGGACTCATATAAAGGTTCAGTTCTTCGATCCTTTTACTTTGTGCTTAATTCTTTAATTAATTAATTAATATATATATAATTTAATTAAAGATATGGGTCAGCAATTTGCTTCATCTTTTTGTTTTCAAGCTAAGAAAGTTATCTAATGAAATAAAAAAAATATATATTTTTTTTTTTTGGAAAATAACAAGGGTTGTATACATCATTAAAGATGTAAGCATAAACTTTAAACTTGGAATTGATAATCTAATCCACACCCTCTCAACTCAAGTTGAGGAGTTTGAGCTATGACCCTTTATCTGCAACTAATGATTTATTACTACTATTTTTTTTATTTTTTTAAAGTAAATAAATCATAAATGTATTGAAAAAAAAAAAAAAACAAAGTATAAAGGGACAACAATAACAGAAAATAATTTAAAATAAGACATACCATCAGGGGTGAAGTGTCTCAGAAATAAACTATAGGAACAAAAAAAACATAACAAAAAGAGAAGGCAACAATGGTTTGAAGGGGATTACCAGGAGAGCTTAGATTATGGGAGCACCATCGAGTGGGTGGGGGGGGGGGCTTTTGGCTCACTTGCAAGAGCTAGCGGCTCAAGAAGAGCAAGAGCCATGGTGTCCACAAAGACGGATGAGTTTGATCGTGTGTAGAGGCTCCTTGAGTTGTAGTCTTACAAGGTATGGGATTGTAGATATCTGAGCAATGACCAAGTAGTCAATTTTACATATAATAAAATAAACATTTAGAGAAACGTATATAAAAATGTGATTATTGCGCTTAGTCTAGATGTTCCAATAGATTGTCTTGATAAGGAGATTTTCCAAAAGTTTCAGGTTGAGTCCCCCTTGTGTCACCCATGAGAACCAGGCCTCTCACAAGATGGTAGGAATTGGAGTATTAAAAAGTGTCACGAAATATGTCCATATCCTAATTGAGAAAGGACAATTAATCAGGAGATGGTTTATCCCTTTCTCAGCTGCATTACACAGAAAGCAGGATTACCACCATTGTTTTAATTGAGTTTTAAACTCAAGATTTTTTTTAATATTATATCTTCATTTTTCACATGAACCAAGTACCATTAGAGCATGAGTCCTTTAATATAATGTAGTTAATATAATATAATTCGCTTGTATTTTTGTTGGTTGAAATTTATGGATCTTTCGTATCATATAAGATCATATAAAACATATAGAATAAGGGACATACTTTATGTATCTGCCGCCCATAAGCAAAATTAATTAAATAATTAAATAACTTAATAGAAGCTAATAACTAAAAGCTTGGTTATCATTTATCAAACTGGTGTTTATTTTTTTTCATTTTTTTTTTAAATTGGACGATATTTAATAAGTTGTGATGGTGTTGTTAATTGTCATTTGTCACTATTAATTTAGTTTATGAATGATATAATTGAGGCCAATGTGAACATGCCATCGTCCTCTTCTAGAAGTTTTGAAAAATAAAAAATAAAAGAAATGTGAATATGTAAATGCGTGTTAGTTCAACAAACTTTTTTTTCTTTTTGAATGTCAAGATTTTGACTTAAATATTGGCTTCATATATAGTCTTATGGAAAGTTCCTAAAGTTGGGTAACAAATCCATTTATATTTTAAAGGGTTTTAATAAGATGGAAAAATAATTGTTTATTAAAATTTAATTAATAAGTAAAAAAAATTAAAAAGGGTTTGGATGTTTTTTATAAACCAAAATTAATAATTGCCAACGGTCCTTGAGTTAATTGGCATTGGGTCCTTTGTATAGGATCTTCGTCTCGGAAGTCGTGCGTGGCTCCATGTTTCGAATCCTGTCTCATGCAAGGTGAGTGCACGCGTGCGTGTCGAGCGTGATTCCCTCACTTGCACGTCCCTGATTAAAGCGATTGACGTTCTTTTCAAAAAAAAAAATTTAATAGTTAAATAAATAAATATAATATACTTGTGATCAAACTTTTTTTTTAAATAATATTTTTCAAATAAACAAAAGGTGTTATATCTTTCTAAATTTTAATATATATATATATAAACCATGCAAGAATAAATGAGATATTGAATGAAGTCATTTATTTATATGTATTTCTGAAAAGATGGTCAAGTTCGTTAGCATGTCAGGGAAGCATTGCATAATACCCCAAACGCTCAGAGACTGAACTCAAGTAACAGGACCCATGTGTGCATTTATGACTCCCATGAAGCCTAGTTTGATAACTCCCAAAACAGTGACTCTCTTTATTACTTATATATATATATATATATTATATTCTTTTTTTAATGTTGTGTTTGTTATCATTTGCAATAAAAGCTAGCCAAATTGTTTAATATTTATACATATATTTAACGTAGATGTCTTGAGAGTATTTTAAGAAATAATTATGATTTTTTTAAATATTATTGCAAGTAAATATTTGTTTACACTAATTATGAAATTAGCAATATAAAAGTTTAACAGCTTTCATGAATTTTACATTAAATATTCCATAAAACTTTTCAAAACCAATTATAGTGATTGAAAAATATTTATTTTGTGATAAATGTATGTCTATAGGGAGTTATCAAATTATAATATTTTTTTGGTCAATTTGTAAGTCATAATTGAAACCAGCCATTTATTTTGGATTATATCTAATTAAATTAGAAAAAATTAAAGATATCAAAATATAGAATATAATTAAATGATGAAAGATATTGAAACTCCAGAAACTAGATGTATTTGGTTTAATTTTTTTTTGATGAGCTATATAAGAGGTTGTTATATCTATTATGTGTAATTAAATTTTTTTTATCTTTTCATTTTTATTCTTTTTTTTTTAATAGTTCTTATGCAGGGTATTACTTCATTTGCATTTGCTTTATTTATTTTCTCTTAAAAACTCTCTGCATGATGTTATCATTTCATTAATTAAACTATTTTATTTTAAATTATGTCTATATATAATATTGCTTTACAGCCATAAAAATTGTAAAGAAAAAAAAAAAAACAAAACCGAAGCGAAGCAATAGAATTTGCCTAGCATATAATATTATACATGTTACTTGGCTTGCTAGAATCAAAGGAAGAGAAATATAAAGAAATTAATACTGTTAATATAAATTAACTATTTAAAAGATAGTTATATTTAAAACAGTTTAGTTTATGACAATATTAATGGATTAAACCTCAACCCATCCTCAATATAAATCAGTTGATAAAATAGTATAAACCTCACTTTGTTGCTAAACATAGAACAATATATTTACCCTTATTCAATGATACACGTCTCTTCTGATTCTATGATAACAAAAGGTTCATTCTATGTTCTAATAAAATCTCTAATAAAAAGATTTTTTTTTTTTTTTTTTTTTTTTTTTGTGACAAAACCCCTAATTGAAGTTATTAATTATATAGCACAAACAATGAAAACCAGTTTGTCCTATAAATAAGATCTGTTGTGCTGTTAAGAAATTGGATACTATTCACAAATGTCAACTAAGCATCATATAGTTGTTCAATCATTTTATAATCCAATTAATTATCACTAAAATCAAGAATCCTGTTGCTTCATCATCATTTAAAAATCCTTTTGCTTCATCAACAATTAAATCACTGTTCACACAAAAAATTAAAAAAAAAAAATTTGACACATTTTCCAAATACAAAGATGTATAAAAATTTGCTCATCAATTTTTAGATAAATTTAATTCCAAAGAGGTATACAGAAAAGAGATTTCCTCCACAGAAAATAAGCCATACCCACACAAGATAAAGACTTCTTCTCATCCTCACAATAAATAAATAAATAAATATATATATAAAAAAAAAAGGAGAGCAAGAACACTCCCACTTCCAACTCTATTACTCAGAGAATACACATTCCCAAAGAGCAAAAAAATGGCAAGCTCTGCAAACCATATCATTCTATGCAACACCACCACCATCACCACCAAGCCCATGCAACTCCAACGCTGTCGTACCACCCGTACATCAACCACCACCGCCAGCGACGACAAGCCAACAAAAAGCAGCCGGCGATGGGCCATAATGTTGACAGTCCTGGCCGCATCATCCACAACACCACTTCTAAGAACCCCGCCGAGCCGTGCACAGAGCTGGGGCACTCACTCCTTCATGAAGGAGAAGTACTTCATGCCAGAGATTTCACCAGAGGACTCCGTGGCCAGAATCCGGCAAACCACCGAAGGCATGCATGAGATGCGGCACATGCTCGATACCATGTCTTGGAGGTACGTTATGTTCTACATCAGGCTCAAAGCAGCGTACCTTGAGACTGATCTCAAGAACGCCATGGCCGTTGTTCCAAAGCCTAAGCATCAGTCTTACATTAAGATTGCCAATGAAGTTGTTGACAGTATGACCGATGTGAGTGGTGCCACTACTTCTTTCTTTTGTGATACTATAAAAAAAAAGTGAATGCTTTTTTAAGTTTTGATGAAATTAAATATGTTGGCATTGTTTTGCAGCTTGATCGGTTTGTACGAACTCCGAAAGTATATGAATCTTACCTCTACTACGAGAAGACATTGAAGTCACTGGATGCATTGGTGACTTTCCTGGCCTGAATAAAAACATATAGATAGGTAAGTACAAGGATGAAAACAATGACTTGTATTTTTCAATTATATAAATAGATTTGGGTGTTGTGTTTACAGAGATAATTGATACATTTATTAAGAGAGTTGTTGATCATATATTTACTCCGACTTTTCATGTTGCAAAACCATGAATAACCAACAGCTTTATTAATCCTTTCAAAAAATCCAAATTAAAAACACAAAAGGTATTGGAGTGAGGAAACTGATAAATAGAACAGGCAGATAAAAAAAACAGAGCAGCACATAAGAGAGACCAAGCCTTCATCAACAACACTGGTTTTCTTTACATGAAATGATCTTTGGAGCTCAATAAGAACATTAAGCTTCAACAAAGATCCAACATTCAAATCTCCGTTCTTTTGCAAGTAATCATCAGGCTTGTTCATTCGTGAAAAACAGATGCAGCATGAAAAAGAGAGATTCAGCAAATGAGATATTTTTCTTGTACGCTGTCAATATCATCTCATCATTTCAATACCAAATTAATGAATAAAATAATCTTGTAAACACAAACATTCAGTAGAATGGAGAGACATGAATGTGAGATTGCAATGCATCAGAGAGATTCCCAAGACAAAGTCATCATCCTCAAGGAGGGTGCAGTTGTCCCTGTCTATTTTTATCATCACTTGCATGAATAAATTGCAGTAGAGCTAAGCTATAATGTGGCTTTAAAAGCTCTATACTTGCCAACATAATGTTAACATTAAGCATGAGAAACACAAATAAACATTAGCCCAAAAAGAATCACATTGATCATTATAACACAAACATCAACAAGTGGTATAAAATGTAGATCAATGTGTGAAAAACCAAAAACATGATATCACTAACACATAATATAAACAGCACATATTGCACATATTCCCTTGGTAATCCAAGTACTTCAGTTTATCATGTCAATGCCTTTGTCAAAACATCATAGTTCCTTTTTCAATTCATGAACACTAGAAGAATAATCCGAAAATGGTAAGGCTCTGCCTCAGTGGTAGTGACAATTGACAATCGTCATGTTCATGTTGATTCTGATAATACGTGCATATTTATACATCATAGGCAGACCAACAATTTGATCACAAAAAAGATAACATAAATATATATATATATATATAAAGAGAGAGAACAAATATATCTATATCTATATATATATATATAACATAGCCTGAATTAAAAGAAGGATTGCATCAGAGAGATTCCCAAAGACTAAAGTCATCATCCTCAAGTTATGAGGAATGCTGATGTCCCTGTCTTGTTTCTCATCACTTGCAAATACACCACACTGCATCCTCAACACAGTTTCATAAAACTACATACAAACATTTAAGTGCAGATCAAACTTTGACAATCAAAAGGATTAATCAGGCATTAAAGATATAAACTTTGTAGCAAAAGAAGCATCTTTGATGAGAATACCACACCAAGATCAAATTTTTACCAAATGAATGAACTTTGCAACAGAGGATGGAACTTTCAAGCAACAAAATATAGGCATAAACAAAACCATTAAACCATTACGCAGGACAAGGAAATCAAAGGAAAAACATCAGAAATAGACATGGAATGCCTCAGATTAGATACTTTTCATGGTAATCAGATTACTCAAAGTATATTTAAACCCATCAACGGCATTACGATGTTGAATTTATAAAATTGGAAACAAATATGAGAGCTCACCAGCGAGGAAAAGGTAGATGAAGAGAGGCGCTGCTGCGCTAGGGTTAGGGTTTTGGAAAGGGATAAGCGGTGCTTTCTATAGAGAAGATGGTTCTGGCTTCGCCGAATCCAACACTCCAACATGGTTGGATCGAGTCAGGTTCGTCGTTCTAAGAGAATTCAAGCTTGATATTATTGATAATTGATTATTAATAAAAATTAATAAATATATTAATTATTAATGGAAATATTTAAAAAATATGAAGTTAGGGACAATATGAAAATATATTTTACATAAACCCAATAATATTTGGAAAAAATAAGTGAGGGAGAAAAGCTTATCATATTTAATAGATTACAAAATAAAAAAAATAAATAATTAAATATCTATTTTTAAATAAGTGGATATCATATCTTTTAAAGTGTGCATACAGTTTAATTTTTTATTTATTTAAATAATAATTTATTCTCAATACTAGTAATTTTAAAAACTTATGATAAAGCTGAAATCACCATTTTTTGGAATTCAAAACTTCCAACCTTCAGTAGTATTTTTTTTTTTTCTTTTACAAATGCGAAAAACGCTTTTAGTTAAAGAGATATGTGCAAATTACAAAGCTGAATCTACAATGTGAGACCCGTTATCATCAGTATGTCAACAAAACTCAAACTTGATATACTTGAACAACTCACCTTTCACAATAGAGCTAATGTCGTTTGGTTATAAACTACATTTTTAATGTTTTTCATCATGAAAAAAATTATCTATATTTTAAAAAATAATAAAAATTTATGATATTAATGCCAAATATAATAATTTTTTTTATAAATGTGAACAAACCAAGTGTTATGAACCAATATAAGTAGGAGTTGAGCTCTAAAACTTATGTGGCTTTACTATACATGAAATGGGATTCGACTATTCAAGCATGCCTTCTCACGAGAGAAAATGTCATTCTCAAAGATACAATTCCAATAAATCAAACATAAATTTTTAAACAAAACTGTGACTTTACTTATTTTACAAAATTATGAAGACTAAACTTAAATGAAGTCATCATGTCATACCATACCTTATCACACTCCAATCACGGTTTGTCTTGACATATTTTATTTTTTATTTTTTAAAACAAATGACATATCAATTTTTAACATGTCACTTATCCCATATTATTATTTTATTTTATTTTATTTTAATTTTGTAATAAAATACAAACAACGACATACAAAAACATTGATTTATTACTCTACACAAAAAAAATTATGTGCCAGTATATTAAAAATCATTGACTATACTAATTTTTTTAATTCTAATTTTATAATCTTTAAAAAAAAATCTTGCTACATAGTTCTTTTACTATTTGAGATTTAGGGATTAAATTTGAAGTTAAGGATTTTCTGGTTTTGGGTTTAAAATTTATTATTTATAATTTAAGATTTAAGAGATTGAATTCAGGTCACGGAAAAAAAAATTAACAAGTTGAAAATAAACTTTAAAAAAAAATAAAAATAATGTCATGAGAATCGAGTGGGATGAGGTAGCATATGGCGCAAGGGTGTCATGTGATCCTTGCTTTTTTCATCTTAATTATGTATATCATATCCTTATCCATACAAATGATATGAATTAAAGTATATAGGTCCCGGGTTACTGTGGCTTGGGTCATGTAACATGCATTGCTCATATTTAAAAATGTTCTGGATGCAATGATGTTAAAAGTTTCTCATTATAGCCTTATAGGTGTAAGTTTGTAGTATAATTTTTATATTGTTGGGTGGGAGTGTATGAGCGTGTTGTCGTTACCATTTGTGAGCACACCTTAGACTTGTCTAAAGGTCAGGCTACTTGCCTAAATCCGAAGGTCCCCCTAAAAAATGGGAAAACTTGGACAAATATATAAACTCCGACATCCGGGCACTGGACAAAAAAAGAAGCCCATTTTAAAAACGTACTAGGTTTGGTTTTCATTGCTAAAAGCCCGGCCCGGACCAGGTACAACCCGAATTATAAAATATATTTATTAATTAATTTTATATTTATATATATAGTTTGAATTGACATTGATTATTTATTAATTAGTTTTTTATATATTTATATAATATATATTTATTATTGATTACCACGGATTAAATGGTTTAAAATTTAGTTGTTGTAGTTGAATAAATATTTGCATTTGATATTTTAATTTTTAAGTATTTTGTATAATAACATTTGGTCATATTCGCATATTAATATTATTGTTAATTTTTTTTTAAACCTATTTGGGCGGTTTCTGGCAAGGGTTAAAGCCTAGATTTTTGGGTCAACTGTGCTTGGACAAGCTTAAAATTTAGTAATTATGGATGAGGTCGGTCCGAGCCAGGGCTGGTCCGACCCATAGACAAGTTTAGCACACCTCTAATTGTACATATGCCATTTGTCCTATTTAGTCAAATATATATATATATATATATATATATATATATATATATATATATATATATATATATATTGACACAATAACATAAAAAAAAAAAAATCCCCAAAAAACTATTAGCTTCCAACTGTGCATAACTCATCCTATTTTTGTTCCTAGCCACTCTTTTTCAAACATTTTTATTAAAAGATTATTTTCTATTTATTATATAACAACCATTCATTACCCATCTTATAATTTTATATTTTCATTTTCAATGTAATTATAACTAGAGAATTGCAACTTCTATTTTTCTACTCATCACGGGATTCCCACCCATTTCTTATAAATTAGTTTTGCTTTTCAAAGTAGTGGATCATTTCAGTATAATTGAAAACATTCAAGTCGGTAAATAAAACTATTTTTAATTTTAAAAGGAACAAATATAGTTCATTGAAAACTTTACAAGATGCTATTATCAATATATAACAAGAATTTTATTATTAATTTGTGAAAACATAAATAAACAAAAGTCATTTATTTGAAGATTTTCATTTTACATATAATTTTTTTATAATTTTATGAAAACATTATCGTTTTTTAAAATTTAACTACTTCATCGATAAATTCATTATTGTTTAGAGATAACATTGATGCAGTTTTAAATGAATGTAATATTTAAGATTTTCATGTTTTATCATAAACCATATATATATAAGGCCTTGTTTGGATTGGCTTCTAGTAGAAGTGTTTTTTTTAAGTTTTATGAAAGCACTTTTGAAAAAAATGCTTTTCAGAGTAAGTTAAGTGCTTTTCTGTATTTTATGTTTGGATAAGTTGAGTCAAAAGCACTTTTATATGTGTGAAGTTATTTGGATGTGAATTGTAAAAGCACTTTTGGAGATAGCAAATTACTAAAATAAGCACTGTTTATGGAAATAATGAGAGAGTTATTCATTTATCAAGGGTAACTTAGTAATTTTACACCCCCAAAAACAACTTCTCAGAAGTGCTTTTCTGAAAAGCACCTGTTGGCCAGCTTCTAAAAAAAACTGAATTTTAGCTTTTTCACAACTTCTGCTTCTGTCAAAAAACCCAAACAAACATGATTTTTAAAACCCAGAAGTGCTTAACTTATAAAAAAGCATTTCTGGGCTTAAAAGCACTTATGAGAAGCCTATCCAAACAACCCTTAAATAGAATTTGCTCTTACATCTCTAAAAAATTCCTTTATAGCTAATTATTAACACCCTTATTTTCTACAAAGTAAATGGGGGGATTAAAGCTCATTTTATATTTTCAAAAAAGAAATTGGGTTTATATGACTAACCATATTATTCACGTATTATATATAAATCAAATTTAAAGCATATTATTCATATAATCTAATATTGGTAACATTCATCTATATTACTATATATTTGAGATAATATAAAATTAGAAAATAAAGATTAGTCTTTCTTCTCAAACTATTTAACATGTTTTAGAGCAGTAAACTATGACCAACCATAAGCTCTGTATAAACAATGACGAATAAAATTTCTGTAATACCCTTGTGATTGAAGCTAATTACTAGTATATCCTTGTAAAAGAATCACAATTGATGTTTGATATTAAATAAAACTAATTTTGTTGGCTATGATGTTAAAACCATTATCTAATTAATTAACTTTTATTTTATTAAAAATATTCGCTAAAATAATCCAAAGACCCATAAAATTTTATTTCAAAAAAATTATTAAAGAGCAAAAAGTCAACCTTGAACAATGAAGTGATAGACCGTGGATGCAACCTTTTTATTTGAATTTTAATCAAAAGTAGTACAAAAGCAATGATACACTAAAGATGATCTAAGATTCTAAATATTGCCATAACATTCCTACCCGTGGTTGATCTCACCTTAAAAACATTATTTTAAAAATTTAAAAACTTCAAATACGATTTTCATTTGATATATCAGTCGTAAGAGATCTTCAGTTGTGGATGTGGATTTCTAACCAAAATTCTGTGTTACTGAGTGAAGACAGACACACGGGTTAAACAATCAAATTCCTCTGTCTATGCGCACACAGCCCTAATTATATATCCATTTTCTATAGTTATAAAAAAAAATTCTAAAAACCAAAATGATTCCATTAATAAAATTAATCATTTAAAAAATTAATCTAGTTTTCAAAATAATGCAAAAAAATTGTTAAAAAAAATAATAATAATAATACCAAATTAGAAGAAAACACTCAGGGGTATATCGGTAAAAAACACTTTAGGGTTATTTCACGCGTTGGTCGTGATGACGATCAATAAATAAAGAAATTTCCAAAAATTTCCACACTCTCACCAGCTCTTCACACACTCTCTCTATATAAATGAAGGGAAAGATTCTCTTATTCGTCTCTGAGAGCTTTGATCGGAGATTCAGAGAGGAAGCGAGATGGCGAGCAATGGCACCGCCGCCTCGCCGCCTTGCCCTACGACGCTGCCGGCGACGTCCAATGGGTCTTGGCAAGGCGATAACCCGTTGGATCATGCGTTGCCGCTGGCGATCCTCCAGATTTGTCTCGTGCTCGTCGTCACCAGATCCCTTGCCTTCTTGCTCCGCCCCCTCCGGCAACCCCGCGTCGTCGCCGAGATCATCGTCTGTCTTCTCTCCTATTCCTCCTCCTCCTCCTCCTCGTTTGCCGTTAATTTTTCTTTGGTTTTTAGCACTGTTTTCTATGATTTTGATATTAATTTTGACCGTGATTTCACTTGAAAAAAAAAATGGATCCGAAGTTCTCAAACCATGATTCTAACTATTGAGATTTCTATTTTGTAAAAAAATAAATAAATAATAATAATAATAATAATAATAATAATAATAATAATAATAATAATATTTTCGTTTAGTTTTGGTTCCGATGTTGTTGGCTAGTTGTCTTTTCAATTTTTGTTTTGTTTTATTTTTTTATTTATTTATGTGTTGTTTTATTTTTATTGTATGATCTTCTATTTTAATATATTATGGTTTTTATTTATATTTATTAAAAAAATTATGGGAGATCCAGGGTTTACAAAATAAAATATATGTATTTTTGGAGTGATTTTTTAGGAAAAAACAAATCTAATCATCGGAAGAAAACGTCAAGGCAAGGTGTACTTCTTTCCTGTTTATTTTATGGTCCATTTCGTTTAATTACTTTGTTTCTGTATTATTTTTATAATTTAATTTATTTAATTTTAATTATTATTAATAATTGAGCAGTTGGCCTCTTTTAGTATATATATATAGTATTTATAAACATTGAAACCCACCTGTTTAAGTAACATGAACTGCTGCTAAGGATTTCTTGGTCTATTAGCACCGATCCATTGCGTAAGGTGTTTGTCTCGGGTTTGGAGTGTGACTCTTCATTTCTATTCCCATCTCACGCAAAGTGTGCGTTTTTAATAAAAAAAAAAAAAACATGAACTACTTACACCAGTGAACGGATTTGGCCTACTGTACTTTCAAATTTTCATTTGCTAAAATATAGTTTTTCTTCTTCTTCTCTTCACACAATTTTTTTAATAAATATAAATGGTGTTTTTATACGTGCAAAGTTATTATTAGTTTTATTTGGGAATGTGCAGGGAGGTGTACTGCTGGGGCCATCGGCGCTGGGGCGCAGCAAGGCATTCCTGAACAACGTGTTCCCAAAGCAGAGCTTGACGTTGCTGGACACCCTCGCAAACATCGGTCTCCTCTTCTTCCTCTTCCTCATCGGCCTCGAGCTCGACCTCAACTCCATCCGCCGCACTGGCAAGCCGGCACTCGCCATCGCCGTCGCCGGCATCTCCTTCCCCTTCGCCCTCGGCATTGGCACTTCCTTCATCTTCCACTCCACCGTTTCCAAAGATGCTCGCCAGATCCCCTTCCTCGTCTTCATGGGCGTTGCCCTCTCCATCACCGCATTCGCGGTCCTCGCCCGCATCCTTGCCGAGCTCAAGCTCCTCACCACCGACATCGGCCGCATGGCCATGTCCGCCGCCGCATTTAACGACGTCATCGCTTGGGTCCTCCTCGCTCTCGCCATTGCTCTCTCCGGCTCCGGCTCTCCTCTTGTTACTCTCTGGGTTCTTCTCTCCGGCATCGCCTTTCTCATCTTCTCATTTGTAGCAATCCGGCCGGCTTTAGCTTGGATGGCAAAAGGCTCACAAGAAGGAGAACCCGTCAAAGAGTTATACATCTGCGTGACTCTCGCCACCGTCCTCGCCGCCGGGTTCATCACCGACGCGATCGGCATCCATGCCCTCTTCGGCGCCTTTGTCGTCGGCATCTACGTCCCCAAGGACGGGCCTTTTGGCCGTGTCATGATCGAAAAGATCGAGGATTTAGTCACCAGCCTTTTCCTCCCACTCTACTTCGTCTCCAGTGGACTCAAAACCAACGTAGCGACCATCAGCAACGGTCAGTCATGGGGTTTGGTTCTTCTTGTTATCACCACTGCATGCGTTGGCAAGATACTTGGCACCATCCTGGTCGCACTCCTTGTCAAGATTCCTTGCCGGGAAGCCGTTACACTGGGCTTCCTGATGAACACTAAAGGCCTCGTCGAACTCATCGTCCTCAACATCGGCAAAGACCGGAAGGTCTTGAACGATGAGACCTTCACCATTATGGTCTTAATGGCGCTCTTCACCACCTTCATCACCACTCCCATTGTCATGGCTATCTACAAACCAGCCCGCTCAGCAACTCCTTACAAACACCGGGCAATCGAACGCAATGACACGCAGAGCGAGCTCCGTATTCTGACTTGCTTCAGTGGCAACTCTAACATATCAACATTAGTGAACTTGATCGAGTCTTCTCGTGGCATCAGACGACATGGTCTCATTGTTTATGCTTTGCATCTCATGGAGTTCTCCGAGAGGTCCTCAGCCATATACATGGTGCACAGAACCAGACGCAATGGACTCCCTTTCTGGAACAAGACGGCTAATTCCGGCAACAGAGATCAATACGTGGTCGCATTCGAAGCGTTTGAGCGTCTGAGCCATGTCTCAGTGCGTCCCATGACCTGCATCTCTGAGCTCCAAACCATGCATGAAGACATCCTCGCGAGCGCCCAGCAAAAGCGAGTGGCTCTGATAGTGTTGCCTTTCCACAAAACCATGCAGCCCGATGGCTCATTCCAGTCATTCGGCCGTGCTTACCAGCAGATCAACCAGCGTGTGCTCGAGCGAGCCCCGTGCTCGGTTGGCATTCTCATCGATCGTGAGTTCGGCGGCAGGGCGCAAATACTAGCAAGTGATGTATCGTATGGGATCGGTGTCATCTTCTTCGGCGGTGCTGATGATCGTGAAGCTCTCGCCTATGGTGCTAGTATGGCCGAGCATCCTGGCATTGCTTTGGTTGTCTTTAGATTGAGTTTATTGTCCTCTCAAGTTAGCATCACTTTGGATGAAACAGACCGTGCTGCTGATGATGCTGCCATTGCTGCTGTAAGAGCATCTAATGAGTCCATTAGGTTTCAAGAGTCTCAGGTTCAGACACAAGCTGAGTTTGTGAATGCAATCAAGGATCTGGCTAAGTGTAATCTCGTGCTTGTTGGGAGGTCCACACCAACAATGGGTCCGACGTCGTGTTTGGATTGTCCGGAGTTGGGTCCTGTGGGTAGTTACTTGGCCACAAATGAGTTTTCTAGCACAACTTCAGTGTTGGTGTTGCAGCAGTATGATACTGCAGCCAATGGGGAGCAGACTCAGCAGGTTCAGTGTTCAGATTTGGCTGAATCATCTGACACTCCTTGATCTGGATGATGAGCAGCAGCGGCGTTGCTTGTTTTATCTTAATGATAACCAAGTTATTAGTACTCCTGTTTCCATTGTGTCATAATACAATTGAATAAGCAAAGCAGTGGAAAGGGTTTGTTTTCAATCCGGAATAATGGAGTGAGTTCGGTCATGTAGGCTTGGAGGATGAGATCGCCCTCGCCAAAAGAGCTTATCAAAGTAGTTGAATCAACCAAGGCCCCGGCGCCGGATGAATGCAGAGAGTCAGGTAGGTAAAATGCAGCGATGGAGGAGAGGGAAGTGTCATAACCCAAAATGCAGCCTTATTCTCACAATCAATAAATAAACTAAAATAAATTTAAATAAAAAATAAAAAAAAGTATAGCAAGGACACTCCCACTTCCCCCTTCATTACTGATAGAAATACATTCCCAAACCCTAAGGCTGTATTCCGAAAGAACCAAAATAAGTAAATAAATAAATAAAGGCAGGTCCCGCAAACCATATCATGGCATGCAACACCACCATCGTCAAGGCCATGTAGCTCCAACGCCCAATATCACACGTACGTGTGAGCAGTACTACCAGCCCTACCTGTTTCTTTCATAATATTATTATATATATATAAAAAGTTGATTTAAGTGAATGTTTTTTTTAATTTTAATGAAATGAAATATAATGTATTGATATTGTTTTGCAGTTTGATCGTTTTGTACGAACTCCTAAAGTATGAGTCTTGTCTCTGTTACAAGTAGACATTGAAATCACTGGCTGCACTGGTAGCTTTCTTGGACTAAGTAATAATATGAGCAAAGTAATAGAATTACGACAAGGTTTGAAATCACTAGATTTGGGTGTCGACAGTAATAGTTTACTGCAAATTTATAATGTTCATTGGCTTTTTCCTGTGCTTTTGTATCCATAAAATGAAACAATTGATACATTCCTTTTTCGCCACAATAATTGATGCATTTATTCAACTTAGTAGGTTTGCTCATCATATTTTTATTGTGATTTTACTGTTGCAAAACCACAAATAACCAACAGCTTTATTAATCCTTTGACATGTAACTAGAAATTTAACCCAAATCAAACACAAAAGATATTGAAGCGAGGAAGGAAACTGATACAATTGACCAGGCATAGAGAATGGAATAGGACTGCAAATAAGAAAGACCAAGCCTACATCAACATCACTGGTTTTCTTAACATGAAATGGTCTTTGGAGCTCAATAAGAACATTAAGTTTCAACAAAGATCTAACATTCAAATAGCAGTTGTTTGCAAGTAATCATCAGGCTTGCTCATTCTAGAAAAACAAGAAAGAAATTCAACAAATGAGACACTTTTTCTTGTACACTGTCAATATCATATCATAATTTCAATACCAAGTTAATGAAGAAATAAATCTTGTAAACACAAACATTAAGTATAATTGAGTGCAGTGAATGTGAGATTGCAATGCATCAAAGAGATCTCCAAGACGAAGTCATCACCCTCTCAAGACCAGTGCAGTTGTTCCTGTCTATTTTACCACACTTGCATGAATACCAAAAACTGAATGTTTGCCAACACAATGATAACATTAAGCATGAGAAACACAAATCCACATTCACCCAAACGAATTGCATTTATCATTCATCATTATGATACAAACAGCAACAAGTGGAGGAAAATGTAGATCAATGTATGAAAAAACCAATGATATCACTAGCACATAATATAAATAGCACATATTGCACTGGTAATGCAAGTATTCCATTTTATTATGTCAATGCCTTTTGTCATAATGTCATAGTTTGTTTTCCAATTCATGTTCATTAGCAGAATAATCCAAAAGAAAAGGTAAGGATCTGCCTCAGTGGTAGTGACAATAAAAAATCGTCATGTTCATTTTGATTCTGATAATACGTGCATATTATACATCATAAGCAGACCAGTTTGTTAACAAAAAAGATAAGAAAAAAAATAACACACAGAAACAAGAACAGAGCCTGAATTCAAACAACAATAAGACACAAAATTCCATTGCATCAGAGAGATTCCCATTGACTAAAGTCATCATCCTCAAGTAATGAGGAATGCTGATGTCCCTGTCTTGTTTCTCATCACTTGCAAATACACTGCACTCCAATCTCAAAACAGTTTCATAAAACTACATACAACCATTTAAGTGCAGATCAAACTTTGACAATCAAAAGGATTAATCAAACATCAAAGGTATGAACTTTATATCAAAAGAAACATCTTTGATGAGAATACCACACCAAGATCAAATTTTTACAGTAGGAATGAACTTTGCAACAAAGGATGGAACTTTCAAGCAACAAACTATAGACATAAACAAAACCATTGCGCAGGCCAAGGAAACCAAAGAAAAAACATCAGAAATTGAGATGGAATGCCTCAGATTAGGTACTTTTCATGGTAATCAGATTACTCAAAGTATATTTAAACCCATCAACGGCATTACGATGTTGAATTGATCAAATTGGAAACAGAGATGAGAGCTCACCAGCGAGAAAAAGGTTGATGAAGAGAGGCGGCTGCTGCGCTAGGGTTAGGGTTTTGGAAAGGGATAAGCGATGCTTTATATAGAGAAGAAGGTTCTGGCTTCACCGAACCCAACACATCAACCTGGTTATATCGAGTCAGGTTCGTCGTTGTAAGAGAGTTCAGGCTTGGTATTATTGATAATATATGATTAATAAAAAATTAATTATCAATTAAAATATTATAAAAATATCAAATTAAAGACAATGTGGAAATATATTTTTACATAAACACAATTGAAAAACAATGAGGGTGAAATGTTTATCTAATAATATTAGGAAGTAAGACATAATAGTCTAAACTAAAGTACAATAAAAAAAAATAAAAAATGTGTTTGTTGTCAATTAATAAAAAAAATGCTTATCATATTAATGGATTATGATATAGTATCTAATGTAAATCAATTAGTTAAATATTTTTAAATAAGTCGTTATCATATATGTTAAAGTGTGCATACATTGATCAAGTCTTCCCCGCATTTTGTATTTTGTATTTTTTTTGAAAAAATGAATAAACTACATGCAAAAGAAACGGAAGTACAGCAACAGAACGTCAGATCCCGCATTTTATATTTTTTTCAGTTTAAATTATTAGTTTTTTAAATAATAATTTTATTCTCAATATTATTAATTTTAAAAACCCGTGATTATAAAGGAGAGTCACCATCAGTTATTTAGTTCGGTGGTAAAAGTATTTAGTAGTCTTTTGGATTATTATAATTATTACAAATCTTTTGAAAGGGCATGTGACTGAGTTTTCATAGTCTTATATGTTGTTTAATTAAATTAATAAATAAATCAACATAACTAATTAATGCATCTTAGTACTTGTTTCTCCATTGACAAATTTATGAGGAGGTGCTTGTCGAGTAAGAAGCAAAATTAAATAATAAAAATTTTCCAACAAAATCCTAATTTATCCCTTCCAACTCCGTCAAACAATAAATGAAATTTTATTTTTCTTAATCTTAAAAATCAGAAACCATTAAATCATAATCATATCATGCCCTAACACACTTCAATCACATATAACTTATTGCTATGCGAATTTTGCACGTCACTTATGTCATGTCATTAGTTTAATCTATAAAAATTAGGTGTAAATATCAAAATGGTCTGTCTATATTTTATTTTCCATCCTTTTAGTCTCTTTAATATAAAATCCGCCCTTTTGATACTTTTATTTGCACATTTTCATCTTTTAATTGTGAAATCCGCTCTTTTGGTTTTCGTATTTGCACATTTTCGTCTTTTTTAGTCTCTCCAATTCATCAGCTGGAAGGACTAAAAAGGTAGATTTGTCAATTTGAGAGACCAAAAAGACAAAAATGTACAAATACGAGGGCAAGAAAAATGAATTTTATATTAGAGGGACTAAAAAAGTGAAAAACACAAAATTGAGGGATCATTTTCATATTTTGACCTAAAAATGATTGCTTTAGAGAAAAAAATATTTGTAAAATTTTATTAGCTAGTCCCTTGACATTTTATAAATTGAATTATATAAGAATAAATTTTTTTGGCAAAAATTTAGTTGTTCATCAACTTGGTTTTTTAATAAATTAGTATATATAATATATATAAAATATAATTTTATAAGAATATTTGTAAAAATCTTTTTCCCCCTTCATCACTTTTTACTTATTGACTAAAAAAATCTTTGATCTTCTTTAAAAAAAAAATTTCGGCCCCATAAAAAAAATTTTCTGATAATGTTCCTTGTTTAGGGTAGATTTTTAAGGTTCATAATAGGTATTAGGGTTCACGTTTAAGGTTAGGAGAAAAAAAAAATTTAAGTTCTCGTTCTTTAGTTTTTCACCATGTCACTTATTGTCCAAAAAAAAAAAAAAAAAAAAAAATTGAGTCCTCACTTTCACCAAACAATTTGTGAGGAAGTAAAAAACAAAATTAAATAATAAAAAATTAATGAAATTAGTACCAAATATGGGTGTGTGAAGTAAAAAAAAAATTTCAAGAAAATAATAATTTCTCTATTTCTACTCCCTCAATCGAGAAAAATGAAATTTTAGGAACACTGGGTTAGCCCAACGGTAACTACCATATAATATGATTGAGAAATTTTGAATTTGAGCCTTTCAACTCGCATTACACTTGGCCCCTGTGAAGGTTTTATTTGAGATATATCTCTCGTCCTCCACTCTAAAATTACATAATAAAACAAGTTTATTTCTATGTAATTATTTAAATCATAGTAACTGATATATTTTTATACATATCTACCATTTGATTTGGTGGTTGTCACATTCTTAATTTTATAAATCAAAAACCAATACATCATATCATGCCCTACCGCACTTCAATCACTTATTGCTATGCCAATGTTTTTTTCACATCACTCATGTCGTGTCATGAGTTTAATCTATAAAATTTATAGCTTAAGAAAAAAAATTGTAAAATTTTATTATTTAGCTCCTTAAAATTTTATAAATTGAGTTATATACGCACAAAATTTTTCTTGTTCCCAAAATTTTAGTGTTCATCAACTTGGTTTTTTTAATAAATTAATATATATATATATATATAATATAAAAAAAATGATTTTGTGAAAAAAAAAAATTTTGTGCCTTCAACGCTTTTTACTTATTAACTAAAAAATCATTGAAAGGATAGATTTCAAGGTTCATATTAAAGTATAGTGGTTTGCGCTCAAGGTTATGAGTTAAAAAATAAAAAAAAATTCATGACATTACAATCATTTAGAGTGTGTTTGTTTCAAGAGATTTGGAGTTACAAGTAACTCCGAATCCCTTGTGTTTTGAAATCATGTGATTGTTTTGTGGGATTTGCTTTTCTATAGGATTTCAAAACACCATGGTGGAGGGATTTTGGTTTACGGTCATTTTGACCGTAAAACCAAATCCCGAGAGTTCAAAACCAATGTATATGCATAGATACATATACGTATACACAGACATATGCATATATACACACATACATATACTTATACACATACACATATGCATACATATACATATAGATATACATATGCATATTTATATAAACATACATATAGATATATGTATGTATATACATATACATATACATGTATATATACATATTTATATAAACATACATATACACTTCTAGATATACTTGTACATAGTTTGTTTACATATACAAATACACCTATATATGTATGTATATATGTGCATATATGCACAGATACACATACATATACTTATATAGACATATACACTCATATACATATATGTATATACACATATGCACACATATACATATATTTATACAGATATATATATATACTCAATACATATACTTATACACATGTTTTCCAATTTCAGATTTTCAAATCCTTCCAAACAAACATAAAATCTTATAATACAAGTAATTCCAGTTACATCCAACCAAACACAAGATTTAACTGCACTGTATTTTGAAATCCAAGAATTTCCAGTTACATTGTAACTAGAAATCCATTGCATTTAGAACTACATCCAACCAAACGCTACCTTAGTGGAGTGTTATAAAGATATGATGTGGTGCAATGGTGCCATGTAATCCTTAATCTTCCTTAATTATGTTTATCATTTCTTTTTCTCTAAATTTTCTATGATATTTTCCGTTTTAAATATTTTAAAATCTTTTTCTTTTATTTTTATTATCTACTCCTTTCATCTCACTATAAGTATCAATCCTAAAAGTTTTACAAAAGCTAAGACAAGTAATTAAAATTAAAAAAATTCATGAACATTGAGTTTAATTTCCTCATTTTACCCATTGCACTTTCCATCCACTAAAATTGTGTATTAAGATAATATCAGTAGAGAACAATGTATTTAAGTAGATTGATAAAATTAATATTTAAATTAAATATATATATATAAATAATTTAAGATATAAAAAGCTTTTAGAAATGGTCCCCCTAACTAAAAAGAGGGAGTATACAAATGATATAAAAAGGTATATAAAAAATCCCCTTAAAAAAATAGTTTATAGCAGCGCATAATTCAGTGGACTTTTTTTCCTAGCCACTCTTTTTGAAACACTTTTATGAAAAGTCTACTTTCAATGTAATATCAACCAGAGACATGCAATCACTAGATGATTCACTCCTATAAATTAGTTTTGCTTCTCAAAGTAGAGGATTGAAAACTTTCTAGTTGCATATAAATCTATTATTTTTATTTTAAAAACAGGTAACAAACATGGTTCGTTCAAAACTTCAACCTCACGGGATGCCATTATCAATATTTGTTTTTTGAAAGGGGTTGTAAATAATAGACAAGTATGATAATACATCAATTAAAGTGGGTTAATGATTCTGTAAAAATTTATTAATTTTTTTAGACATCGAATGAAATAGTTAGAGTCTTACGTGCACTCAAAAATCAAATCAAGGTAATAAATCATCATTGTTATGTAACTCTATAGGAGAGGGAATTACATTCTCCCATATTATTGTTACAATATTCTATAATATTTTTACGTATTGTTGTAGTTTTTATGAATTTGTTTGTTCACTAATTACATAATAATCCACTCTCAACCGATTATCAATATCTAACAAGTAATTTATTATTAATTTGGGAAAAATTAACAAAGTGAGTGTCTACAACAATGGATTGAAAACATTTCTGTATTTCTTCATCATTCAAAGTATTAAACAAATTTCATTTATATAAATATTTTCACAATTACATTTAATTATTTATAGTTTTATGAAAAAATTATCATATTCTTAAATTTAACTTCTTCATTATAAATTCGTTACGTTTTAGAAATAACATTGATACGGGTTTTATTGACTGCGATCTTTAATATTTTTCATATTTTACCATCAACCACATATTTCAATTAAGCCCTACAGTTATCTATTATGATAGTAGCTTTACTACAGTTTGTATAGAAGGAGTAATGATTAAGCCACTCATGAGGCGTTTTATTCTGAAAAAAATGATCAGAAGTGGGAGAAGTGCCACTTCTCTGAAGTGGAGGAAGTGATATCACTTTTCAGTACTTTTGATGTTTATTTTTCAGAAAGTCAAAACAGAACCGAAGAATTTAGGCGTTGAGTAAAATTTTATAAACTGAAAAAAAGATTTTGGAAGTGAAATGAAGTGAGTTTTTATATTGTCTCACTTCTCCCACTTCACTTTACTTCAGTAGACCACTTTTTTCCATTTCTCCTAATATGAACTCCCTCTCCAGTTGAAATATTTACCAGTCTAATATGAACTCCCTCTCCAGTTGAAATATTTACCAGTCGTGAGCCTTAATAGAAGTAAACTTGATTGAAATAATTCAATTTACAAATATGTAGAAATAATTCAATTTACAAGAGGGAATATTTTGTACTTATTTCTCTAAAAGGGTTAATTAATAACACCCTTACTTTGTGCATAGTAAATGAGAGAATTAATGCTCGTTTTTATATTTTCAAAAAGAAATTGGGCAAATATTAATATTTCCTTTACAACCCCAATACCTCTGTACCAATTAAGTTTACTACCAATTTTTTATTTAATAATAGAGGAATTAATTAAGTTTTATTAAATAATTCGCTAGAATAGTCAAAGTTCACATGTGCTTGACAAAAAGGTTGGTCATAAACTAATTTAAACCCATTAAAAATTTATTTTTTAAAAAATCATATAAAAACGCAAATTCAACCTTGAATAAGGGTGGAAGAGTTGCTACTATTTTGTCCTATGACAATTTATTTCATTGACATTGACCAACAACAGTACCCAAGATGTTGATATAAGTATCAAAATTCTTTCACCAATAAATTATTAATTTTTAAATAATGCAAAAAAAAATTTAAATAATAATAATAATAATAATAATAATAATAATAATAAATTACCATGTCAACACTACACGTAAATATCACAGAAGCAAATTTCTTTTCGTATTCAAATAAGTTGCCTTAACAAAATTTACTTTCATGTGATAATTTGATGAAAATAATAAATGAAATGATCCAATTAAATTATTTTATACTTTCGTGTCCGTATTTGATATTTCAAATAGTTCAGATGTTTTTTATCGTTTTATTTCTTTTTGATGTATTATGTTCTGCTCCTCACCTCTGGTGAAGGACTTATTTTATATTTTATTTTATTTTTTTTCAATAAAGCTGTGATTTATTCATATTTATTTAAAAAAAATATAGTTTAGTGATTAGATGTATAGTTTAAACAAAAAATTATTTATATAGTTTAGCAAAAATAAAATAAAATAAAATCATGGCAACCATCATTCAATATTGGTCTTTTGCCTATAGCCACACTTTTTCAAACTTTTTATAAAAAGAATATATTCTTTTATTTATCAAAAATATATATATATATATTCTTTTATAAAGAATTATTCGTTTCAAAGTTTAATGTATTGTATTTTCATTTTCAATGTTATAACCAGAGAAATTCAATCACAAGAGATCCACTCGGACCACAGTGTGCTCTTTTATTTTTCTATATCCATCACTAGTGATCTTATTAATTTAACTATTATTATTTTTTTTTTGCTAACTATTAGTATGATATTGACACGGTTTTTAATGAATGTGATCTTGAGAGATTTTTCTTATTTTATCACTTATTTCAACGTGAATACTTTGTGTCATTATTATTAGTAAAGTCATGATTTTACGTGATTACTTTTATGCCATTATTATTACTAAAGTCATAATATATATATTTTATTAAATAAGACGGATGAAACTTAATTAATGTTTATGAAAATTCTAAACATGATAATTAATTTGAAATAACAACAAAATTTATGCTAAAGAATTCATACCCTATGACATTAATCCTACTGAAAAAAGTATTTATATGAAAAGTTTAAATTTAACTATATCTAGCAATAGTGTATACAAGATTGTAGTCTAAATTTTACATCACTGAATGAGAAAGCATGGACGGTATGATAAATCTGTGTATTTCTCGCTTGTCACATTTGTAAAAAATAAAAATAAATAAAATTATATATACTCCCACTTTTTAAAATTTAGAACTGAGAGAATCAACCAATGATATATTCCCACTTTTTAAAATTTATATATTTTTTATATATTTTATAATTTACCCTTATGTCTCTAAAAATTTCCTTTTGGGGTTAATTAATAACACCCTTATTTTGAACGGCTTAACTAAAGCGAAGTCCATCTAATTTTATAATCCAAATGAGGGAATTAATGCTCATATTATATTTTCAAAAGAAATTGGCCATTTATGAATATTTCCTACATAACCATAATACATCTGTCTTAATTATTAATTGGCAATTCTTATTTAATAATAATAGGGATATTCTAAACATTTCAAAATTACATATGTAATGGCATAGTATTTTATAATATTGTTATTAGATTGGGATTTAATTTATAGATTACCGTTGTTGTTAGACGAGATGTGATTTATTGATCAAAATATTAGATAATTAAGAAATAACATATTCAAGGAGTTATCAATTTATTATTAACAACTTACAGAGAGAATTGATTAAATTGTCATGAAAATATTCTTAAAAAAACTCATAGATATTTTCATAAGATATGTTGAATTTCTGGGGATGAAAGATCGTTAAAAGAAAAAAATCTAAAAATTGTAACAGAAATTTTAACCAACGAAATGACATAATTTGGTTTATTTAGTATTTTGGTTTTGATAGAGTATTATGAAAATAAATTATTCATGTAGCTAATCTCAAATAGTTATGACTAATTGGTGTTGATGTGTATCAAGTTTTCAATCCTATTGTCTATATAACCAAATAGTTTTGACTTTGATCTAAATAATAATATAGATTTAAAAATTAAATTACTTAAATTGTTTTTAGCAAGATTAAGGTCCCGGTGAGGAGGATAGGACATACATGAATAGGATATGTAGACTGGATAAAGGTAGGAAAGAATATGAGCATGCTCATATTCTATCATGTGTTTTGATATGCACCATATATGCCATCATTTGATTATCCTAGTTTATATTTAAAGTGGACCATAAATTATATATAAATAAACAGAATTACTTTTTATAATATATATATATATATATATATTAAATTTGATTTTTTTTTTACTTTTTCTAATGATATACATATTGGTATATATATATTAAATTTGATTTTTTTTTTTACTTTTTCTAATGATATACATATTGGTATATTTATTAAAGTTTTTATTAAATTATTAACAAAATATTTAAACCATATATAATGCAATACATGTAAAATAATTATATTTGAGCGTTTTTCGTATCAAAATCAACCATTTTAGATGCAAAAACCTTACTTATAATAAGGAAGTTGATGTCATATTTGGTTGTTGACAAGTTTCTTGTCCAAGATCAAAGATTAAAAAGAAAAAGGATACTATAAAACCCTAGACGAGGAAGAAATACTGTACAAAAAGATAAAAAGGTAAATTTAATTTTATTCTATACTACACGTTTCTATTATGACTTTCTTATAAAATTAATTATCATGTGGTCGGTAGGATAAAATGGAGTAATATGATAAAGATATTATATCCTATTGGCTTACTAAACAAAAGATAACAGTTAAATATAATAACTTATACTATCCTATCATACTTATCATGTAACGGATTATACTGTATAACGAATAAAATTATCGTTATGCTCTTATGACAGCAACTAATAACTAATATATCCTTGTAAAAAAAAAAAAAATCACAATTGATGTCTAATGTTAAACGGATCTAAAACTTGTTTGGTCTGATATATGGTCTTTAGTAATCATTAATGTCAAAATTACTATCTAATTAATTAAGTTTTATTAAATAATAATAATTCGCTAAAATAGTCAAAGCACCACACGTGCTCAGCAATTATGTCGGTCATAATAAACTAATTTAAACCCATTAAAAATTGATTTTTTTTTTAAATCATATAAAAACTAAAATTCAACCTTGACCAAGGAAGGGCATGATGCCACAAATTTGTCTTTTTATAATTTATTTTATTTGACTTTAAATCAAAAGCAGTACGATAAACTCCGGTGATCTAAGCATCAAAACTCTTCCATCAATAAAATTAATTCATTTTTTAAAACAATGAAAAAAATATAATTTTTTAAAATAAAAAAATAATAAATTAAATTACAAAGAAAACCCTCAGGGGTATATCGGTAAATATTCCTAGGGTTACAATCAATAAATAAAGAAATTCCCAAAAATTTTCCCTCTCTCCCTCTCTCTCTCTCTCTCTCTCTCTCTATATATATATATATATAAATAGAGAGAAATCCATTGAGTGCTTCGAGCTTTGATCGGAGGTTCAGAGGAGGAAGCGAGATGGGGAGCAATGGCACCGCCGCGGCGCTGCCTTGCCCTAAGACGCTGCCGGCGACATCCAATGGGGCTTGGCAAGGCGATAACCCACTGCATCACGCGTTGCCGCTGGCGATCCTCCAGATTTGTCTCGTGCTCGTCGTCACCAGATCCCTCGCCTTCTTGCTCCGCCCCATCCGGCAACCCCGCGTCATCGCCGAGATCATCGTCAGTCTTCTCTCCTATTCCTTCTCCGCGTTTGCCGTTGGTTTTTCTTTGGTTTTTTACAATTGCTTTTCTATGATGTTGAAGATTCCGTGGGGTCTATCGTTTTATGTCTTTTGAGAGTGTGTGCTTTTCATATGGAGAACGATTGTTCTTTTTACCGTGATTCCAATTTCCAACTACTTAAATATTTGATTTTTTTTCTTTTTATTTCACTTCAATTGCTTGAATTTTGATTATCTGATTACTTCTTTCTTGATCGTAATTATATCTATATATATATTGTTATTGTTACTGATTGGAAGGTGGAATAAGTCTAGACAAAGGGAGTTCTCACCAGGCCCCTTTTTCTTTGATGCAAAGAGAGTTTAGGTGGAAAAGAAGAGAATGACAAGTTGTAGTTATCCTCCTATTTTTTTTTTTTTTTTGTTTAATTGGTTCCTTTTTCCTTGCTTTTTATGGCAATGTGTTTTTTATTTAGTGTTTCTTATTAATATATTTAGTAAGAGCATCTTAGTCTATTCCTATTTGGTATCATATTTTTTTTTTTAAGGTATTCCTTCTAGGAAAGGATTTGAGATGGAACCTTACAACACTTGTGTGCACTTGTCTACTTTTCTTTAAATACAGATTTTTATCACTAAAAACAATAAGAAGTTCTATAATATGGTGCATGGATATTATTTTTGATTCATGGTTTTGTTTCTCAAAATCTATGGGTTTTAAGCTCTTTCTTCCTAATTTCTTTTATTAGCAAATTTACATGATCTTTTTATTTATGAAAAATAACATAATAATAATAATAATAATAATAATAATAATAATAATAATTGTCTAGGAGTAATTCACTCCGGAATCAATTTGAGAAAGCCTTGGATATCAGACACTAGACACTAAACTTTATTTTTATGGTTGTTTATTTTTTTTATTGTTTTGAGGTGGGTCTTGTTTTTTTTTTTTTTTTTTTTTGTGATTGTCTTTCATTTTTCATCGATGTTTGTTTTTTTTATTTTTTAATGTGTTTATATTTTATTTAATAAATGAGTGGTTTATATATTTTAATAATAATAGGTAAAATTCTTATTTTAGTCTCTGTACTTATTAAAATGTGCCATTTTCGTCCTTTTAATCTAATTTGTGTGTTTTAAATCCCTATACTTTTTTATTTGAGCCAATGTAGTCTCTCCGGCTGACGGCTGTGAGATTTTCCGTCAAAGTATGCTGATGTGGCTTTTTATAATAATTTTTTGGGTGAAGTGACACACATACTTTGACCGTAAATCTTACGGTCGTCAGCCGGAGAGACTACATTGGCTCAAATCAAAAAGTAAGGGGATTTAAAAGACACAAATTATATTAGAAAGATAAAAATGACGTATTTAGATAAGTACATGAACTAAAATGGAAATTTTACCATAATAATAATAATAATAATTTTTTATTTTTTATTTTTTTTAATTTTTGTCATGGAATGTGCAGGGAGGTATACTGCTGGGGCCGTCGGCGCTGGGGCGTAGCACGGCGTTCCTGAACAACGTGTTCCCAAAGCAGAGCTTGACGGTGCTGGACACCCTCGCAAACATCGGCCTTCTCTTCTTCCTCTTCCTCGTCGGCCTCGAGCTCGACCTCAAATCCATCCGCCGCACTGGCAAGCCAGCACTCGCCATCGCCGTGGCCGGCATCTCCTTCCCCTTCGCTCTCGGCGTTGGCACTTCCTTCGTCTTCCACTCCACCGTCGCCAAAAATGCTCGCCATATCCCCTTCCTCGTCTTCATGGGTGTCGCCCTCTCCATCACCGCATTCCCAGTCCTCGCCCGCATCCTTGCCGAGCTTAAGCTCCTCACCACTGACCTCGGTCGCATGGCCATGTCTGCTGCCGCATTCAACGACGTTGTCGCTTGGGTTCTTCTCGCTCTCGCCATTGCTCTCTCCGGCTCTGGCTCTCCTATTGTTGCTCTCTGGGTTTTTCTCTCCGGCATCGCCTTTGTCGCCTTCTTCGCTCTAGCAATCCGCCCTGTTTTAGTTTGGATGGCAAAAAGCTCACAAGAAGGAGAACCAGTCAAAGAGTCATACATCTGCGTGACGCTCGCCACCGTCCTTGCCGCCGGGTTCGTCACCGACGCGATCGGCATCCACGCCCTCTTCGGGGCCTTCGTCGTCGGCATCTTCGTCCCCAAGGACGGTCCTTTTGGCCGTGTCATGATCGAAAAGATCGAGGATTTAGTCACCAGCCTTTTCCTCCCACTCTACTTCGTCTCCAGTGGACTCAAAACCAACGTAGCCACCATCAGCAATGGCCAGTCATGGGGTTTGGTTGTTCTTGTTATCACCACTGCATGCGTTGGCAAGATACTCGGCACCATCGTCGTCGCACTCTTTGTCAAGGTTCCTCGCCGGGAGGCCGTGACACTGGGCTTCCTGATGAACACTAAAGGCCTCGTGGAACTCATCGTCCTCAACATTGGCAAAGACCGGAAAGTCTTGAATGATGAGACCTTCGCTATTATGATTCTAATGGCGCTTTTCACCACCTTCATCACCACTCCCATTGTCATGGCTATCTACAAACCAGCTCGCCCAGCAACTCCTTACAAACACCGCACTATTAAACGCAATGACACTCAGAGCGAGCTCCGTATTCTGACTTGCTTCCGTGGCAACTCTAACATACCAACATTAGTGAACTTGATCGAGTCATCTCGTGGCATCCGGCGACATGGTCTCACTGTTTATGCTTTGCATCTCATGGAGTTCTCTGAGAGGTCCTCAGCCATATACATGGTGCACAGAGCCAGACGAAATGGACTTCCTTTCTGGAACAAGACGGCTAATTCTGGCAATGGAGACCATTACGTGGTCGCATTCGAAGCGTTTCAGCGTCTGAGCCATGTCTCAATGCGTCCCATGACCTGCATCTCTGAGCTCCAAACCATGCATGAAGACATCCTCGAGAGCGCCCAGCAAAAGCGCGTGGCACTTATTGTCTTGCCTTTCCACAAAACTATGCAGCCCGATGGCTCATTCCAGTCATTCGGCCGTGCTTACCAGCAGATCAACCAGCGCGTACTCGAGCGAGCCCCATGCTCGGTCGGCATTCTCATCGATCGTGGGTTCGGTGGCAGAGCACAAATATTAGCAAGTGATGTGTCCTATAGGATGGGTGTCATCTTCTTCGGCGGACCTGATGATCGCGAAGCTCTCGCCTATGGTGCTCGAATGGCCGAGCATCCCGGCATTGCTTTGGTTGTCTTTAGATTGAGTTTGTTATCCACTGAAGTTAGCATCACTATGGATGCAACAGACCGAGCTGCTGATGATGCTGCCATTGCTGCTGTAAGAGCATCTAATCAGTCCATAAGGTTTCAAGAGTCTGAGGTTGGGACACAAGCTGAGTTTGCGACCGCAATCAAGGATCTTGGTAGGTGTAATCTAGTGCTTGTTGGGAGGTCCACACCAACAATGGGTCCAAGGGCTAGTTTGGATTGTCCGGAGTTGGGTCCTGTGGGGAGTTACTTGGCCACAGATGAGTTTTCTAACACAACTTCAGTGTTGGTGTTGCAGCAGTATAATACTGCAGTTCATGGGGTGCAGACTCAGCCGGTTCAGTGTGCAGATTTGGCTGATTCGTCTGACACTTACTCTGGATGATGAGCAGCAGCGATATTGTTTGTTTTCTCTTGATTTTAGTCAGTTTATTAGTGCTTCTGTTTCCATCGTCTCTTCAATACAATTAAATAAGCAAAGCTGTGTAAAGTGTTTGTTTTTCAATTTGGATTTGATTGGTAGGGGGAAAAAACAGAATGAAAGAATAGTCTCGTGTTGTTAGTTCTCATAGAAAAGATGTGAAGGTGGGATGTACTTTTTTTTTTTCATGGTGTTTTTTGCCTGAAACTTTGATATTAGATACAATTTTATAAGGTGAATCTTCTATATACATCATTTGAATAATTGCATTTATTATTTAAAGCCAGACGCAACACAACAAATTTTCTGCTTGCTTTATCCCTTTCTTTCTAAGAAATCCAAGCACTACCAGATCAGTAGTAATTGAATGATGCCCAAGTCCAATTGGTGATTGTTCAGCAATGAATAAGCAAAGAAAAGAAACAAAACCAAGTTTTCCTCCAATATAATCATAAACCACAAATTTGAGAGAAGTTATTTTATATTTTATCTGAATGGTAAGAGACAAACAACACTCAGTTACAACAGAAATTAACAATAGGACCTCCTCATGAACTGCAGAAAGAAAGAAAACTTCAAACACTGATCTCTTTCAGGTGAAAGACCTTCAAAAACTGTCAGATTATAATTTTTGCCAAAATTTTCAATCTTTATTCTCCCCGAGAGTGAACCGAACAAACCTCCGAACTTTGATATTCTCTCCAAGTGCAGCAACAGTCTGCTTCACAAGATCCTTCACCAAGACACTGTCATCTTTGATGAAGGGCTGCTCTAAGAGTGCGAGCTCTCCTAGTCTCTTCGATATCCTCCCTTCAACTATCTTCTCCCTTATGTGCTCGGGCTTCGACTGAAGGTCCTCTCTCTGCATTTCAATCTCTTTTTCCTTGTTCATGATACTCTCGGGGATCTCCTCTATCGAAACAAAATTCACTTGTGGGCAGGCCACAACCTGCATGGCAAGGTCCTCAACCAGCTCCTTGAATTTCTCATTACGACCTACAAAATCGGTTTCACAATTGACCTCAATGAGAGTGCCAATGCGGGAATCGTGGATGTAGGAAGCAATGCGGCCCTCTGCAGCCAAGCGGGAAGATTTTTTATCAGCAGAAGATAGGCCTTTCTTTCGAAGGTACTCTTGGGCTTTCTCAAGGTCTCCACCCATTTCTGTGAGAGCTTTCTTGCAGTCCATCATGCCAGCACCTGTTTCCTCTCTTAGTTGCTTGACCAGGGCAGCTGAAACTGCCACTGTCGGTAGCCTGCAAAGTTCAAACACAAGTTTAATTTCCAATATTTGATGTATGTTCTCATCATGCCATGCATCTCAACGTTGAAGACGAAGCTCATGAAATTACTATCCTAAAGGTCAGAAAAATTGATAGACTATCCTTTCTAGATCTTCACTTCCAATCAGGCCCTAGCATGGTGACATGGGGGCACATTAAGGAAAGAGAAAAACAAGCTGGGTTGTAAGGCTACTGTCATGAACAACATTCTAAGGACAAGAAATGATTCATGGATTTGTGATTCAAAAATATGATTCAAGTTACTACTCTAGGAAAGGAGGTGAACTGTTATATCTGAACAGGAAATGAACTCAATGAAAGAGAAAAAGCAACATACTTTGCAGCAGTTTCCTGGTTCTCGACTGGCTGATCCTTTGGCACTGCAGGTGCAGCAGATCTTGCGGCAGTTTGAGCAGCCACCTCAGCAGCAAAGTCCTGGCTTTTCTTCTCCAAGCCTTCGCCAAGGTTGTACCGGACAAACCTCCTCACTTTTATATTTTCTCCGATTGTTGCAATTGTCTGCTTCACCCAATCCTTAACCACCACCTTATCATCCTTAATGTATGGTTGCTCGAGCAGTGCTAGTTCTTCAAGCCTTTTTCTTATCCGCCCATCAACAATTTTCGATCGGATCTGTTCTGGTTTTGTCAAGAGATCTTCTTTTTGCATTTCTATTTCCCTTTCCTTGTTCACAGTCTCCTCTGGGACATCTTCAGTGACCAAGTACTGAACTTGAGGACAAGCAGCAACTTGCATGGCGAGGTCATCAACTAACTGCCTAAAAATCTCACCACGGGAAACAAAGTCAGTTTCACAGTTGACCTCAATCAGGACTCCTATCCTGTTGTCATGGATGTAGGATCCAATCCTTCCTTCCGCAGTTGCTCTACTTGCCTTTTTATCAGCACTTGCCAACCCTTTCATCCTGAGTAACTCCTGGGCTTTAATAATGTCCCCACCACTTTCTGAGAGAGCTTTCTTGCAGTCCATCATACCAGCTCCTGTTTCTTCACGTAATTGCTTGACAAGAGCAGGAGATACAGTCGCTGCATTTTCATAAAATCAAATACAAGAAGACATACACACTATATATACTTTTACTTTAGCAGTTATTGCAACTTAAACAGAAGAATCAAATTGCCAGAAGAGATTGCAAAATCTGATCAGATGGACATCATGTGAAAGTCGGCATATGGGAATTTTTTTTTTAAAATGAATTATCTAGTAAAGCGCATATCAGCTGCAGTGAAATGAATAACAACCATGCCATGCAACGAAAGAACAAAACTAAAGTATTTCTTGTCTCATAAAGGATTCCTATATCAACAAACACCAGATATTCTGCAGTAAAAAATTCATTGCCGCAAAATCAGCATCTTAAATATAAGGGTGATGACAATATCTATGAAGACACACAAAATAGCTTAAGGCTGCTTCAGGTTAGAGTGATACGCACAAAATCAAGAAATTCTAGCCTGTCAGTCATCATTATCATGCTTCTCCTAAACTCTTTGCTGTAGGGAACTAAAAGTGATCAAGTAAAAAGCCATATTATAATTCTGAAACTTATCATAATTGGTTCCAAAAGAATGACTCTGTTAACTAATTGTAACGTTCTATATCCATTGTAAACTGGGTTCTGTTTTGCATTATGGTGTCAAAGGATAGCGTATGATTAAATTTTCTATTGGATGAATCTGTGTGCCTTTTGTTTTATTGGAAAGATTGTCTATCTTTGTTTTTTTTTTTTTTTCCCGAATCCTCCTTTAAAGATAGACAGTTATCCTCTTAGAACTACTCAAGAAAATGCTTATAGCTACAGAAAAAGCATATGAATATTAGTACTCACCATTCCTCATGCTTACTTGAGCAACAGTGCCACTTTGGTCATTTGATGCTTCAGCAGACTCAGCCTTTTCATCTATTGAGTCTGAAGACGTAATTTCATTCTCAACCAGTGGCGGTGCTTCAGTGTCCACTCCCTCGATTACTGTACTACCATTTACTTCCTCAGGAATGGCATCCCCTACAAGAGGAACCTCACTTGCAGTAGTATCTACAGAGGAGCCAGTCTCATCCTGAGAAGTAGCAACAGCTTGGTTGTCAACTTCAGCAGCTCCATCATCTTTCAGGACTTCATCTACTCCTGAACTTTCTGAAGTCAAAATTTCTTCAGCGGCCTCTGAAGTAATTGCAGGGTCCAGCTCAATTTTCACTTCATTTTCTGGTATAGAAATCTCATCTAAAGGTGGACCTCCAGAGGGCTCAATTTCGGTTTCTGGCAAAGCTTCAAGGACTGCAGTAGCACTCTCAGGCGAGATGCCTTCAGGTTCCTCATCCAGTACAGAAGGAACTGAATCCACCACAGAAGCTTCCTCATGTGAAATGCTTTCAGGTTCCTCATCCTGCACAGTAGAAACTGAATCTACCACAGAAGCTTCCTCATGTGAAATGCTTTCAGGTTCCTCATCCTGCACAGTAGAAACTGAATCCATCACAGAAGCTTCCGCGGGCAGCTCTTTGGAAATAGTTTCATCTGTCTCCAGTCCAATGTGTGATCCAACATTGGGCTCATCAATATCACTTTTCTTCACAGAGCCCTCCACCTCAACTTTGTCAGGCTTTTCCTTGACTTCATCTATTGACCCTCCTATCTGTTTTGAGATCTCTGAAGCTTTTTGAGATTTCTCACGCTCATCCAGAAATGCAGCAATCTCCTTGTTCTTACGGAAAGCCACCTGAAAAGGATTAGTTGCTACAACATCCTCCACTCCCAGATTAAGTTGTTCATTCAACAATTCCACATCTTGTTCTTTCTTCATTGTTAAAGTTACCTTTCCTCTTGAAATGCGTAAGACCCGTACACTGACTTCTTGACCAACCTGCAGAGATGTGTTCCCCAAAATACTGTCAAATCCTTCAGATTCCTCAGAGATAGGAAGGAAACCTTCCTCACCCTCTGGAAGTGATATAAATGCTCCCGACCTTGTTTGATTTTTCACAGTCCCATCTAGAACCTGTCCCTTGACAAACTTGGAGGTCTTCTGGATGTCAGCCCTCCTCTGATCAGTCCTTGAAGCATTTCTCTTGTTTGGTTTTGGTTTATCATCACTTCCACTAGTAGAGGTCTCCTTTCTCTGCTGTGATTTACTGGTATCACTGCCATCACGCATGGTGAGAGCTATCCGTCCATTTTCCATATTTACTTCCACTATCCTAATTTTTACCTCTTGCCCAACGGAAACAATGGACCCGACATCCTTGACATATCCTTCACTCATCCTAGAAACATGAACGAGGCCATCCGTAAAAGCGCCAAAGTCAATAAAAGCACCAAACGGCTGAATTGACCTCACTTTCCCCACAAAAGAAGCACCAGGAACTAGCTCTTCATTCTTTACAGGTGGCATTTCACTCTTTCTTACAGGTCTTGTCCTCTTGTCTCTCGCCTTAGAGGTAGCAACAGCACTTCCTTGAGCAGGATCATTCAGTCCAACAGAGACTGCAGGAGTTTCTGTGACTTCCTCAGCCTCTTCTGGTGCAGAGGAATTAGAGTCCTCAACAGTTACATTGGTTCCAACAGCCGCTAAAATATGGTTTCTTGATCCTTGCTTCAAGTGATAGCTTTTTCCATAAATCCGAAATAGCTGTAAAGATGATTGGGGCAGGAAGCACCTATGAGAGAGGGATGCAACCCTTGTGTGCTTTCCTGTAAGACAACATCTTGACAGTTGAATCTCTTTCCCAGGAACAACCGTGGTCCTAGGAAGAACACTGATATTGCCTGCAGAACAATGTATTATAGGGGTCATGATGGACGTAGTCTGCTGAACCAATAAGTATATCTGCAATCAGTAGCTCCACATTCTCCTTCCCTCGTCTGTCCAGAAAAGAAAATTTGACCAGTTATAAGAAAAGACTTTCGCTATTTGGCCATGAAAAACATATGGATAAGGTAGACATATCTAAATCATCCAATCAAATTTCATACCATAAATGAAATGATATCCATTACTTAAAACAAAGCTTAAATATAATCACAAATGATAAAATGAATCAAGAAATTAAAAAAATCACATCTTTAGAGAATTCAACGTAAGAACATATAGAAAGGAGTTACCGCATATAAATGCAAATCTAATATACATGTACAATCTGAAGGCACCCCTAATCTTACCTTGTTATATGCTGTTCGATTCGATCTCATTGACATAAATAATTCCCAACAGGAGCTGATATATATATATATATATATATATATATATATATATAGCAAATCAATTACTCTTCTTGTTGTCTCATCAACAAATACTGTCTGAGACTTTACACCACTGTAATGTAATTTCTGGAAAATAAACAACTAGCCAAAGTTTATGAGACAGAACAGGCCATGATGTAGATTAATCACAATTGAAAGTTAGAGATTCTGCCATCTTCTGGAATAATTAAATCTCAATGCTTCACAGTGAGCACAATGACTTACTATGCCATTTTTCCACTGCATCTGTCATCAATACCAATTCTTATCCATCCGATTGGGTTAAATTAAGGAAGAAAAATCATGACTTCAGAAAAATCATGATGTCTTAATTTGAAGCATCTAACCTCGTATAGTGGCAAAAACCTTTGAAATTCGAAAATCTTCCCCTTGACACACCATTCCGAAACTAACAAAAAATATTGGTGAGTGGAGAAATAAACCTCACTGTACATTCCACTAATTAAGGTTTTGCAATGGCAAACTAGCTTCCAATTCTTCACTGTGTTTGTTCATATAAAACACAAAGACATCAAAATTTGACATACTTAAGGGATTCATCACAAAGAAAATACTAGCAATTCAGAGCTATACCAGCTCTAAGTCAAACTTACAGAAAACGGTAAATTTAAACAAAATCCCCTTTAATTTTGAAGTATATGCTAAAAAATATTCCACATAAAAATCTCTCTTTCTGTAATGAATCTCAGCAGGAAAAGCCAGGCTTATTCTGCATAGTTTGAATCTACAGCTGCTATCAACACACAAAAAAAGGCAGAAGTTCTGTCCTCACAGAAACCTTGTGAACTCCAACCAAAAACAAATACTGGACTTGGATAATGTAAAACAACAACCACGAGGAAGCTAAAGATCCACACACTTAACCATGTACAAAACATGCAAAGCGGTATATAAATCAATAAATTCCCTCTTAGATCGAGGGATGATTACTATTGAAATTTATCACTTTATATACAATTGGACACAAACAAAGGCTTTAGAAAAGCTTTTCACTGCATTACTTGATAACATATCAGTACCAACTAAAGCATAAAGAAGGCAAATTCTTTAACATAGTTTGACATCACTCATACAAAAAACCGAAAAAGGAAAGCTGCAATTTCATCAAATCACAAAAAGAAACTTACACAAATCGAAGAAGACACAAAGACTTGATTATCATATACAACATCAAATAAAGAAACTACTACCTGAGAAAACAAACACATACACAAAATTCAAACTTCAAGTTATCTCCTAAATTTCCTTCACATTCAATAAAAGAGCACACACAAACTCAAGAAAACAATCAAATCAAGACAAACTACTTCAGCAAGCAAACATCAAGCAAAAATCATAAATTTTTAATAAAAATAAAAATGAAAAAACTCCACATTCACTAGTCTTCACATAATAAACAGTTCCATGCCAAAACACATCTCCCCTTAATTTCTAACAAAAAGAACAAAATAAATCCACATGAATGATAAGACTTGGTTGGAATCAAGAAGAAAGCGCGACAAGGAACAAAAAAAAAAGCACCTTTAGGGGCCAGAGAAGGAGATGAGAGAGCACTCCTTGAGAGACACCGAGAGGGAGCGACAGTGCGCGGTGAGCCGGAGAAGGAGAGCCGGGAGAGTAGTTTATCTCTTGTTTATATATATATATATATATCCTTATCTTTTACAGAGTGTGGTGTGGAGGCGATGGTTGTATAAATGGATGATGTGAGAGAGAGAGAGAGAGAGAGAGAGAGAGAGAGAGGATGGTAAGGATTCAAGACTCAAAGAAATTGTGTTTATTTTCCTGTTTTTGTAATTAATATTACTCTGTGGTTTTTTAATTATTATTAATTTTTTGGTCATATATGTTGGTAAAAATAATAAATTATAAGATATTAACACGGTGCTGACCACTGTAATTTTTAAGAAAAATATACAAACCCAATTTTTTTCTTTCTTTATTTTTCTTTCTTATAAGTGGGAGTGGGTTTAACTCTTGTTTTTTTAGTTTTAATTTTGTTGCTTAAACTAGGGAATTTTTTTTTATATATTTGTATCAAATTAATACGACTATCCAACTTCAATTTTGTTTTATTATAAATACCAAAAATTCTACATGACATATTATACACAACTAACAATTCCATCTCCGATAAAAAATCAGATCATTAAAAATAAACTAAATTTTTTCAGATGACTAAAATATAAAATAAAATTAAAATTAGATAACAATTTTAATTCAAATTAAAATTTCGATCCAAAATGAAAAAAATTATCATAGTTTAATGCCTCCAAAAAAAAAAAATTTACCTGCCATTATGAGTATCAACGCACAAGATAACTTTCATCCATGTTTCTCCAAGGTTGAGAAGAAAACCTTCATTTAAAAATTGAAACAAAAACAGACTCTGAAAACCAAAATACTTGGCACACAAACAAGGATTAACTTCAGGTAAGAGAAGGTTAAAAAAAAAAGCTAAAAACATATAGATAGGAATTTCCACAAAGCAGAAGTTTAGCTCCAAGTATGCACAGAAATCTTGAGCATGACAACATAAGATGAAAGAAGTCTGAACAGCAAAAAAACAATTACATGGTATATTGCACCCATGTCCTCACAAAATCTACCAGTCTCGATGACGATCCCTATCCCTACCATATTCCCGGCCTCCGTCATAATCATAAACTCGATCTCGATCTCTGTCTCTCCCCCTCTCCCGTTCTCTGCTCCGGCTTCGGCGCCTCTCCCTATCATAAGCATGCCCGTCTCTATCTCGGCTCTTGCTGCCCTCCCTGTGGTTTCTTCCTTGGTCATTGCTTCGCTCTCTACCTCGTCTTTCTGTGAACAACACAACAATACCATGAGCTTGCATCAATCTTACCATTTTACTCAATCAATCAACAGTTTTCTTCTTGAAGGGGTAGAACAATTGAGAGCAGAAACATTTAAGTAGGAATAGTACCTATGTCTTCAACTTCCCATCCAGCACGGCCTGAACCAGGAAGGGATTGTCCGGTTTCAGCTTGTTGTGCTTTCGCACGGAATTTCTTTTTTAGGTTGCCAAATTCATCATACATCTCCCCATCATCCTGACATTGGACAAAGAAAAAATTAGAAACGAATGAACTGCAAAACAGTTCACAGAAAGTTCATTGTGCAACCAACCTCTTCAGCCTCCTTTCTTCGCCTTTTTGTTTCTTCAATTTCTTCCTCATCAAGTTCTTTATAGCCTCCAGCACGACCTCCTCTGAAAAATAGAAGATACAACTCATAGGTAAATTTTCTGTATTATGACCTACGTGATAATATGCAAATCATAAATTTGTCGAGACAATATTAATCAAGAATGCAACAAAATTTGATGACTGCAATGCAACACTCGGCATTGCCCAAGAAGAGTGACAAACTGAAAATATCAAACACAAAAAGTTGGAGAAACCAATCAATTGTTAATACTGTAAAAAGACAAATCAAAACATATGACTAATTAAAGAGTTATGCACAGTCAATCAGCTTAAGTAATAATTTCTGGATTCTCCTACTAAAGCATAATATGGATATAAATGTAATAATTATGAGCCATGTCAAGAAAAATATTGATGACCGGGTCATGTCTTCAATATTTTGATGTTAAATTTTATTTAGCACCAAGCCAATTGCAAGCAGGGACAAAAAAATATATATAAAAAAAGGCAATTATGAAATGCTCAACCATATTGCGAATGACAAACTAGAAAGACTAAGTACTTCACAGCCATTTTAGAACTTTATAAATTACCTCACACCACCCTCATTGTGGCCTGGCTTATTGGTGTTACAAATATTGCACTTTGTGCGCTTAGCCCAGTTAATATTGCCACACCTGCAAAAGGAATCAATTTAGAACACAAACAAGCATAAACATAAAAAAAATGTGAAACAAGAACTTAATACTAACATCTACTTTATTAAGTTCCTCCCTCCTTTGGAGCACAAATAAATGAACAATAACACAGCTCAGCTTAACCATTACAGAGTAGGATGCATTATAGAATTCTTGTTTAAATGAAAAAAATAATTTACAAGGAGCACTCTTGGTTTTCTTTCCTTAACGAGATAAGTGAATCCTGGGAAGGCTGTGGGTTGCTTTATACTATATTTCATCATTCTGTGCAAGACTTAGTTTAAAAAATAGTAAATCAGCACTCATAAAAGGTATGTAAAATTTGAATTTGGCTTACATTGGACAAGACCAATCATTTGGACCAAAAAGCCCTGTAGGTCCACCAACAGGAGGACGCCCACGTCCCCCAGTATCACCCCCACCACGACCCCTCCCTCGACCACCGCCACTGGCACCCATTCCACCAGCACCAGCAGGGCGAGCTGTCCCACAGCGGTTACATACTCCCCGAAATGCAAAATTCACGTTGGAGCAACTGCTTATGAGAAAAACGAGGCACAAGGAGAATTGGTACCCTCAGAGCAGTATTCTTCACCAAGCAAGCAGCAATTGAAACTAAGGACCTAAAAGTGAAAGAAAGAGCTGCTCACCAATATCACAGCACAGACCTTGTATTTGGACACAACCAGTCTCCATCCTGCTGCCAAGCTTTACCCGAAGAATCACCCCGTCCTCTACCTCTCCCTGTGCCATCATTCAAATCTCCACCATTTTCATCGTCACCTCCCACATCAGCTCCCAAACCTGCATCTGCCGCATAGCCAAATGACTGATCAACTGGATCCTTAGTCTTCTGCTCTGCTATGTACACTTCAATGATGCTGCCATGAAAATCCTTCTGGTGAAACCACTCCACAGCAGCCGAAGCTGCATGTGGATCCTCATACGTGATTGTGGCATCACCCTTTGGCTCATTAGTAGCTTTATCCCTGTACAACCAAATCTTTGGCCGACCAGTCCTCTTATCCTTCTGTAAAATTATATAAACAGCAAACATAGATTATTTAATCCTCATACACCAGAACTAAGCATATTAATTACTAGAAGAACTGACAGTATTGAATTCAAAATAATACCTGATTGAACCCCATACCTTTAGCAACCCTATGGTGCCAAAATACTCAGCCAGCATATTCTCATCTGTTCCAGGGGGTAATTTGCAAACATACACTGAGCCATTCAAATGCCCCCCTCTCCCCAAGTAATTCGCCATGACAACAGCAGCAAGCTACTCACACAGTACAGCAATCAGCCATAAATTTTCCACTTTTCCTAAGCATCAAATGAATTATGAAAATATGGCCAAAGATGACAACTTTAACCAAGATCAAATGCAAGGCAAATATAACCATCAGATACCACAGCAAGTTGATATCATGAATAGACTAAAGAACATAATCGCTGCAAACCAGGATCATCCAATCATAGAAGCAAGTTAAATCAATAAACTCTCGAATATTGGACACCATTCAAAACCCGACCTTTCCTATGATTTTATTCAGTCCAAGAAATATAATTTGCTAGAATGAACCATGAACAAAGAGCCATAAGCATTCAAAACAATAGATCCAAGCAAAGATCAACAGCATAAAACCTAACGGGAGAAATCTCTACAGAGTTCAAGGATTCAACAGCAACATAGATTTACAAACCTAAAGTACACACGCAAACAAGATCCCTGAAACAACAATCGCAGAGAATGCAAGCAATTCGGAGAGAGATGGGAAATCCGATATCTCACCTTCACTTTCGAGGGGGAGGAGGAGATCGAGGAGAAGACGTTTTTAGGGTTTCGTGAGAGAAAAAGGGACCGCGCTTGAATTTTGGGCTGCTTTGACGGTTTCCACGTGCGAGTCACGTGATTTAACAGGTGGAGTGAGAGTTTTTTTTTTATTTCTTGTATTTTATTTAATTTTTGAAAACCATTCAAATTATATTTGTCTATAATAATCTTTAAAATATGTACATTTCTAATTCTAGTTAATTAAAAAATCATTAAATCACAATTATTAAACCCGATAAAACTATTAGCGGTCTTAAAAATATTTATTAAATTAAAATCATACATGTATTTTTTGAAATTTATTTTTCTATATATATATTAAATAATTTTAGCATACAAATATTTGTTTACAAGGTGGATAATTTACTTTTCATCATGAGATGGAGTTATCCCTCAACCTTGCATTTGAAAAGAAAAAATTTGCATCTTCCTAATGTAAAACTAATGAAAGTAATTTTTTAAAAATAATATATACATAAAAGTGAATGAAGTTTATTTATTTATTAAGAATAAAAAATTAGAGGGATCAATGATTTTTCTGTCAAATAATGCTACATCTTCCTAATAGTTTTTTTGAATTGTTTAACCAAATGAGGTGGTGATTTATGTGACATCCAACTCCTCCACATATTTTCTTTCCTAATCAACAGTTGAAAAAAATAAATAAAACAAAAAAAAAAATTGAATTGAATTAAAGCTCTAAATCTCGCCCTCGACTCCCGTCCCCTTCTCGTCATCCCGACTTCCCTCTCATCATCATTGTTCCTCCGGATCACAACGTCACCGTTCCCATCCCAACTAACGCCATTGTAGTTTTGTCCCGGCTCCCTTTTGGAATGGTGAAAAGGGAGCCGGGACCGGAATGGCGATATCCAGGATGGGATGATGACGGCGAAGACATTAGCCTTGATGGGACTGCAACGGCGTTAGCCGGGATGGGGACGGTGACATTGTGATCTAGAAAAATAATTTGGTTCCATCTTTTTTTGTTTTATTTATTTTTTAACTGCTGTCTAGGAAAGAAAATGTGTGGAAGAGTTGGATGCCACATAAGTCGTCACCTCATTCGGTTAAGCAATTTAAAAAAACTAGTAGAAAGATATAGCACTACTTTTTTTTTTTGTTAATTAGCATCAGATCGATTATATATCGTCAGTTGTATACTTGTATTCATTTTGAGAAGTGGGGTTTGAACCTTCAATTCGTTAATGTAGGGTGTGATTGTTCAAATTTTGCAAAAAAATAAAAATAAAAATGAGGTGGGAGTAAATCAGGATTATTTATTTAAAACGTGACACGTGTCAAGTTAGAGATGAACGGCTGGGATGAGTCATAACTTGGATATATATATAGATATATATCCCAAAGCCACGTGTATCTCCGATGATCGTCTCTCCCGAAGCAACGGAACGCTGGCCCTCAAAAGCGAGAGAAAAAAATCCCGATTCTTTGAAACCCTAGAGAGGGATTTCGAATCCATCCTTCTTCTCCTCAGGAATCCGAAGAAGAAACCCTAGATTTTTCATCGGAATTGTTGATGTCTACGGCAAGCCAGCCCCAGTTCAGGTACACGCAGATGCCGTCGAAGGTGCTGCACCTGCGGAACCTGCCATGGGAGTGCACGGAGGAGGAGCTCGTCGAGCTCTGCAAACCCTTCGGGAAGGTCGTCAACACTAAGTGCAACGTCGGCGCCAACCACAACCAGGCCTTCGTGGAGTTCGTAAGTTTCATTGAATATTGTCAAGAAGTGGAGAGCTGATAAGACTTCGTTTTCTTGCTTTTCATCTCTATGTGTGGATATTGTTGGCCTATTTTGCTGTATAATTCTCTTTTATGTTGTTTTTAAACCCTCATGTTGGAGAGCTGTTCCTTGTTTGGTGTTTGGAATAAACAATTGAAATGATCTAAAATTCGGTCAAGCTCAAGAAATGGATTTTCTTTTTGTGTAAATATTTTCTTGGCTGTGGGGCTTCTTTCCAAGTTTACAAGTAAAATTTATCTGCATGTCCATGCTCTTATCTTTACTTGAACTTTCTGTTTTCAATTTGATTTAAACTGCTTTTATGTTGAGTATATACATGCAAAGTCTGAGCATTTGTTATTTATTTTTTGATTGATAGCGCAAAGTCTAAAAGTTGATATTTTTCTTGAAGGTGGACCTAAATCAGGCAATTTCCATGGTATCATATTATGCCTCTTCATCTGAGCCTGCCCAAGTTCGTGGGAAGACAGTTTATATCCAATACTCGAACAGACAAGAAATTGTTAACAATAAGAGTCCTGGAGATATTACTGGAAATGTTTTGCTTGTGACAATTGAGGGGGTTGAACCCAGTGATGTCAGCATAGATGTTATCTATTTGGTGAGCCGTATTTTTATTTCTCCATTTTTTTGGTTGCACAAGCTTTTTAAACTGCTGGTGAACTTGCATTTTAGCTGTTTTAACGATTTTATTAATTGGAGTGCAATTAGTATCGGATGAGGAGAAGCTGTATGACATTGGCCTTTGCCAAATACACCTGCTGTTGCTTGTTTATTTTGGCTACCGACAAATTGTACATGAGTAGGCAGGACATGCCATTAAAGGAACAATAATATCAGCCGGCTAAATTGGGAGAGATGTCATGTATGCTTGCCACCTCTTTCATCAGCGTATGCTATTTTAGGTTTGTTTGCTTGATGCCAAGGCTGCAGTGCAAAATTTTAAGCTTCTATGAATGTCATTGCAAACTAATAGTAGTGAGAAGTACTTTGTCACTACCTATACAGTCTTTGTATAAAATCTTACATATATCTATATATATATATACTTGCAGAAATACTATCTGCATGTAGTTGTAGTTATTGAAATGTGGTTCTAATCTGGCTAAATTCTATGCTCAGTTTTTGGATGTTGCAATGTTTATTTTCTATTTGTCAAATGCATGTAGGTGTTCTCTGCTTTTGGTATTGTGCACAAAATTGCAACCTTTGAAAAGGCTGCTGGTTTCCAGGTAAATGATAGCTCTGCTCTGGAAAGTTTGTTTGCTTATCATCAAAAGTGTTTTTTTTTAACTAATTGCTATTTATGTTGGAAAAATATGACTCTTGGACAGGCACTCATTCAGTACTCTAGTGCTGAGTATGCTTCAAATGCGAGAATTGCATTGGATGGAAGAAGCATTCCCAGGTTTCGTTATTGCTGTTGAATGTATTAGTGGTAGTGTTTATCCTAGTTTTTATTTCTTTAATATAGGCGCTACTGAGATCATGGATCCAGGTACTTGCTTCCGGCACATGTCAGCTCATGCTTCCTGCGCATCTCTTTTTCTGCTCATACAGATCTCAATATCAAGTTCCAGTCATATCGTAGCAGGTAATGTGAAACTTTGGCAGTTGTGAAGTTGTTGTAAGGCTTAAATGATGGCAGTTTGCTTTTGGATGATAGTGTAAACTGAAATTGTTTGTAAATAATCATGTAATAAGCTAATTAATTTCATACGTTATTATATAGGGATTAGAGAAGGCCAGTTGTCAGAATTACAGATGTCTTTTACACGTCTCATGGTTGTGTGCTTGATATGTCCCTGTAGTTTAATTAACAGAATTTTTTAGGCATCATTGAAAGTGTCTTTAACACAGGAACATCTAGATAAAGGATCTCTTCTGCTTTCACAATATGTATGCTTCTCCGAGCTTTGTCTCTCTATTTTACAAGCAAAAGATCTGTCAACTATCTAAAACTTTGCAGCTTTTTTGTTTTTCCTTTGTATTTTCAGACCAAGAAGTGATATAAATGTCATCAATACTTCTGACAGTATTTTAATGCTTTGATTGTATATTTTGAAGTATAGCTTTTTTGTGTTACAAATGTTTTGATTTTGGTCAAGCTTTATGTCAGAATCATGTGATAATTTGTTGTTGCACTTTGTAAATCTTTTGCCCTCTCTCTTTATGGGGTAAACTGGTTTGTCATCCATCTTGATGTTGAGTTTAAAATATGCAACATAAATCACTAGGACGTCTGCACAGCATGTATTAGGACTCCCCTGTGTTAGTGTTGAGTTTGAATTTGTTGCCTTTATGACACTTTTTCTTTGTTTTGTTTTTTGTTTACTATTTATTTATTTATTTATGTTTGAGTTTGCAGGGACTACACAAATCCTTATCTTCCTGTCAATCCTTCCGCGATTGAAGGAACTTTGCAGGTTGGACTTGCACAGATTTAAAATTTCCTTTACAGAACTGTCCATGATATTGTTGCCTATTTTTCTTAAAAAAACTATTTGTTGGTTTCCTGATTGGTGTTGGTCTTCAGCATATTGTAGGTCCTGATGGAAAGAAAAAGGAACCTGGAAGTAATGTGCTTCTTGCTTCCATTGAGAATATGCAATATGCTGTAACTATCGAAGTTCTTCATACAGTGAGATATTTTTCCTCATTTGAACTTTTGTTGGATGTTTTAAGTAATAATTATGATTGACTTTCAACATCTATATCAGGTCTTTTCGGCATTTGGTAGTGTCCAAAAAATTGCAATATTTGAGAAGAATGGAGGAACACAGGCCCTAATTCAGTATCCTGGTACATTTTGCTCTTAATTATTTTATTGTTTATTGCTCCATGTGTCTGGCTGGTTGGATGTCATTGTAACATGAAAGACCGTGTCCTTTGGTATTTCTTGTTGTCCTTTTCTTTTTTTTTTTTCTTTTTTTTTAAATAATGTTCACTTCTTACTGTGAAGTTTTATGGTAACGTTCCATTCCAGCTTTCCTTCATTCTCATTTTCCCGCGATGCCATATGCGTGCAATTCTAGTTTATATTGGTGCACATAATAGTTCCTAGTTTGTGCATACCCATATTTGTGGCAAATAACTTCATTTCTTGTTGTATACCAAAGTTCCAATGAAGATTGTTATTTATTTATTTATTTTTCTCAGAATAACTTATATATTTTTGCAATGTGCTCTCATTGCAGATGCCACAACTGCTGCAGTCGCTAAAGAATCTCTAGAAGGACACTGCATCTATGATGGTGGTTATTGTAAGCTTCATCTGACATACTCTCGTCATACTGATCTCAATGTGAAGGTATATATAGTTATCAATTTTGGACTACACATGGTAATTCTAATCTTAACCTACAATGATCCCAAATTTGCTTCAGAACTACTTCCACTGTTCATCAGAACAAACCTGTAGTTGGACATAGGATGCCATAATTTGCGAAATGAATGAGAATGCATGTTTCATTGCATATTTTTGACATCCCCGGGGTATGTTTGCGTGGTAAATCTGCTGTTAATGTTTTCAGGCATACTCTGATAGAAGCCGAGACTATACTATTCCTGATACTAATTTACTTGTTGGACGACAACCTCCCGGAGCACCCTCTTCTGCACCTGGTTGGCAGGGCGCTCCTCATCCTGCCACCATGTACGCCAGCAATGCAACAATGCCTAATGGCCAACTGCCGTCTTGGGCCTTAAGCATTCAGGCAAGCATGCACACCTTGCCCTTGCCCTAATCTGTCAGCATGTAACCCATGCCACCCTGCATATGCCTCAATATGGTAGTCAGCCAGAAGCAGTCTGCCTGCCTGGTGGTGCTGCATCAATTGGTCAGCTGGCTTTGCACTGCTGTTAGTCGTATGTATATATCTTTCGACAATCGTCACCATGTTTGTGGCCATCATTTTTCAATGATGTTGCAAATCATGGGGGTTTTCTTCAGTGCGTTGTGCATACTTTTTTTTTTCTTGGGACCAATGAATATCGTGCAGTCACCTCATATGATCTTTAAACTTGTTTGATCTTCTCTTTCAGGGTGTCGTATTTTCTTTTCTTGTTGTTTACAAGCCCCTTGATACCTTCTTACATGGAGGCTGATTTTTTGTTAGTTTTCTTTGTCAAAAATCAGTTTTGCGTTTGAATCTTCAAATTTTCTAATCAGAAGTGTGTAATTTATTAGTAGCTTTCCTATCCTTTTTTGGGTACATTGTGAATTCATTGATGGGGTTAAAGGAAAAAAAAAAAAACCTAACCTTAACACCTTTACATGGACACAGCAGGTTTTATGGATCTCACAAATATAAGGTGCATCAAGTGTGTTTTTTCCAATGATTTTTTTTCCTAGTTGTCCTCACTCTGTCAGTTTTCTTCAGTGAATATTAAGCAGTACTGCCATGTCCTGACCGATGCAACAAGATGCTCTCCTTTTTGTAAGGTATTTCTCACTCCTATTTTAATTATAATTGCACAATTATCTCATAACTTTTTTAATGTAATTTTCACGGTAAATTTATCCTATAGGCTGAGGAGATAAACAAGCTATTTTTCTTTGTTCCTAATTTTAGATTGTTATCTTTGTTTTTATTGTGCACACGAGTCCCCTTTATCCCAAGTGAGAAGATGTACCATATCATGTAAGAAATAAGAATATCTCATTGAGAATGATTGACCCTCAGCCGCATAGACCCATGGACAATACTGAATGTGAATCATGCTAGAAAACAAAAGGAAAATCAAGAACCAGTATTTTCATTAAGTATATATATATATATATATATATATATATATAATAAAAAAAAAGGATCATAACAAATTCATATCTTATTTATGGCTGCTTTTGTCATAACTTAGGCTACATCTGCAAGTCCTGACAAATGCTTCCAACTCTTTAGCACTTGTTTCTCAGTGCAGCTAACCTCCTCCATGACAAGCCCTTTACCACCAAAGTCCAAAGCATGCCTACATGATTTCCTTAATTACTTGTTTCTTGTGCATCTCAATCACTCAGATAAAATTTAGATCACTAACTACATTCTCTTGTAGCTTATTGATACTCTCTCTAAATGTTTGTCTGCTTTGAGTTCTCTCAAAGGTATCGATAAGGAACACGTCTCTCTATATTACAAGAAGATGCCAATTGGCTTGATTATGTTCAAAAGAAAGCAAAGTGACAATCGCATTACAATAAAAATGAAACAGTTCTGATAAAATTAGCTACCCATATTTGTCACCTTCGAGGCTGCTCTATCATTAGAACTAGTAAAAGGCAAGACAAGACAAAAATGCATGAAAGAAATGCTGTTAGATCTTGGCATTCCTCAAATGAAGAATATATATGTGGCACACTTCCACTTAAATTCATCATTCACATAGCTCCATTTCAGAAGGAAATGGTGGCTCTTAAGCTTCTCTTTGTCTCACTGCTGCCATTATTTTCACCAGTCAATGGGCTATCAAGTAATTGGCTCAGTGCTCATGCCACCTTCTATGGAGAGGCTGATGCTTCAGGAACAATGGGTATACACCAATGCATGCATTGAGTTTTAGTACTAAAAGATGTCTCAAGGATTAATTTTGTTTGCAGGTGGTGCTTGTGGGTATGGAAATTTATATAGCCAGGGGTATGGAACTAGCACTGCAGCACTAAGCACAGCATTGTTCAACAGTGGATCTACATGTGGAGCTTGTTTTGAGATAGTGTGTGTGGATACTAAGTGGTGTTTGTCAGGCTCCATTGTGATCACTGCCACTAACTTTTGTCCTCCAAATTATGCACTCCCTAATGATAATGGTGGTTGGTGCAACCCACCCCTTCAGCATTTTGACCTCTCCGAGCCCTCCTTCCTCAAAATCGCTCAGTATAAGGCTGGGATTGTCCCTGTCTCTTATAAAAGGTAGATATTTTGTTCTTGTTTACCAACATGAAATTATTCCTTAAATACATACAAACAAACTAATCGTATCGGTCATAGCAAGAGAGATTCGTATCAAGATGAAGATTATCATCCATGTCTTGTCTTACGGTGTGCAGGGTTGCATGCAAAAAGAAAGGCGGAATAAGGTTCACAATGAATGGACACTCATACTTCATACTGGTTCTGATCACTAATGTTGCAGGAGCTGGAGATGTTCAGGCAGTGTCCATTAAAGGGTCTAAGACTGAGTGGAAATCAATGTTGAGGAATTGGGGCCAAAACTGGCAAATTAGTGATTTGCTTGATGGTCAGCCACTGTCCTTCAAGGTCACTACTTCTGATGGCCAATCTGTGATCTCTACCAATGCGGTTCTTACTGGCTGGTCCTTTGGCCAAACTTTCACTGGTTCCCAGTTTTCTTAGTTTAATTTGTGCTTTGTTTTCATTATTTGGGATGAGAATTAAGGCATGTCCTTAACTTGATTATCATTGCTATAATCAAAGATTCAATGCTACCATTTGGATAATTCATCAAAAAAAGGTACAATTGACTATTCAATCCCATGTAAAGTCTATTCTAAGAAGCTTAAGTTGAATAGAAAAATCTTTATAAAAAAATAATGCTTGTCTAATGATTAAGAAAATGAATTGTTAGTATGATTGTGAAGTCCTTGATGAGTATCTCCATAGAAGGAATGCCACTGAAACATATAAGGCACTTAAAAACAGAATATATAAGCATTGAACACCACTAAATGTTTGTGAGATTAATTAATGATCATGTAGATAGAATCACAATTACAAATGAAATGAAAGCTAGAGGTCTGACCTTGTATTACTAGAAATAAAATAGAATAACTAGTTACCAATGAGAAGTGGAAACTGGACTTTCCAAATGTCAGCCCTCACACATGCAATCAGGAGCAGGATATGTGTATATGGATTGCTTTGACTTCCTCAACCTAATCTGGCCTTGTCTGTTCCTGTGCCCAGTCTGCACAGCTTGTTGAAATTCAGACCAATCCATGCTCTTGTTCAGAAAGAGCTGTCCTAGCAAAGCCATGTTTGGCCGAATTGTCTTCGAGTTCTCGTAAGTTCGATGACCAACCTAAAAATGACAACATAATTATCACAAAATTTAGGTTTCGAGTGATGTTCGATCAACAACAGTGTTGACATAGTTATCAGAAGGTTACCATGGCATTATGCATGTTTCCAGGAGATGCGGAAATGAAAATGTCACTGTTCATGCTAACATAGTAATCAACAGCAGCTAAAAGAGAAGCCTTTCCTTCAACTTTTGCGAGCTCCTCTTCAGTAGTAAGGCTCTTCTTGTCTTCCATTAAAGGGAAAAGCTTGCGCAAACTTGAGATTCTCGCTTCTCCGCCATAGACCTATTTATGAGATAAGATGTATTTAGCCATGGAACTTCATACGCTTACAGGAAAATCATCGTTTTTTTTTTTTTGCCAATATGTGTGCATGATCAACCTTATGAGAGGCGAGATAAAGACGGGTTTGACTGTCAAAGCCTAAGGCTGCCAGCAACAATCCAATTTCTTCAGGAGTCAAAGGACATCGACCCTGACTCCGCAGCTCCTCATCAGTGAATTGGGAGTTTAAGACTCTCCCTTGCCAGAGCACCTGCCTGTACTTGGCCAAAGCTAGCCTTTCTGCTTTACCTCCACCAAAATCACAGGCTGAATGAGCAGCCATGTCCTGCACATTCACTCAGATCATCATGTGATGATATAACAAAATCAGTGTATTGCTGAATTCTAATCACTCTATCAGCTCTATAACATGCCAGGATTGATACATTACCTTATCAAAGCGAAGATGCAATACCACAAACTTTCCAAAACTTTCACTGTGATTATCATCCACTGGCATCTGTATGAATTCATCTGCACCAGATTGGGGACGGGCTGGATACCTCAAGCGGTGGACAAGGGCTTCGCCTAGTTCGTTGATGTGAGGAACAAAAGTCAATGCTTGGAAGTTGACCTTGCAACGTAATCGTTGGATATCCTCAGGCAAGCTGTCAAAAGCAAGGCGGTGCGAGAAGGGAGCAACAGCAGCAATACCATAACTGGGGAAAGAATGACATGGTTGAGAAATTAAACAAAAATAATAGTTAATATCTGAACTGGAGGAACACACAAATGAACAAGAAATCCAGCCAAAATGCAAGCACTGACTTAATACAAGCTGCACATCATTAAGATTTCAAATATTACAAACCTTTCCAGCACTGGCAAAACATTGTCCAGGTACCAGTTAGCTGAAGCATGAACAGGTGCGGTTTTAACTCTTGTAGCCCTAATTGCTACGGCGTAGTACTCTCGTGTGCTCCAAGAATATTCTTCAGGCAAGTTTCTTACTATTGAGATGTCATCTTTCAAAACATTAATAAAGTGATCCACATCAAATATTTCTTCAAATGAGCTGCAGAAGCAAATATAACTTTACCAATGCATTCATGGTTAGCAAAAGATATATGGTTTGTAATGTTTTGCTAGACATGCCTTGAATCTTTCCAAACAGGGTTTACTTCAAGGTGTGGGATCACAAGGGTAGCATTCAATATTTTAGCAACTGCAACTGCATCACAGATCTGAAAAGTAGAACATAAACTGCAAAAAAATTAGGTATCTATTCCACCAGGAAAAAAAGGCTTGCTGAACCTAAGGAATAAAAACAAAAGGAGGACAAGAAACCCTGGTAATCATTCATAGTCCATATTCATGTACCACGTGATTCTCAAGGTAGAACATACATACCCCCATTCTCTGTTGGTTGAGCCCTCCGTCAAGGAATACTTGAATGTACCCATTTGGCACCTCAGGGAGAACTATTTGCACAGCAGAAAGAAAAAAAAATCTTAAGAAAAATAGGTAGCATTCCAAAGATATTTGAATGTCATCAAAGGAACTTTTAATGGAATGTGTTAGTTCAGGAATTTATATTGATGGAGCACTTAACACAATCAAACACTTACCGGGATTGTTCGGGGTTTGTTTACATTGTTTCCATCCTTGAGGTGGCAAAGGGGCCCAGAGATCAGATTTCTGTTCATTTGACTAGGGAAAAAAATAAGGTTAGAGGAGTCATCATTGTACGTTCAATCTCTGCCAACAACAAAGATTCTTGCATTGTGTCTAATACTCACAATTTGGCGTTGTAAAGCGCCACTCATAAGAGACAAGTGCCTAGGTTTAGGAGAATTCCATTCCTGCATGAAAAAGTTCAAAACTTGATATTACTAAGAGAGTAAAATTTCAGGGGGCTTCTGTATTTAATTGAAAGAAGTTAAGTAAATGCATCTAGCTTTATGTAAAATGTGCATTTGTTTGTCAACAGCTTTACATAAAACATTATTTAAAACTTAATTTTAGAATATTTACAAATTATGAAGGTTAGCATCTTGAGACAACTCAGCACATTGCTCATACAACTGTCTCTAGCTACTCACAATTTACTTCTCCATGTGACCTATTGTCAGTACAGTACAGAATGCAGAGAATAGCTTGAAGGCTGAGATCAACGATTAAACAGAAGTAAAGAATAAAGAAAAGCTAAGATTATGCAAAAGCATAGGACGTAGAAGGCTTGTTATATACCTCAACCAACTGAAATGCACATAGATACCTGATAAATGGGAAACAACAATTCAATGCCTGATAAAACACAGTAGATTCTCACAATCAAACTACTAGGAGGGCAACACCATAATACCAAGCAAGCCTCAACAATGAGCACACAGCTTTTGAAGAAGAATTTCCAAAGACAATCATGAAAAGGGTTCAATTTTAATTTTTTTTTTTCCAACAATCCTAACCATCAAACTGATCGCTTCATGACTGAATAAATTGTTCCACAGAAAGCTGAAAATGGCATACTTTCTCCAAAAGCCACTAAAAACCAGATAATCAAAGATCAATTTTTTTTATAAAACCGCTATACTCGGAGTTAAAAAAAAAAAATCACAAACAACACATCTCTCCTTACAGTACTAAAAAACATTCACATTCTTTCTCCAATCCATTCACCAGATAATTAAAAATCAAGCCTTTTTCAGATTCTAGCCACTGACAATCTCAATGGCGTCCACAATCACAAAAACAACAACTAGAAATCAGAGACATTAAAAAAATACAACACCCATGAAAACCAAAACCATAAAATGCATCCAAAGGCGCCAACTTTACAACAAATCAAACACTTTCATAACTCTCACAACCTCAATGGAAATCCATTCTCCCAAAAGATCATCCCCAGAAATCAATACCAATAAACCCAATCACACACACACACACACAAAGGAAGGAAACATAAAAATCTCACCGAGAACAAAGAAGGAGAGGCATGACCAAGCGGGGAGAAGAGAGAAGGGCAAAGCACCGGAAGGAGAAGCACCAGCAGAGACACATACACCCCTCCACGCTGCAAGTGGTGCTCAAACAAGACCCTCATCGTCCCCACTCCAAATGACGCGCTTCTCTACAGTGAAATCCAAAGCCAATGGCAAAGAGAAGAGAAGATAAAAGTAGTGGCAGTAGCAGCATTCGATCGAGAGGAGGACGAGATCTTAAATAGAATACACGGAAACGTAACTGGTTCTCTCTTTGGATTACGTGGCGAAATATGGTTGGAGGGAATTGGTGTTTGGTGTGATGAGAAAAGAGCGGATTTAAATAGGTGATAAGAAAGAGAGGTTGCATTAGTAGTAGCCGTTGGAAGCGGAGACGGTGCCATAATTTGGACTCGTGGTTGGGTTCAGATGTTGAAGACGGTGGGGTCCATTTTGCATTTCCCTTTCATCATTGAGCCTCTGCAACCTGCACACACAGAAACACATTCATGTGTTTGACCAACGGCCAAGTGATCTATTAGTAGTCGTATTTTTTATAAAATCTTTCACAGTAGTAGAAGCTCATATTTAAGTGAAAGTACATTTTTAAGATTGTGAGTAGTAGTTGTGTGCGAGTAGTTTTTATGTCTATATGTGTGCGGTCCCACTCTCATTTGCTTTGTTGAGGTTTGTTCATATTCTGTCTTTTTTAGCGGCCTAGCCGCTCATCTTGGCATAAAAAATGTTTACCTGTGATTTTAGCTTTGCTTTTTCACTTAGTATGTTTTTTTTAATTAGAAACAAAGTTTTTTTTTTTTTTTGGATAAATTGCAATTTATTGAACAGAAAAACAACAAACAAATGAGGAACTAAACCAAAAAACTAAAAAAACACCTAACCACATCCATCAGATAAGGACAGACGAACAAAGTAACAATAAAACGCTAAAAAAAAAACAAATTAAACTAGACAAAAACAAATAAAACAAGAAAAAAAATAACAATATGGGACAACACTGAGGCCGTTATAATCACGGTCTGGAGCACCATCATCAATGATTGTTAGAGAACCAACAAAACTGAAATTTTGTTAGGAAGGATAACTTCTTCCAAATTAGTTTTTTTTTTTCTTTTTTTTAAATTGTTGGGTTACATTAATCTAAACAATTAGCACATGACTAATTTTACAAATTAACGATTGAAAGGAAAAAGAAATGCAAGAGAAAAATGAGATTATTTCATTATATTCAAATGTTCTAGCTAATCACATAAATGAGAAAGACCTTAAAACCATTAAAATTAGAAAAATTGCCCTTTCTCTAATAAAGATGTGCCCACAACCTAGATGTGAGTAAATGGTCCGCAGTTATTGCATTTGAAAATATAGGACATAAGACATTAATAGCTAAAATAAGTAGAAAATGTGAGAGTATCATTTTGCTGAAGCCTTGTTTGGATAGCCCAGAATTATGGCATAATCCGTACATTATGCCATATTAGCTGTTTGGATACTTATTTTAGAGTATAAAATTATGGCATAAAAAAAATTTCACTAAGAGTGGAATATTTTCTCATTGTAAAAAATCTCTCTTTTGATCCAGCCACCAGTCATTTGTCCATCATTTGTCTGGCTGGCCCCCGGCGACCGGCCACCGGTCCGGCCAACCTCCGGCGACCGGCCACTAGTCCGATTGGCGGTCCGGCCGACCTCTGGCGACCGATCACCGGTCCACCGGGGATCCCACCACCGGCCGGTCAGTATCCGGTGACATGTCGGCGGTCAATTGGTGGTCCGGCCAGCCTCCTGTAATCAACCACCGGTCCACTGGTGGTCCAGTCAGTTACCAAATGACCTCCGGCGACCGGCCACCGGTGATCTGGCCATCGGCCGGCAGTCCACCAGTGATCCAGTTGGCCTTCGGCCACCGGCCACCAGTCCACCGGCAGTCTAGTGGTCGACCAATAGATTTTTGTAATTTTTTATTTTGTTAACCAAACACTCTTTCTACAATAATAAAATATGTCACAATTTCTGTAATAATCATTTGCACTTTCTGCATAATAAAATTATGCCATATTTTTTTATTTTGCAACCAAACAGGCTCTTATTGTTATTGGAGATAAGTATGAAAGTCTAGTTAATTAAAATTTTAGTTAAAAAAATAAATAAATAAATAGGCTTGATCCAATGCAATCCAAAGTGTACTACATTAGCATATTCATTTTATATAGTTTTTTTAAATAAAAAATTTTTCATTGTGGTCTATAAATTTTTTTTAAAAAAATATAAAGATCATTGGCTTCATTTTCCACATATCATACAAATTTTTAGTAGCGCATGAAAACTTTAAAAGAAGAGTTTCATGAGAGAAATAAATGTAAACAAGTGGTGTGCAACTATGACCCAAAGCAAAGGTTCATGTGGAGGGTTTTGTCCTTTTATTGTGAACTTGAGAGAGACAGAGAGTGAGAATAAATGTTATCTTGGTAAGGTTTGATGTGCATCTTCATGTACAGTTGCAAAGCATGTCCTTGTTTGGTCAAAGACTCTTTTCAAAGGGCCCACACCCAAATCAAAGTCAACATTTTGCGTGCGTTTATTAATGTTGTGAAATTAATCTTGACCATCATTAGTTAGTCATTAGAATTATTAACAACAAGTGTATGTAAACGTAAATTATTTAAAATTCAATAAAATAAGCTGGTTTTGGATTTAATAAATTTTTTTTAAAAATATTATTCCATAATCTAAATCAAGAAATTATATGAAAGTAATATTATGTGTAATATAGAAGGCATCTCTATTTTCCGTTGAATATTTCAATTTACTTATAAGTTGTAACCATCAAATTAAACATGAATTATTATTATTATTTTTTAATAAACGGTGTTTTAAGTCTGGTGTGTTTCAACATTTTATTTTATTCATTTTTTATCTTTAATAAAGTGAACAAACTATATTAAGTATGCATAGAGAAGAATTAATACCTTAATCTACTTATATTCTCGTTTTGTGTGAATTAAGATTCGAACTCATTTTTTTCATTTGCAAAGAACCCAATGCCAATAAACAAGAGGTTGTTGGCTTCATTTTTAATTTTTAATCATTATGATTTAAATTTACTTGTATACAAAACTGAGAATGAGAATACAATAAGTTTACTATGAGAAATATTTACTATTAGCTTTGTAGGTAAGCGGTAATAATATAACTCTTATGTGAAATATTGAGAGCTCGACTCTCTTCCAAAACATAGTTAATCATATGGAATATGGATTTTTGCACTTGTTGGAGATTTGAATAACACTATTGTCACAATCTATATTTCATACATGACATAGAATGCTCTTCAATTTGCTAGTATTAATAGAAATACAAATAAACTCTCATTTCATCTCCAATCCTAAAAAAAAAAATCTTTTATTCAAAACTACTAATAAACGTATATATTCACAAAAAATGCTTATGAGTTTTTTTTGTCATAAAGGTAACCGACGTTGACGGAAATGTATCTTAATTTTTTAAAGTGAAAACACATAATATTAAACGAAAATGTTAAATATTAAATAAAAATGTGTGAAAATTTATGTGATTAAAAGAAAACAAGCAATATTAAACGAAAATTATACATTTTAAGCGAGAACTATATGTTGTAAGATAAAATAAACTGGAGTGAGCTGCATTAATTGAAAAGTAAATGTCAGAAAAAAGAGGGACTGTCTGATAAATTTAAATGTTAGAGACATGTGCTTTGAAACTTTCAGAAACTTATAATTCATTTTTTTTTAAAAAAAAAACTCTTCTATTCAAAACTACCAATAAACGTGTACACACACACAAGTAAAATATTAGGAATGGAGTTTTCCTAGCTGAGGCCCGGCCCATTTCAATGGGCCAGGTTGGCAAAACGTTCCTCTCTATAAAAATCCAGGCCTCATCCATGAACACAGTGCTATCAATCCAACGGCCCACAGATCGACGTATCTGGACCGTTGAAAGCAAACGATAAGATCCCTCAAGCTCCCGCTGCCGCGAGTGCCCTCGCAAAACAGCGCCAATGGCGATGGTTCGTCTCCATCTCCCACCCCCATTCTCCTCAAAACCTCCCCCAAACCCTAACCCTAGCCCTCTTTCCTCATCGGAGATCCTCACCTCAACCTCCGACGCCGGCCTTCTCTTCCGGGAGAAGCTGCTCTACCTCCAGCGTGACCTCCACATCGACGCCTCCCGCGCCCTCGCCGCCAATCCTGCTCTCCGCTCCGCCCCCCTTCCCTCTCTTCGTGCCGCCTCTGACGCCCTCCTGTCCCATGGATTTCTCCCTGACGACGCCGCGCGTGTCCTTTCGCACCACCCCTCTCTCCTCACCTCCGACCCTGAGGACCCCTTGATTGCCGCCCTCCGCTTCCTTCGAGGCCCTGTAGGCATTCCCTTATCTCACCTCCGCCGCACCGTCCTCCGCTGTCCTCGCCTTCTTGTCACATCCGTCCCCAACCAACTCCAGCCCACACTCTACTTCCTCCGCCGCTTCGGCTTTGTCGGCTCCCACCGCATCACCTCTCAGACCGCCCTCCTTTTGGTTTCCAGCGTCGAGAAAACCCTAATTCCGAAACTGGACTTTATCCAAAGCTTGGGCTTTTCTTATAAAGAGACACAGAAGATGGTTCTGAGGTCGCCTGGGTTGTTGACGTTTAGCATTGAAAACAATTTCAAGCCCAAGTGGGACTTTTTGGTTAATGAGATGGGAAGAGACCTTAAGGAGCTGAAGGAGTTCCCTCAGTATTTTGCTTTTAGCTTGGAAGGCAGGATCAAGCCACGACAACAAATGCTGGTGGAGAGCGGGTTGTCTATGCCATTGGCAGATATGCTGAAGCTCAGTGATGGTGCATTCAGGGAGCAGTTGATAGACTTAAGAATTGCGTCGCTGGATACGAGGTTGTAGCCCCTTATGTGTCGTGAGTATGTCTTTTCCTTCATTTATAAGTTTCTATACCTATTGTACGTGAATTAGAGAAGTATGCCCATTCAACGAAAATGCCATTCAAAAGCCTTTTTGTGTTGTGATGATAAGAATCATTATGATCTTTTCTCTGAAACATCGTGATTATAATGCAATGGAATGTGTGATTAGGCGCTTTGAATAAAAGCTTAACATACCTGCATTGTATTGTTCTACTTTGCTATCTGAAACCTGATGGTGTATACATGAAAAATGGATTTGGGGAATGATTGACTTGAATAAGTCAAATGTGTGTTTCTGTTTTGCTATAATACAGCCCGGAGTTGTAGGGATGTTACTAGCTCTGTATGTGTCACGGTAACTGCCCAGACATTCTCTTGAAGATATGTATAGATTTGGTGATATGTGTAATAGCAACTGTACTATATTGATGGACTGAATATTGTTTATTTCGTTTGAGTTGAAAGAGCTTGTTTTCCATACATTGTAAATCCAAGAGATTAATATGAAGTAGATTGGTTCTGTTGCGCCTGCCATGGACATAGAAGTGATGTATTGGAAAGAAACCTAGCTTGTAATTCTCATGGAACATATGTGATTTATTGTCCTGAAGGGGATGTTATGATGTGCAATTAACAACATCACATAAATCTGTTATTTGTGCAAATAATTCTTGACTATGTGGTCTATAGCATTTGATAAATTTGTTAAAGGAAACATGGAAGACATATAAGTTCACATCTAATGAGGCACTTCTAGCGGGAGCATTTATTGTTGCACTCAATGCTCCATAAACATGGTGAAGCTTGAAATGCTTTGCCCTTAACATTTATAATGCATTATAAATGATTATAATACTGAAGCTAAGTACAAGATTTATCTAGGACTCGCATGCCATTATTTAGGATCTTTTCAAGGTAAATTGGCATCAACCATTTTTCTACATAGGAAGTTTTTCTTTTTAAGATAGTTAATGAATTAGGAACCTCCTCCTCTTATCTTGATTTGACTCGGATGACTAACCGCATTTCCTACTGGGAGTATTTTGGTTTCGATGCTTTTCTCTTCTTGAAGAAATTCCATGTAGTTACTTGCTCTTTACCTCATCTTATTTGCTCCTCAAAAAAATTTGTTTGTGGCTTTCAAATGTTCTTTCAAGGTTCTATGTGTTTCTTCTCTATGGGTTCCATGATCTAGAAATTTCCCTGACTGAAATTAAACTGTTATGTCATTAACTTTTTCTCTGTTTGATTAGGCACAAACTAAGAAACTACCATTGAACTTAGGAGTTAACTATGACCATTTAGGGTGGTCCTTGCAACATATGTTTATCAAGCAAATGATCAAAGGTTTTAAGGCCTAATATCATGTTCTATGGTTTAACCCCTAACCTGATTTTCTATGCTTTCCGGTCTTTCTACACCAGTTTGTAAGTAGAAGCATGATAAGATAAATCTAATAAGGAGCACTGCAGAGATTTGGGTTGAAACTGATAAACAACCTCATGTTGGTTGGGCGGACACTTGCTTGGAATTTGTGATATGTCTCATTTTTGGTGTAAGCATCACTTGTCGTAAAAGTAAGAAACTGTTGTTGTGGCAGCTATCGGCGCAAGTATCACTCGCTCAATTTGGTATAGGATTTATGGTTTCTTCTTGTGTCAGATCTTAATCTAAGTCTTGAGACCTCTTTGTCATGAAATTTTTGTTTGTTAATCTTTAGTGTTACAAAATGGCCTACGTTACCAGGGTTTAATTTATTATCAAGACTAGTAACTGAGAACTTTGAAATGAAGAATCTTATTCTTAATAGAAAAAATACTAACTTCAATTGCATAAGGAAGCCTGATGTAATTAGAACATCTAAGTAGCATGTGATGTGGTAGGCCTTTTCTTGTTCCCAATGTATAGGCCTAAAGGAAATGGTCCACCCCACCAAGGGACCGCGCAATCATGTATCTCCTAAATAGTCCTGAGGATTGCTTTTGTACTGATGGAACTTTTAGAATTTAACATTGTCAATTCCAAAATCTTTTTCTATGCACAATCTATCACATCAGATGTTCTAAATATTCCTTGCAATATAGCCAGTTGTTAGGGGCACAACTGCAGACTGTGGGAGATTCACAACCAAGTTTGTGAAATTATTATTATTATTTTTATTTATTCTGAAAGCATAATGTGTCTGCTCGTCATCCCTTTCGAAAAATCCTATTGTAGTTTCTATAAACCTCATCTTCATTACCTTTTTATTCATGAAGTGAAATTGAGCTTGAACATGGATCTAGCTTTTTGATCATGTGATTGATTAAGATGTGGTTTGATTATGTCTGTGTTTAGCTCGCTTGATCAATTCTTATATCTATTGGCATCCTGGAAATTCTTGGCATTTTTTTAGACAAAAAAAAAGGGCCCAAAGCACCAAGTTACTGGTGGAAATTTTTCTTAAGCGAGGATGTAATGTACTACGAGAGCTCTGTTTCTACAGTGAATGAAACTTCTTCAACCTGGTAACAAAAAATTGTGTTTGGTATGATCACAGAATTACATTATTATGTCCTGCTGTTGAAGTTTTTCCATCAACGCCTTCTATTTTATCTCCTTGTTAGACATATTCAGTCACCAATGTAGATTAGAAGCAACCTCATGAAAAATTGAACTCTGATCTTTAGTCAGATCTTGAAAAATTCTATTGTTCAGCTTCCTCCACATCAACCGACAGGTATAAAGAATAATAAAGTCACGGCTACAACAACCCTAGAATGCAATGAATTTCTCTGCTGGCCCCAGGCTTCTTCACTGCTATGAGAGTTGGAATGAATATCTACACTAGATCAAAAGCTGCTTAAATAGGATATGAAAAATATACACTCACATTCAGAAAACAAGTATCCTGTTGTCTCTTGTTTTGAGCCACACATGACCGGTGGATGAATTTCGTCCGTTCACACCCTTTTAGAGGATCATCAATAGTTAGTATTTGGAGTGGAAGACCAACCAGTTGAAAATCTTTAATTTCATTGGGCATACACCTTTCCCAAAGCTTCTCAACGAGCAAGTGTGCAAACCAATAATAGATTTGATTTTATTAGTTGCTACCACCCAATAGGGCTTGACCTAAGGATGGATTTCTTTGTGGGTGTGCACATTCTTTAATGACATTTTAAGTGTTTTTTTTTTATTGATTTCAGTGATTCGTGCTTCAATATGTATATAGTCGGTGTCGGTGCAGTCACAACCATAACAGTTATTCCTTGTTGCAATTGCTTGGATGTCCTTTTTGTGTCATTCACTCCCAATTATAGCATCCCATCAAATGTAATCATCAAGCTTTTTTGCCTTTTATTATTTTATACTTATGAGTGATAGTATCACTGTTTGTTTTCTTATCAAGTATAAGTAAATACTTTGCAAATGCTCTCTACATCAATAATGGGGAATTGCTGTTGTTTCTGGAATTAGCCATCCCTTGGAGATTGATATTTGAGTCTTTGATTATACAGATGAATAATATTAATTGGAGTAGAATTTGCATCTAATTTGTCAATAGTTGCCAAAATGGGACACGCATTCGCGAACAGTGAAATGATAGGAGTAGTAAACATGGTGGTAGACTTAATTGGATTACAAATATATATTTATTTGCAGCTAATTGTAAGTCATCAACCAAACCGGATGCAGTTTGGCTGGGTTATGGGAAAATGCCCGGGTAGCCATGCATGTTTACATAAAATAGTTCAAAATTCTGAAATGTTGCCAATGCTAGTGGGTTTGTTTTTTATTATATGAAAGTTGGACGGAATAATGCTCATGTAATGCTTGGGCATGTGTGTGTGTGTGTATATATATATATATATATATTTGGTTTAACTTTGTTATCTTATTATACAGTAATTCTCTACCAAGTGGTTCTGATTCCCAAGACATAATAGTGTATCTGCTATGCTATCGACCATTAATCATTTGCTCTTTGCATGACTTGGTAGAGAATATCCTTCATCTACTCAATGATTTCAGCTTTTGTTTCAATAGTCATCTGTTCACATGTAATTGCATAGGATGCTCTTCGCTACTCAATTGTGCTAATTTCTTGCTTCAGTATCAGACAATGATGTCTGAGCTTTATTTCTTGGGTCTATCTCCAAAGTCTTTACCTTTATTCTTTGTATTCATGGCCCATCGACTACTTTCTTCTGCTTGGCCTACACCATTGATGATGCAAACAAAGCTCTCTTCCTTTGTTCTCAATGTTTCTAACTATTTGTTTGTGGCAAAGTTCAAGGAGCAGCAAGGTACAGGGGGTCCACTAGTCTTGATAGCAAAAGAAGGACAGAAATTGCCAGGTGCATCTCATTTCTATTTGTGATACGTGCATAAGTTTCTTTGGTGCACATGCTATATGGAATGCTTACACCGCGAAAAAACAGCACTCTACTTGTCTTCTTTTCATGCGTCTTTTGTTTTGTCCTTCCTTGGGCCACACGGTTTGAGACAAGAATTTGTTGTCCTACCATCAGTCTTTTGTGGATTAGTGTTTCACTAGTAACCTCTATTTCCCTGCTGCGTATTATTAAAACTGCAATTGGGCAATGGATTCTATTTAGTGATGTGCTTGTGTCTAACATTACTGTATAAAATCATCTATGCTATCTGGATGTCGGTGTGTATTGTTTGATGGATTTTTTGGTACATTGTAAGTATCAGTCAGGTAACTTTCACATCGAATGCTTTCATGGATCAATAGATTGTGACAAAAGCGTTTCCTTTTATTTGACCTGCGTGGTATCTTGCGTGACACTAATGAAAAACCAAAAGCTTACAGTGAAGTCAATTCTATTGGTTCCTCGGCCCTGCATTTCTCACAGAAATCAGCTTACTGCTTTTTCCATGAGATTGGAATGGTGAACGGTGTCCCTTGTGCTTCGTCAATCTTATTACATTTCTGCTTTGACTGTTTTTGTAATTTTTGTTCGTGCAATCTAAGACGATGTGATTTGGATGAGTATGAGGCTTTATTATTTATTTATTTGGTATCAAATGTCAAGGGCAAGTGACAATAATGGAGACTTTGCGCTTGTTACAAGATGAATGTTTTTCCTGGGGTAACTATGATTATATAAAAAAGATGATTCAGTGTTATGCCAATTGTCCTTTGCTCAAATTGTGTGTTGGAGCCTTGTAATAAGTTCATTGTGAATTCTAAAACCTCAGCTATTTTCATGTCTGCATTTTATCAGAGTTCCAGTCAGGATCATCAAATGCGATTTCCTCGTTGGTTGTTCACTATTACTGACGCAGTTAATAATTCTCTGTTTCTGAAGATGATAGACAGTACTGCAGGCCAAAGCAAAGGCAGAGCTCCTTTGGAAGCCCCACCCACCCATGGTTTTTGTTGTTGACATGCAATTGTCCTGGCCAACTGGTAACTTCAGCTTCACCAGTGCAGTGATGCTTCAGGTAACCCCCTTTGTCTGTCTTTGCTGCTGCATTATTATTCATTGAAATTGCTACTAAACGCTTATCGTATTCCATTTGTCATCGCTGAAAATTGCTGCTTTGTTGTTCGTGTGACTCAGTCATTATTCTTCAGGCTCTGCTCTCTTTATATATATATATTATTTCTTGGATTGTCGAGTTGTCGGCACACCCTCCCTCCATTTTCTCACTTCTTCTGGATTGAATGGCGTTGCATATTCTTAGTTCTGGGCCAGCAATTATGCAGGCCAAGTAGGGGGTCCACCCAAGTAGTATTCTCGAGGCTCTGCCCAGACATCCCTGGTGCATGCGTGTTTGTTTGTGTTTGTTGGCTTCCATAGGAATTTCGAAGCCAAGAGATTCACTAGTCAGCATTAACCAGCTTTTGAATCATCTCTCTTTCAGGCCTCTCTCATGGGGTATATTTCATTATCCAGTCTTGAACATCTGCCACTTCTTTTATCATTGATTTTCAGGTCACTTTGGTCTCTCTTCTTCTTCTTCTTCTTCTTCTTTCTCATTTGATTCACTCGTTTCTTTTGTTCTCTGCTTACTCTTGTCATTATTGTCTCAAAAACTATGTCTCTATGTTGATTAATGAATTTTGTTGTTCCTCATCATCCATAAAAGAAGACAAATTCTTTAGATGTATGATCATGTATCTATCTTTATTTATGTTTGTCTAATAGTTTTTTGCTTTTGCATAACACTGTGCTGCTTGTTAGACTTATCATGAGCGTTTCTATTCAAGAACTATTAGCTACTGGACCCCACTTCTGATCAACCTTCCCTCTATAGATATATATGCATATATTTATATATTGAGAAGATAAAGAGAGAGAGAGAGAGATTCTACCCTTCTGAGGTCTATCTCTTCATTCAGGAAAAGGCCAGCAAAGAGCCATGGTGTTTGTTAAACGTCACAGGCTATGTGAGGCAGGGTGATAGCCTTAACTAGAGTGTCGTGAAAGTCCAAAAACCTCTCTCTGAACCCTAACCCTAACTCTGACCAAAGTAGGAAGAACCTTATCAGCTCTGATTTATTATTTACCCTGCCTCATTGTCACGGCCTTCCTGCTGGCACCCATGATGACAATCCATCATAGTAGCACCATTACTTATTCTTGGATAAACTACAAATAAATATAAATTATGCATTCAACAACAAGTGTCTGAAAAACGTGGGGATGATCACAAAGATCATCATCATCATTTGATGAGACTGCATGAAGCATACAAACAAAACTCCTCCAAGAACAAAGATGACTAACAAGCTAAGCTTCCTCATTTGCTTCTGTCTGTTTCAACTTTACTGGGAACCAGGAAAAATAAGGAGGAAAAGAAAGGGAGGGAGTAGTAGGTTCTGTCCATCCATAAGATTTGATAGAAATGGGCTGGTTTTCTCCCATCTCTTTACCCTGTTCCCTGGCTGACACCATTTAAATCTGTGTCTAAATGGTGGTTGGTCACCCCCACACGCAAGGGCAGGGAAGTGAAGGGGTGGGGGAGGACGAGGTCTTTCATGTCTCTCAGCTCTGTGAACTCTGTGTGTGTGTGCGTGTGTGCGTTGTTGTTCATAAATCCTCTGACACTGATGGATTGGACACACGTTCAGATTTCATTTCTTAACCCATTGTTGTAGGACACCCCCACACCCAGCCCTTCTGGCAATACAAGACTAATAAAAGTTGTTCACAAGTTCATCATCTTCTTGGTACATCTGTGTTGGATTGCGTTCTCTTGTATTGTACTCTCCTTCTTTACTCTGTGTGTGTGTGCGTGTGTGTGTGTGTGTTGTATGAATGATATATATTATATATTATCTTTAGTAGTTCAGTTGGCAAGTCAAAAACATAGTTAATTTCAGATCAACATGTGCTATTCTCTTGCAAGTTGGTGAATAGGGCCCTCATATCCCACTTTGAGAGATTAGCTCTGTCTTTTATTGGGGAGGGCTAAGATTCCATATATGGGCAATGTAGGTCTATAGGAGTTAGGAGGGAGAGAGTTTTGATTAGTATCCATCCACACTCTATTCCCCTGTTTTGATGGTGCAATACCACCCATACCTTGCATGTAATTCCAAGAGAATAGTCCAACAAAATCTTTTGAAGTAGACCCCAGTTCATATATGGTGGGGGCCATATCCCTAAACACCAATCATGTCTTTCACCATTAAGCCTACATTAATAGTCAACTAGGCCAATTTTTCCCCATTCTGTTCTTCTAATCACTAGGAAAAACATTAGAACATAGAAAAAGACCTTAATGGTTTTGGCCAAACAGTAAGATTGTGTGATGAGAGCAATCTTGGCTATTTGTTTCATGTCATCACAAGGCTTCCCACTCTTCCTTTCTTAGGGTGGTCTGCAACTATGGGGACCAAAATAGCCCTTGTCCTGTGTCTCCAAGGAAATAGCAATATTAGTGGTAGCTTGTATGTTGTGAGAGGTGGGGGACCCTGTCCTCTCCTCCACTCCCCCTCCATCCCCCATTACATCATAACTAATCCATGCCATGCCAACTTTGGAGTTCTCTCTTCCATATCCATGGCTTTTTAACAACAACCACTTCTAGAATTCTTTGGGAAGTCTCAAGGCTCTATAGAAGGGGAACATCACACACTAGAGCACACACACAACCCTGCTGATGGACATGGATAGGGACTTTGACAGCTCCACTACACCCTTAGTTCACAGAGACCTCCCAACAACCCTCCTTTGCTTTTGATGATAAAGAACAAGTCTAAACTAACTCACTACCCTCCCCACTCCTTGTGCTTGGTGTACCCATTGAACACTCAATTGTAATGAGTTATGGACTGGGGAACGCCATCCAATCAAAGAAATGTTTTAGTTATTCTCCATGATCTTGACTAATAGCTGCTGCAATGGGACACTTGCCAAAGGGTATTCAGCATCCTCATCTGACCACTGGAAAAGATTGTTTCAGCACTGTGTATATATATACACAGACCCTGCATAACTGGATGAGTAACAGTCCTCAGTGTAGTGGTAGTATTTACCCCTTATTATTCAATACTTTATATATATGTTACTTGCCTGTCATCATCATCTCTCTCTCTCTCTCTCTCTCTCTGTGAGTATGTGTTTCCAAATTCAAACATATGCAGCAATTTTTACAGTGGGACAGGCATGCCCATGTCCATGTGAATCCATCATCCTCCATAAATTTCAACTGGGCCTACTACATTAATGAACTACAACACAAGATGGAATGCAGCTTTCAAGAAAGCATAAACCTCCTTACTGTTTGTTACCATCTAGCTAGAATCATTTTGGTTTCGCTCTCCTGGCTTTTAGATATTAATGCTATATTCTCATGAACAAATGAGATGATTACAATGGCTTTCATATCTAACCTGTCAGCTTATCAGGTTTCTGATCACTAGTATCCATTCCAATACAGGCAACATTTATCAGTCATGATTTTTTAGTTTAGTTTAAATGAATACCTACACTCTTTCATTTGCTTCTAACTTTTTTGCAAGAGAGGTCCACACAAAACCTTCCAAACTGTCAACTTCACGTTCTATTTATGCATGCTAACAAGTATATAAATATTTATATATTTATATATATATTTCATTTTCAAACACATGGACTAAGAACAGCCATTGTTAGGCTAGAACTTCAAAGAATGACATGCTTAAAAGAAGCAAGTGGGGGCCATAACCTACACAGACAGTTGAAGCAGATGAAGCCTGATTAGCTGCGCATCATTTAATGGTTGGTTCAGTAAGGTTGTTGACATGTTGTTCTCCATCATTGTTTCCTTTTTAACCTTCTCAAAGGCTCAGTTATCTTCTTCTTCTTCCCTTACTGTGCAGTGGTGAATGGTGATGGTGGGGGAGAAGTTGTAGTACCTTCCTGTGCCACTAAGGACGCCTCTCATTGAAAGCAAAAGCTCTGCAACTGGGATATTAACTAATGGTGCTGAAGAAAGAAGCCATGGCTAGCTGCTGAGTTTTTCAGGAAATGAGGCACAAAAACACTGCTTTCCTCTTATGGAAAACATCTTATTTTCATTATTTTAATTAAATAATATCAAGTTAAGTTTGTTTATGATATAATGTGATAATGCAAATCAATGTTGGCCTGGGTTTCTACTAGTCAAGAGAAGTATATAGTTCATGTCATTCTTCTCGTTATGACTTGCCTTTCACTGTTGGGTCTATTTCAGGTGGTTAACTGAATCCCAAGTTAACCCACTTCACAAGTTAAACAACTCTACAGACATGGAACCAGTCACTTCACCTAAGAAACCCTAGTAGTTGGTGATGTTTATTAATTTATTTACTCTAGTCTGTCATGGTTCTCTATTAAGCTGCCCTTTGAAAAGAAAGCTACTAATGTTGTAGGCCTCTGTAGGGTCTCATACAGGTCTACTACCAGACAGAACAGTAGAGTTTTCTTTTGTCAAGGGAGAGAGAGACAACCATGCACCAATTAAAAGAGATAGAAAGAGAAAGAGAGAGAGAGAGAGAGAGAGAGAGAGAGAGAGAGAGAGAAGGTGTATATGTATATTGAGTATTCCTTACAGCTCACTCGTGTGAGTAAAGACATGCACACGTGTGGACTTGAGTTTTGGGGTCTAGTTAAAGAAGTGGTAGGGAAGCTGAGTGTTGAGGGACCATGAACACACTTCACTACTGCTATTTGCTCCTCCTCCTCCTCCTCCTCCTCTTGCTTTCCTAGTATTTTTTTTTTTTTTAATCTCTCACAAGATGGCTTTGCAACAGTGCAATGACATGCATGGTGGTTTTATGAGTTGCTGTTACTCATCTTCATCTTTGTCCAATGGAGTGTTTGCTGAGATGTGCTCTCTCTCCATCAACCTTGAATCAAGCACTACTGAATTAGTAGGTAAAGATGGCAACAAGAACATTAATCATGGGGAAGAGTACTGCAGAGATGGAGACACCACCACCACCACCAATGAAGGGTCTCAGGTTAGTGATTGTGGTCAGTCCAAGCTCTGTGTTAGAGGCCATTGGAGACCTGCAGAGGACTCCAAGCTCAGAGAGCTTGTCTCCCTTTATGGCCCTCAGAACTGGAATCTCATTGCTGAGAAACTTGAAGGCAGATCAGGTTCTACTACTTTACTTTCAAAACTCTCAAACTGCTCTCTTTATTTATTTATTTATTATTGATCATAATAATTTTGATATGGTTTGAAGGGAAGAGCTGCAGACTTAGATGGTTTAACCAACTGGATCCGAGGATAAACAGGAAAGCATTCAGTGAAGAAGAAGAGGAGAAGCTAATGGCAGCTCACAGGTTGTATGGGAATAAATGGGCTATGATTGCAAGGCTTTTCCCTGGGAGAACTGACAATGCAGTGAAGAACCATTGGCATGTGATCATGGCCAGGAAGTATAGAGAACAGTCCACTGCTTACAGGAGGAGGAAGCTCAACAGGACCTTAATGGAAGAAGCTACTACACCACCTTCTCACTTTACTCATCCCTTCTCTTTCCCTGCTCCTCCTCCCATTGATGCATCTCCTTGCAACTTCTCTTCAGATCAAGCTCCTTTTGATTTCCTCTCTGTCTCTTCTGGTACTGTACTGTTCTCTACTACATGATCCATATACTAGGGTTTCTGTGCTTTGTCTGGTTTGAAGCCACAAGTTAATATGATTTTTTTTTTTTTTTTTGCAGGTTCTAATGACAATAATAATAAGAGTAAGAGTACTCAAGAGAAGCCAAGCTTTTACAAGGATGAACCATTGATAGGGTTTTCCCCTCACTCTCCTTTCATGCTTGCAATGCAACAGTCAAGCTATCCACACTATTATTCAGATTCCATTGCAGCAGCAGCAGCAGCAGCAGCAGCAGCTCAAGGTTCTTCAGCTAGTGCTGATCATTCTTCATCTTGTGAAGGGAATATGTCACCACATTTCATAGATTTTCTTGGAGTAGGTGCCACCTGAATCAAAGTGAACATCCAAGAAGAAGTCTTATAATTAATTTGCTGAACTTTAGCTATCTGTTATTCACTCTCTTCTTCTTCTTCTTTGTAACTTGTCAACTTAACTTTGTTGGAACCAGAAACCTTCAAAGTTGGAAAATAAAAGATTCTAGAGTTAGTTAACTAGTTTAGCTACTCACTTAGCTCCTCTTTCTTTCCTATCTTTGCTCTTATTTTAGCTGACAAAAACTTACTAAAGCATAGTGGCATTATGTATTTAGTTATTTCTTGTCATGTTTCTATTTCTGCATTGGATCCATTACTACCATTTCCATTTTGTTCATCCACCCTTCAATAACTTTGCCTTGTGTTTTCTTGCATGCATTGGATATAACTCTACCCATTCTTATTTTTTTCATTTATTAACTATAAAACATTCCTCTTCCTAGAGTTTATACTATACATATAGGTCTTGGGAATATCTATGTCTAAACTAAATTCTAGTCTATGCTTTCATAACTACACATATTTTTACACTACGTTGTATCACCATCCACTATATATATATATATATATATATATATATATATATATAGATATCATGAAATGTTCTCAATTTCATGAAAACAAATATTCTCTCTCATGGTCATGGAAACAATATAATAGGACATGCATTTAATAACAAAGGAGTGACAACAAGGAAATCATGGCAGGAACTCATGCTTGCTCCTTCATAAGTAGGACCATGGAAGACCTGCAAGCTTGTTTATTCCATCCCAAACCATGGCATGCTGACAGGAATTATAATCCTTAGTGTATATACAACACTGATCTGTGCATAAATATTCACATACACTTATCAAGGTCTGTGATCCTTATCAAGTATTAGGATTTCGACAATTAATTAAAGCCGGGTATTTGTATAGCCTGTTTTCGACTTTGGTATTTGTATAGCCTGTTTTCGACTTAAAAGTCGAAATTTCGACTTGTTTGAGTGAAATAAGCTTATGAAATTGGGACATCCAACCCAAGAAAGATCACTTTACTGCTTCCTCGCTTCCTGACTCTCTAACATTCAGGCATTACTTTTGCTTTTGGCTCTTATTGTGCAGCAAAAAGTATATTACTACTTATGATATATATGATATCAAATTACGCAATGCTTGATGAGCAACACTGCCATCTCTGATCATTTTCACACAATCTCCAACAATTAATTACCATTCTCAATTGTAACTTATACATCAGCAAGCAGAGGGAAAGTTCTGAGATTCTGATAAATGTGCCAAATGTTTATTTTGAAATTAACAATACATGCACTTATAGATAACCGTTCCATGATCATAAATACAATTGTTGAAGTACATGCAAATGACACCTCATCTGGTCGGAAATCTTGGCATGCTTACTTTAACCACCTGAAATGTATTGAATAAAAAATAACTGAGTCAAATCCTAATGTCTGATAGACAAACCAGAAAGATGTGTGAGAGATCTGAAAATCCAATGTAGAAAACAAATAGCATGCAACATTAGCAAAAGATTTCACACATTTGAAACTCAAATGACTTAAATAATTTGTATAAGATGAGTTTCAGTTCTATGAAATTTGCTAATTCTGAGTATCAAATAAGAGAATTTGATCTCATAGGTAATTAATGTTATTGTGACAATCATTGTTAATGGGCTATTTAGTTCTTACTTATAACTAGTAGGAGATATATATATATACTGATTGAGTAAAATGACAAAAAATCCTAGAAATTGAAGAAGACGCATATTGAACAGCTCTTTGGACCAAAGTATCATAGAAACCATCAAAAGTAAAAGAACTCTATTCCTTTTGGAAGTAGAATTCTATTCAAACAGAATCAAAGTGCAACAAGCCAAGAACAAAGAAACAACAAAACATCAGCATAAAGTTCTTTTCTTATTGATATGAGAGAAAAAAAAAATACATATAGATATATACGGAACAATTTCTCTTCTTTTTTTTGAAATGGAAGTTACAAATAAAAGCTTTTGACATCAGCTTCTATCAATCAGAGACCAACTTTAACTGTGGTCCAACTGCTGCGTGGCAATACACACACAAAATCAGACAGGTTATCCAAGTTAACATTAGGATGCTTTTCATGTCAAATAGAAATTCAGAAGACAACATTGCCATAAATTACTGAAAATTATTGTGAAGCATTGAGAGAAGATATATTTTTACATCAATTGTATGGTTTGCAATAATAACCTGTCTGTCCTATCTATTAATAAAGCCACTGCTGTGACATCTTTAGCATGAACTTTCAGAAAAGGAAAAACATCAACAACACAAGAACTAGCTAGCAAAGAGACATGTTTCTGGTTATAAAAAGAATCTTATGAAATCAATTTAAAGTTACAGCAATCAACATGTAATCTAAAATCACAGTTAGAAACTTTGTCATGTTAGACACATATAGGTATTCTTTTTGATACTAGTGGGTAAGCAATGGGGTCATGTTAAGAAAGAGTATAACAGGAGAAAGGAGGTTACAAGGAATGACTTTCAAAGTACATTACAATCAGTTGCTGAATAATAAGCAACTTCCATTCATCTTGAAAAGACTAATTAACTTACACTGTTTTGCAATAACTGATCTTGCTTCAAAGTTTCAGAATAATTAGATGATATAATTAATTGGTCTGCTCAAGAAAGCAAAGGGTTTTATCAAATAATTAAAGTATCAGCATTGTCAAATTCAGAAGTATCTCATGATCTGTCAAACCATTCAATTGTTTTCTCTCAAAACATATTGAAATTCCACAAGGTCTTTTTTTTTTTTTAAAAAGATCAAGGTGAGCTTTATTCAACATTATATTCACAAAGATCATCGTCTTATCAGACAAAAATGTCCCATCTTAATACATGACATATAGTTCATGTTATTTGTTTCTGTTACATAATCTAAAAAGAAGCACATTAGCCGGACTAACAAACCATAACCACATTCAATTATGATCTAGCAGATGAGTCGACTCTTGGCTTCGTATTTTTCTTGCTTTTCAGTTTCTTTTTCCCTTCTTAGTTTTGAAGTGTTTTACCCCCCAAGTGATTAACTCCGCAGTTTTATGTTGATGTTTGTTGTTTTAATTTTCATAGATTCATTTGTATTGGTTTCATAATAAATAAATAAGTGTTTCATTCACTTTCTTTTAAAAAAATTATAATCTAATACGAACAATAATTCTTGCAGCTCAAATAAAAGGATACCATGAAACTGTAAAATTTACATTTGATTCATCAAATTAATGACAAGCAGTGCTCATTTGTCAGTAATCCTACATGAAAGCATGCAAACATTGGATTCTTGAAAACATCAAGATTGATCTTTTGACAACAAACAATAACCACATTCAAGTATGATCTATAAGAACCCTAATTTCTAGTCATTTTAAAAAAATTTACATCTAATTCTTAAAATTAGCCACATTTACTCAATTCCTCATGCAAACAAACATTGAATTGTTGAACATGAAGATTGAGTTTTGATCATTTACTTGAACAAATACATAAAGACCAAGTTCATCAATCTTGAAACTAACTGACTAATTAACTAACAAACAAACCCAAAAAAAAAAAAAAAATCAAATCAAATCAAATCAAATTCAAATAGCAAATCAATTGAAAAAAAAAACGAAAATTATTCAAATAAAGGAAAAGAATTGGAACATGATTCAAGTGATAATTAAAAAGGAGTGACAAGAAGAATCCTGAACAGAAGTTAGGGTTTCTACCGGACTGAACCACTCCGACAGGCGTGCAGAGGTTCCCGACCAATCAACACCAAACCCAAACCCGATAACCCGTTTAGAATACGACTTGTTGTGGATGGAATCTCTGGTTATAGATTCATGATCCAAAGCCCATCTAACAAAATTAGTTAGATTCTGTGGTAGATACTCAAATCTATTGTTTTTTTTTTTCTTTTTCTTTAAATAAAGCGTGGAGCTCTTTGAAAATAATTTATTTATTTTCAATTATTTATCATAAATTGGTTTTTACTGCTAATTATCTATCTTTACCATATTTCAGTACAAAAGTTTTGTCCAGTTTAAAACTTTATTTTATTTTATTTTTTTTTGTTTTTGTTTTTTTTTTGAAAAAATGGATAAACCACAAAATTTAAAACTTTATTATTAAACTCATATAACTTGTTAATTTAAGATGACCTAATTAATAAAAAATATATATATATACATATATATATATATATAACTTGCACGTAATTATTACAAGTGATAATTAGATATTTTTATATTACATAAACGGTGAAAATAAAAGTGAAATATAATATTACAAAGAACGTTCAATAATGACATTAATGGGTCGAGGGGTCATTTGTCTATAGTCGTTTTTTTTTTAATTATAATTATTTTTCATTGAATATAATTATTAGAGATTAAAAAATATTTTTAATAATAAAATAATTATTTATTTTTTAAAATATATTGTAAACAATTATTATTATTCACGTTAAATTTTTATGTGCCAATCAATGTTGTAAAAACCGGACCGGACCGGCCGGTTCAACCGGGAACCGGCCATTAAACCGGTCCGGTTAGGCACATAAAACATGAAAAAACCGGACCGGCCGGTTCAACCGGTCCAACCGGTGAACCGTTGAACCGGTTGAACCGGACCGGCCAATTTTTTATTTATTTTAAATTTTTAAAATCAAAACCATTCCAAAAAACAAAAAAACAATATATTATATACTTATATTTTATATTATTTCTATTTTTTATTGTTGTTTTTGTTGTTGTTGATGATGTATACTTATATTTTATTTAATTATTTATTTTTGAATATTTGTTGTAAGATTGTATACTTGTATATTTGTATTTTGAAAATTCAATTTTATGTAGAATTGAGATTTTGTGATCTTATAAAGGCAATATAACTTTGTAATATGTAATTTGTATTTTTTTTTTATTTTAAATTAATTTATAAATTATTTTTTACTTATTTTTTATTTTTTTAAAATTTAAAAATTTATTTATATAAAAAATAGTAAATCCGATTGAACCGGCTGGTTCAACCGGTTCAACCGATTGGACCGTGAACCGGTTGCCTAACCGGGTCGACAACCGGTCCGGTTTTTAAAACATTGGTGCCAATAAACAAGGAAAGAAACCTCATCCACATCCTACACAAAGTTGAGGTCCTCTTCCCCTGCTTTATTGATTGTAGTGTATAATTCAATTTTATTTCAATCTCAACATGGTTTATCAATTTTTCTATTGAACATATGGCTCACTTCTTAATAAACACACACGCACACACACACACATATATACAACTGATCTCCGTTGTCAATAGAGTATAAATCAAATTACATGTCCAAATGAATTCCACTCATCATATCTTGATGGAAAAAAAAACATGGACTAAAAAAGAGATAAGGTAAGTTTGAACAAATTAATCATTCAGCAAAAGCAAGAAGACTCCATGAACTCAACAAACTCATGGAAATCAATCCTGCCATCCACGTTGTGATCATGCATGTCAATCATCGTTTGGCATGCATCCACGTCCACTCTTTCTCTCAACCCCAACATGCACAAAACTCTCTGCAACTCCACTGCATCAATGAATCCATCATTATTCTCATCAAACACACCAAAAGCATCCCTCATCTCCATCAAACTTGGCTCCTTCTCTTCAAACATGCTGGCGAGTTCATCAAAACCCATGTATTCCCTAAGTTGTGGTTCATTACTAGTACTCACACAAGACATATTCATTTTCTCCAAAATCATCTCCACATCTTCTCTGCTGATAACTTTCTGCTGGTTCACAGAGCTCTTCATCTTTTCTTCAGTGAAAGATGTTGATTTGAACAAGAGTTCAGCATGTGATCTCAGAGTTGATGAAAGTCCCTTGGGCATGTACTTCTTTAGCATGTATATGATGTTGAGGACTATGTAGAGGTAGATGGTGTTTGGTACTGATGACATCTCCATTGTTGAATAGAAAGGGAAGAGATGTTTTGGTTGTTGATGTTGGTTTGATGAGGAGATGAAGGTGTTCATATGTGTGTGTGTTTGTGTATCTAGGTGTATATATAAAGATATATATAAAGGAGATGAAAATGGCAGTCAAGAGAGAGGAAGGTACATGGATGGTGGAAAGAAGAAGATTCAAAGAAGGAGCATTGGTCTCCATTGGTTGTGGAATTATTGGTTTTGATTTGACTTTAAGGAATTTTCCTTGAAGGAGATGAGAACGAAGGTGACAAATAGGTTTGGCCATGTATTTATTCTTTGGTTATTTTACATATATACCCCCAAAACAATCTAAAATTACACAAATAATTTATGGCTCACTATTTTATAAACCAAAATCTTGTGCACCTTATTAACTAAATTAATTTCAAATGGTCATCAATGATGAAATACTTGACTATTATACGTGAGGTTAAAAGTATTAACTCTTTTCTACTATATGATTAATGTTTAATAATAAAAATGTGTGAGTTAATTTGTCCATATTTTTAAAATAATAATAATAATAATAATAATAATAATTTCTAATGTTTAACCTCTCAAAAATCTTAGTATAAATATAGTAACTATTTATTTCTTTAAATATAAACAAACTTTATTTTATTAATATTTATAACTTTAAAAAATAATTTTATATATGTATATATAATAAAAAAGATTATTGAATAGCGATAATTGTCCCCTACTTTAAAAATCAAAGGTGATACATTCAAAAATTTTAAATTTAAAACTTGATAAAAAATAATGGTATTGATAATGAATTATCGATTGTGGGTGGGGATTCATAGCCAAAATTTATATATTTTTCCCCGGATAGAGTGGAGTTTTCTAAAAATATAAAAATTCTTAAGAAAAGATTAACTTTAATATGAGAAATTAATTAAATTTAATGATAAAAAATTGAAGACCAGAATAGATGAGAAGGGTCAACAGGAAGACGCTTTCGTTTGTTGGTCCAAAATAATTTAATGTTTAATTCATTGAACACATGATGAAAGATTCATGTGGTTACTACTTGGCAATGAAAAAGCAGCCTCCGTTTTAGGCTAATCCATGGCCTAGTCTTGGTCTTTAGTCAACAAGAATTTTTATATTCTTAATATTTAATATACTTTACACTCAGTATATTAAATATTTAGATTCATTGTGCGTGACCTGATCACAGGCTAGATTTTTTTAATTCATTTAATGTTTGGAAGGGGATGGTAACTTTTTGTTTTGGATTTTTGTTTTGATTTGTAATTTGAGACTTTTGTATTATATTTAATGGACTGTTTTTATTGTGTTCTTTTTATTTAATTGAAGTAATTTATTCAATTTTTCAAAAATATATGTATATATTTTACATTCAAATAGTAAGTATATTTGTTCTTAATGATACCAAAGAAAAGTGAGTTATTATAAACTATATATATATCTGTTGTTCTACTAGTAGATTTAATAAAATAGTTTTAATTATTATAACTCTGGTTGGTGAGTTATTCGCTCACCAAATATCCACTAATTTAATCCGGCATGAAAATAGATTAATTGTTTAAATAAATATATTTCTTAATTAATTTAATAAAATTACTAATACTAATAAACACCTTCCATTAATATATTAATTATTATTATTCGATGAAGGCCGGCCCAATTGTTATGAAGCCTGACTCAGAGTGGGCTTGAGCTCAAGGCCCAAATAAGCCACTTCTCCCCCCTCCCCCTCTCTCTCTGATAAAATGTAGACAAGCCACGTGTTAGTGACATGCGTACGAGCCAAGGATTGATCAGCCAAGGATAAAAGGTTGAGTTGTGAGTCTGCACCTACAACCTATGATTTGTCACCATCACTATTTGCATCAAGTTTTGAACTCAAGATTTTTGTTTGTATTAGTTTTGATTTTTAAGTGGGGCGAAATATTACAAGGCTATAAGTACTTTGGTCTGTGTCAGTATATATATTTTATTTATTTATTTGAATTTTCTAAACATTTCACAGGATTATTAATGCCTTGTTGCATACTATTTCCGCATTGAATAGATCTATTCCCTCTTAATTTGACTTGCTATTTTTTATTAATTTTATTGGTCTTCTGATGTGAATGGTTTTTAGATGTGCATTATGTTTAGAAAAGTAAATGGAGGTGTTCCAAATATTAGTTATGTAAACTGAACTATAAGTAGTGCTGACCTTGGTTCAGTTTGAGCAACTGATCTGAATAAGAATAGTAACTATTTAATGATTTTAAACTGAAGTGAAACCTTTAATAATGATTATAAAGCTCTACAAGATTTTTGCATGTTAAAAACCAAAAGAAAATGAACCGGAACCGAAACCCTGGTTCCTGTTCCATTTTATTTTTAAAATAATATATATAATATATATTATAATATATTTTGATTAAACACAACCGAACCATTTTGTAACCAGAATGAGTAAGACTATAATTATGTTTTGGTTCCAGGGTAAAATTGGAGCCGCCCATTTAGAACCAGAATTGAACATAAATTCAATCTAGATCCAGTCTAACTATTAGTATAAGCTAGGCTAAATATATACTTTTAATTTTAAACAAAGCTCTTCTGATTATCATAGCTTTTGATCAAAAGTGAACCATAAGAATGACATATTTTGGACTTTATCTCTAGAGTTACTCATGTATAGTATTTTATAGTATTTTATAGTATTTCTTCATTGATGATATCTAATGATAAGTTTACATCACACATGATTTATTACTTTTATAATTCCTTAATTTTTAGTTAAAAAATTCAAGTCAAACAACTAGTTCTTTCCAAGTGTTTGAACATCATGTTTATCTTGTATCTACATAAATAACATGTGATTTATTTTCTATTTCAAATTAAGTCACTTGTTTTTTTATATATAGAAATATATCTCAAATTATTTTCTTATGTAATATAGGAGAAATATATCTCAACTGATCCACTATTAGTACTTTCATGTTTCATTTCCTTATAATGGTTTATATTTTTATTTTTCTATTTAATTGTTTTTTGTGGTTTGACCTATCCACTTAAGATGAAATTATTGATGTAATCCTCCTTCATATTGTTTATTTGTAAATTTTTATAAAATTTTTAATTAATTTAAATGATTATGTATTCCTGTAATTTTTTAAAAATATTTATTAATTAATTTTAATTAATTAATTAATTAATTTTAAAAAATTGGTTAATATAATAATATGACATCAATTACAGGATGTAGCCCATTACCTTGTCCTAATAGCAATATATATGGTAGAATACCTTTTTTAGTCCCTGTATTTTACTCAATCTGCCCCTTTAGTCCCTATCTTTTAATTTGTCCTCAATAGGTCCCTCTATTGTTGAAATCGGGCAAATTAAGTCCAGCCTCTCACAGCGTTCTTTGCTCCGTCTATTTGTGCTGATGTGTCATTTTCACTAATTAAATATTAATAAAAAAAATATTTTTTTATATTTTAGCTTCTTCTCTAAATAAACAAGTTCGGATCCAAGATCCGAACCCAATTACCCTCTCTCCCTCTTCTCCCTTCATGCTCTTTGCCCTATCCTCTCCCTCCAAAAATTCCAAGAAAAAAACTCCATCAATATTCATCTTGAAATCATCTCTACTTATCTTCTTTTTTTACAATTGTCTTCTTTCTTTACAATAGGAAACAACTTCTCAAGCTCTCTCTCTCTCTCTCTCTCTCTCTCTATATATATATATATATATATATATATTATTCAAACAATACACTTCTTATTCTTTATCTTTTTCTTTAACTCAGTTTGTTGTGGGTTTGAAGATATAATTTCTTTGGAGAAATGAGAAGAAGAAGAAAGAGATGGACGTGGTGTTGCCGAAGGTTCATCGAAGGGTGGTGATCATGTTGTGAAGTGTATCAAGAGGAGAAGAAGAGAGCCATCACTGCCACCAATTTCAGTTGAGCGTCATCATCTTGGTTTTCGTCATCTAGGTCTTCATTTGCCGCCGTTGCCGCCACCGATGGTTGGTGGGCTAGGGTTGGAGGGAGATGATGAAGAGAAAGGGTTATTGGGTTCATATTCACTAAACCAGTTCATTTAGAAATTAGGTGAAAAAAATGTAAAAATAATTTTTTATTAATATTTAATTAGTGAAAATGACACATCAGCACAAATAGACGGAGCAAAAAAACGGCTGTGAGAAGCTGGACTTAATTTGCCCAATTTCAACAATAGAGGGACCTATTAAGGACAAATTAAAAGATAGGGACTAAAGGGGCAGATTGAGTAAAATACAGGGACTAAATAGGGTATTCTACCCAATATATATATATATATATCTCTTGCATCAAAGAGTAGTTTAGATCTCCAAATGCAAAGTATCAACATCCCTCTACAGGAAAGATTCCTTCTTTCTTTTTCCTTCCTTTCTGCCAAAATACTGTTCATGAGACAGCACAAAAACATCACAAAGTACTTGCTTTCATATACATTATACACAATGTTCTTATTTTCAAAGGAACCAAGATAATTTATTATTATTATGTTCTGTTCAAGTAGCAACATGCATCAGTAAAAGTTGGTTATAGTGCTGCATGTTAGGTATGTGTCCATTTGAACCTTTTTTTTTTATAATTTATAAAAAGAAAAAAATCCCAAAAAATTGAAGAATAATACACAAATACAGTCAAAAATAAAACTTGAATTTTAGTTTAAAAAATTGATGAAATTATCAATAATCTCTTGATTTATTGACATTGAGTTTTTTACATAAAATGTTCGTATTTTTAATGAAGAGACAGATTTAAATCTCAGCTCACGTAAATTGAGAGTATAAATGAATTGAAATATTAACTTTTCATTTATATAATATATCGACGTGATTTGTTTATTTTATTAAAAATAAATAAAATTTTAAATATGTAGGTGTTTATTAAAGTAATTAATAGTTTTACATTAGTTAAGTTGCAAAATATTAATTATAAAGTGGACAAATCATTGTTTATATTATTCACAATGTATGTGAAAAAATTACCTTATTCACAAGACTTGCATGTTCTACTGTGGGACTATACAAACTTATGTGTTCTCACCATATTGACTTGAGTTTTTGGGTTGAATCAGACCGAGTATATTTGTTGGTATCTAAAGGTATTAACTAGCTGATGAAAACATATAAGAAAACAAAACATTGGAAATTATATGACAGTAATGCTTCATTTCAAGTATCAAAACAAAGAAAAAAAGACAACCATGCTCTGCTACATCTCCAAGGAATCTAAGAACAGGTTTCCAAAGAATGAATGGATGAATGAATGATAAGGTTACTAATTTAAGTTGATTAATTAGCATCTATCAAGATAGCAATGATACACAAGGAAAATTTCGGAGAGTGGGACATATCTGTTTGTTCTTTTCTTGATTCCTTTGCATGCTTTTGGACAATTGAAGATCAACTTTGATGAGCAATTGACAAATTATTGAAGATAATTTTACCTACTGGGGTCTCTCAGCATCATCCTGGAATCTACTTTACTTGTTTCCGAATATATTAAAGCAACAAGCATTCACAAGTACATTATCTACTTCTCTGCTCTAATCTTCACCTTTAATAAAAATCTCAATTAAGAATATTAATTATATTGGTTTTATGTATGATAATGGAGTGTTTATAAGTTGTTATATACATGGACTAAGATCTGGATTAGATTCTTTTGGTTCTGAAATCAATGGAAAAAGCCAAAAGCAAGCTGCCACCTTCATTAAACAATCTCTGTTTCTTCTGATTTCTGGAATTTCATTGCTTTCAGAGAAGGAACAGGGGGGATTCAAACATTTCAAAGTTATGTATGTGTTTTTGTGTTTGTGCTTGTGTTTGTTTTTGTGGTGGGGCTCTCTTTCTTTCTTTCTTTCTCTCTCTCTCTCACATACACACATACATAGATTAAGAATCAAAGCAAAGAAAGAGAGACGTGGGAAACCAGCAAGGAAACAATGTATATGCTTTTATCTTCTTTTTTTCTTTTCTTTTCTTTTCTTTTCTTTTTTTCTTCTCTCCTTTTGAGAACCAAATTTGATCTGTTTTGCTTTTCTCTGTTTACTGCCTCAAAGATTCTCTTCCTTTCAAGTCAAAGAAGTGAATGAGAAAAAAGAAAAACAAAAAAAAATATAAAATAAAATAAATAAAGGAAAGAAAGAAAGGAGAAGAATAATAGAAGATGGATGATGAGAGGAAAAAGATGAAGCCAAGCTCATGCATATATTCTTCTAGTCTCTTCATTCTCTTCAATTTTTATATCTCATGTCTTCAATCTTAGAGACATTTATTTTCAGGAAATGCAGAGCCAAGTGAATAGTGCAACTACTAATAGTAATCTCTTATCTGTTGATGCAAAGCCAAGGCTCAAATGGACTAGAGAACTCCATGAACGTTTTGTTCATGCTGTTTCTCAACTTGGAGGAGTTGAGAGTGAGTTTTCATACCTTGTTTATTGATGTTTTTTTTTTCTCCTTTATATATATATATATATATATATTGATTATTTTGGATTTGATTGATCAATAGAAGCTACACCAAAATCAGTAATGAGAATGATGGGAGTTCCTGGACTCACTCTCTATCATTTGAAGAGTCACTTGCAGAAATACAGACTTTCAAAGATTAGAGATCATGACAGCAAAAAACAAGGTAGATTTCTGAAATCTAATCCAACATTAATCATGTTTTCTCTTATTTCCTAATATTTTGCTTCTCTGTTTTATCAGAGATTTGTGAGCTTGATGATGCATGCAAACAACAGTCCATGAATGAGTAAGAAAATTAACAGAAAAAAAAAAGAGAGAATAATATTCATTCAAATTCTTGGTAGAATGAATTGATCCTGAATTATTAATTTTTGTTCCAGGACTGTGTTAAGAATCCAAATGGAAGTGCAGAGGAAATTGCAGGAACAAATAGAGGTAAAGAAAAAGAACATGATAAATTTTGTAGCAGTAGTGATTTGTGGATTGGGTTTTATGATTGAATGAACAGGTACAAAAACACTTGCAAATAAGAATTGAAGCACAAGGGAAGTATCTGCAGGCAGTGTTAAGAAAAGCACAGGAAACACTGGCAAGTTATGCATCAAATTCAATGGGAGTGGAAGAAGCAAAAGCAGAGATAACAGAGCTGGTTTGTGCAGTAGATAGTGAGTGTTTGAGCTCTGGTTTCATGGTGACAAAGAGAGAGACAAGACAACATCATGGTGATTGCTCCATTGATAGTTGCTTGACAACCTGTGAGAAGACAGAAGGGAATAATGAAGAGTTTGGTGAGACTAATCCAGATTGCAGGAAAGTATGTGATCAAGAGGAACAGAGATTTCAGGAGAAACAAGAGTTTGATCTTAATAGTTAGCCTGGATTTCTTTTTTTCTTTCTTTTTTCCTTTTTTTTATCTTTTTAAATGTAATTTGTGTGTATGGGATATGAATAGAATGGGGAATCTGACAAAGGGTTGCAGATGTGGTGTTTGAATTGGATGTATGACATGGAGAATGAAATGAGTTGATTGTTTTTGTCTTTAAAAAAAGGAATCTACCATTTTCATTGAAATAAAAGAGATTTGATTTTCAAAAGTTTAATAAATTGAAAAGAAACAAAAATAAAATAAGTAATCAAAGAAAAACTTCCAAACTAGACTGTAGAAAAGAAAGTGAAGTATCAATCTTTACTTTTTTTAAAAAAACCAAAAAACGTGAATAAACTATAGTTTTATTTTATAGAAAAGAAATGACTACTTATATGTAACAATGCTAAAAAAAATTAGATCAATAAACTAATAATATAGGATAAAGTCTAGATATTTACTAGGTATGAATATGAATATTCTGGCTTTTGGTCCAATGGTATACTGATTCCATTTTACAAGACTTGGTTTGAACTTTAATTGAATATTACAGTGACAAAAGTTCTTGATAGTAAGAGTGGATTTACAATTTAATTTTCATATCAACCAGATGATGATGTATTAACAGACTATCATTGTTTTCGTGCATATGCTCTTAATTGCATATGCCATTGTTGCATTTATATAAATAAAAAAATTATAGAGTTGCACAACCAAAGGTTAAAAGGTATTGGTTACATCAAGGAGTTAGTCATCTAAGTACCAAGTCTTTATTATACATTAATGTTTTTTTTTTAAATAGATAAACTTCATTCAGTAAAATAAAGAAACTTCCTGCCAAAAACAATACGATGTAAGTAACTTAGGTAATTTACTATGGGAAGTTTAATCTGTTGGTGAGTTAGGACAGGACACTTAAAAGATGGTTTCTACTTGTTTGTACATGGTTGGGTACTTTTTAAGGTGTGCGAGTAGAGCATCAGACCACCAACTCAAATTAAGTTAGGGGGGCTGAGTTGAGTCTGAGTCACGCCCACTCAAACCTTCACATAAAGTTCATTGCAACCACAACATTATAAGTGCAATTCAAGCAAGATTTTATGGGTTTTTTTTTTTTTTTTTTTTTTGTGTTTTTGTTTAATCTTACTGTTTGGTTTTGACAAAACTTAGGTGGCATTTGGATGAAGGGATTGAGCACTATTAGTATGGGATTAATTACTAATAGGGATATATACCCATGTTTGGATATTTTACTATTAACTTAGTGTTTTTTCTATAGGATATTGTGATACTGTTAGTTTAGTTCTCATTGTTTAATAGATTTTATGATTGTATTTTAAAATTTTTTAATTATACAACAATATTTCACTTTAATTTTTTTACTATAAAAATGAGTAAATAATAATTTTATTAATAAAAATAGAAAGAATAGATAGTGGAGGATTTTTTTTCTTTCTTCGTGGTTTGGTTGTCAGGTTTGTTTTTCTGTCTACACTTTCTCTTTTTTAATAAAGTAGTGGTTTATCCACTTTTTATCAAAAAAAAAAAAAAAAAGTATTACAAAAATAGTGGATACACGATCAGTTAAAAATGAAAATAAAATTTTAAAATAGAAGAGACATAAGTACACTCTACAAATAAATTGGTATGGTAGATCGTCTCCTAAAATAACACGGTCATAAATTGATAATTATGGTAATATGTGAGAATGATTTTTATTGGTACGTGCACATAACTATATTATATACTCTTGTCTATTCTCACTTTTATTATACATAAAAATCTCATTGTGCCAGTTCGGATAACCCTATGCCATAATTTAATATTTTCTGAGAGTTATACGATATTTGTTATTTAGGTACTTATTTTAGAGTATAAAATCATGGCATAATATAGGTATTACGGCATAAAACTTAGTGGAATATTTTTTTTATTGTAAAAAGTTCTCTCTTTTTTTGATCCAGCCACCGATCCACTGGAGGTTCGACTGGCCTCTGGCCACCAGCCACCGGTCCAGCCGGCCTCCGGTAGCACGCCGACGGTCCACTAATGGTCCGGCCGCCCTTCGGTGATGGCCACCGGTCCACCTGCGGTCTAGTCTGACCTCTGGCGACCGGCTACCTGTGGTCTGGCCATCGGCCGACGGTCCATCTGTGGTGTGGTTGTTGACGAGCAAGTCTCTGTAATTTTTTTTTATTTTGTTAACTAAACACTCATTTTGTAAAAATAAAAATGTGTCAAAATTTCTATAATAATCACTTGCACTTTCTACTACATAATAAAATTATGCGATAATTTTTTATTTTACAGCCAAACAGATCCATGTTCACCTATAAGAAAAAAAAATTGGCAGATATTTTGACAATAACAACTAAATATCTTCTTTAAAATAAGGAGAAAAATAGGAAATTGCTATGGCCCACTCTAAAATTATGAAAATTATTTTTATTATTATATTTATCTTATTTAATGTTTAATGCAAGGAAAAAATATTAAAAGTAATAAAAAAACCTGTAATGGTTTAAACCATTTGCAATTTTGTTTTTGTGACAAAATAGACAAACCGTGTTGGGAAGGTGCGCACCATGATTGTTTGTCTCATGTGAAAAATTTTTCTAAAAAAATATTTTGTTCAGAATAAATAAAAATTACTTGATAGGAGAGCTCATACAAGTTTTCTAAATTTTTTTTTCATCGGCAGTGCCAAATGCAGTTCATTTCTTGAAGATTTACCAATTACTAGTTTGCCACAACAAAGACTTTCTTTTGTTTCTAAATTTTATTTTTGGGAGATTAGAACTTTTGAATTTGTTTTATATATTTCGATTAAGTCTGAACTATAATTTTTTTTTTAAAAAGGTGGATAAACCACATTCATTAATAAAAGACGAGAATAGGAAGAAACATAAAAAGAGCCAAGGCTCTAAAAAACATCCACCAAGAGTGGGATGATAAGACAACAAACCGACCAAAAGAAAGAGAAGAAAAGAGAACAACCTAAGGGAAGGGGAGTTCCTTTAGGGAAACAAAGACATCAAAGAACTAGTTCTCGCCGGGGGAAGGAGGTCGTGACGACGGAACATCTGACACCGTATCTCTGGTGGTCAAAAACTTCAGACTTCTCTTGATCTTTGACATTGGTTCCTCAAGTTTCGCCTTTTCAAATCCGGAGTTGGATGGAACTATGAAAGTAATATACGATCAATCTTTATAATAATGGAACCAGTAGAAAGACAATTAGAAGTGAAAATGCGTGCATTTGTTTCAAGCCAAATGTTCCAATTGATAGCCCTCACTAGCATATCCCAAAACGGGATTAAAGATATAACCACCTTTCTCCTCTAATCCCCTCAAAGGTCCTTGAGAGATCTAGGAGAATGACGGACCCCAAAAGAATATCCAAAGTAGTTCCAGTTATACAAGGCAATAGGGCAATAAAGAAGGAGATAAATGATGATCAACGTTCCAGTTATGCAAGACAATAGGGCAATAAAGAAAAAGATGAATAATGATCAGCGGTCTCAACTGCCACATGACACAGCATACAAGTAGCAGTCTAAAAGAGATTACATCTACGCAGGGCCAGGGCTAAGTTCAAAATTTTGGTGTCCTAAGCTAGTCAGTTGATTTTGGTATCGTAAACCTTCATCACTCAAGAAATTATAGAATGATTTCACCGTAAACCTTCCATTGGCCATACAATTCCAACGTTTTTATCCCCTAGAAGAGAGATACACAATGGTGTCATTGATAAAGTTGCTTGAAGCAGGGAAGTCAAGCAAGGGGATCACGGCCACGGGCATCCTGGTTCCAACATCCAACTTCAAAGTTTTAAAAGATTTTTTTTTTTAAATCTTTTTAAATACATATATTTTTTACATTATTGTATTACAACCTGTTGAAAAATAAAAAAAAATTATAAAAATGTCTTAAGAATCTTTATCAAAGTCATTTTATAGGAAAGAAAACACGCCACATACACCAATCCATGATTCTTCGATCTCTAAAAAAAATAATATTAAAAAACAGAAAACTCAAATTATTTATTTATTTCCACATATAAATATATGTATATATAATAATTATCATTAATAAAAAGCTAAATAAATAAATAAATAAAAATCACTCAGGATCTCCATCGCCTTCATCACTGTGACTCCGGCCTCGACTACCAAAACCTAAAAACCAAAGCTCCCTCTCCCCGCTCTTATCGGATCCTCTCCGCTCCTCCACCGGCATCCGATAACGGCAAATCGGGCACGATCCATGGATCCGCAACCACCTCTCTATACACCCTTCATGGTACCTATGCCCGCAAGGCATCTCCTTCACCGCTTCCACCGCCACCATCATCGCATCTAAGCACACCGAGCACTCCTCCTCCTTCTCTTCCCCGCCCTCCACCGTCCTCATCGCCTCGATCGACGCCTTCGACGCCGGCGGCACACCACCGGAACCAAGGATCTCCGACACCAGCTCCATCCCGCCTTGCAAGACCACCATCCCCTGTGTGAACGGGTTCACCAGCACCACCCGATCTGACTGCGGGGGCCCTACCATGCCGATGATGATCGGATAGAACCTCGCCCTCATCCGACCGCCGTCTTCAGCGCCGATCTCCGGCTCGGACGCCATCAGCCCTAGAAATTTTTAGACCAGTGGGATGATGAGGAGGGGGAGATGGGTTTAATATCGATTGGAAGAATCTAGTGGTTCTGTGGATATGATCAAGCTTTGAGTGTGGGTCCTACCGGATCTTCTCAGCCGTCGGATTCAGGTACATTGTTTCTCTGGTTTTCCTATTGCTTTATCTGGTCACTGGTGCCATTCGAAACTGTGGGATTTTTTAATGCTTAGATATTTCTATGCTTTAGGATGTGGACGAATCGATAAGTTACTTTATTATTTATCTTTTTTTTTTTTAATCTACTTTTAATAATTTACATTATCGTAGTCTTGATTGACACACAGAGACTATATTTTAGTATTTAAACATTTTGAAAATTCAAATAGCATTTATATATGAGAAATACACACTCTAAGAGAGCAATGAAGGGCGAGAGTAAGATGACAAATTAGGGAATGGAGTACACTAATTTTTCAAATCAAATTAAGCTACCTAAAGAATTGTTCATATACTGGAAAGAATAAAAAGGGTGGGTACAAAAGGAATGGTTTCATGGTTGCTAAGAATTGGAAGTGTGTCTACCAACAAAACCAACGCCCATGATGAAAAATGCGAGCGCTTGGAGGTAGATGTATATGAAGTAGTAGTTTACTCCATAGATGACGTCATAGCTTGCACAAAGAAAGAGGAAGAGTCCAAATCTAAGCTCGGAGTAGTTGAGTCTGGAACAAAAAAGATGAAGATTAGAAGAAAGAGCTTGTAAGTTGTAACCGGACATATATGATAGATGGGTTTTCTTGAGTTTTATTACCTTTCTTTGAACCTGGAAGGAGGTTTTTCTAGTATTTGATTTTCGGGTTTTGCCCTGAGAGCACCTCCGAGCTTCTCAGTAACAACCCATTCGTTGGCACTCTTTGCTTCGAAAAGACCAATCATTGTTGCTTTCATGCGATGCATAGACATAACATTCTCGAACAAAATCCATAATGGCATCAGATGAATAAAGCTGCATAAAATGCAACCGATGCAAAAGTTAGAAATTAGATGATGAAAACAAAAGAGATATTAAGTAGAGACAAAGAAACTTTATCTGAACCTTGTATTTCTGATGGCATTGAGAAGGGTGATTGTTGTGGGGATATGCACAACCATCCATATGGGTATATTGACCTCTGGAATTAGCACAGATGCTGGAACTACCACACAGTAGAGAAAGAAGGTGACAACATGGGCGACAACCTTCCTCACAACGAAGAAGCTGTAGAGAACATAAAGCTTCTTCCATAGGGATACATCCTGTTTCACAAAGGAGACAATAAGTGCAAGTGGTACAAATATTCTTAGCTCCATGAAATAATGAAGGTTCACCTTTGCCCTCAGTATATCAAGTGCCACTTTCCTAAATAAATTCGCAGCCCCACAAGTCCAACGATGCTGCTGATGACGGTATGCCTTGAAGTTACTAGGCAATTCACTTTTAACCTGCAAACATTGCCTCAGGTTAAACAATATCTCATTAACACTTCATTCAACCACATGGCATAAAATAGTATAAATGTTCTCATATTTCTGTGGATCTTCCACTCTGCAGGAATGCTTGATAAGAAATGAGCTCACCTTCACGTCACCAACATATAAGAACTTCCACCCTTTAAGAATTGCTCTAACAGCCAAGTCCATGTCTTCTACTGTGGTGCGATCCTTCCAACCACCAGCTTCATTTAAGGCTGATATTCTCCATACACCAGCAGTCCCTATATTCCATAGATTTTGTAAGATGAGTTTCTATTTTAGTATCTCTGTGGGACATACTAAGCACAATGAATAGCCTACCATTGAAACCGAAGAAGGCAAATGTGCATGAACCTGCTTCCTGCTCCACTTTGAAGTGGTAATCTAGAGACATCCTCTGTATCCTTGTCATCAGGCACTCACCAAAATTAACTGCAAAATCGCCCGGGAAATTCCATATCAGCATCTTCCTGTCAATTGCACAATAGATATATATCAGAACTACTGCTAAAGTTTCCTTCTCATCCCTCTTTTGATTTCTAGGATTTTCCAGGCAAAACAGGGCACTAAGCTTCCTTATGCACATGCTGTAAGTTTGATTGTGTAAACGAATAAGGCATGACCATCAAAATTTCTCTCATAACCAGTGAAACTATGTTACATACAGCAGAGTGAGAAATCCTAACTTCCAAATTATTAATTTTATTCCTGTTTAATATGGCTTTCAATTAAAATGTAATAATTGCCTATGGACTTCTTGGGCCTCTAACTATAGATTTAGATTTTCTGCTATAGTACCATTGAATTGCAATGATTTGATGGGTTGGGTTGCATGAGTACTTGTGAATTTGAATAAGGGACAACTGAATCTGTAGCTTACCAAATTCCCAACGTGCTTGAACAAGAGCAATCTTAGGATTATTGACAAGGAAAGGGATAGTTCTCATCAGAAAGTCAGACTCAGGCTGGAAATCAGAATCAAAGATAGCCACAAAGTCACATTGGTGAACGTAGCTATGCTCCATTCCTTCCTTCAATGCACCTGCCTTGTAACCTTTCCTGTTATTTCTCACTTCATAATGTATGTTCATTCCCTTGCTTGCCCAAGCATTGCATTCAAGCTCCACCATGGCCTTTAGTCAAAGGAAATGTCGTGATTAAATATCAATAATAAAGAAAAGCTAACATAAGAAATATTCTAAAATGTAGATATATCCAAAGCAGCCAAATAGGAAGATGCTTCTCATATTGAGTATTTTAGTGAAGATATACAGCAATTGATGTGAGCACCATACTTGCCACTAAAATGCCTTATGTTATATTAGCAAATGATACAACTAACCCTTTCATCTAGTATTATTTGTCATTAGGTGGGAGAGAAATAATGTAAATCTGAAATCATTCATCAAATGAATGTTTTAAATTTTAATGTAGCTGTTGGATTAACAACCATAATTTAACAAGGTCCATTGTCAACTCCCCCACTAGACCTTCATTACAGGACTATAGAATGCCTAGTTGGCCCATTGGCATACTTTAGACTTGAACAAATTCTATAGAACTATATAATAGCCAGTTTTGAATTCAAAGAGCTTGGTTGGTTTTTTAAGGTGAAGGGAAAGAAGACAATTCCAACCATTTAGTATTGAGACATGTCCATCATTTTCCATATTTAATTAGCTACCAGTCCATGTGCGCAAGGCTATTCATATGAAAAGTTTTTAATGCAATGTTTATCGGCAAAATCTCTTTCAAACACTTTTGTTGGCCACTTCTAATAGGTCAGGAAACAACAACTCAAAGAAAAAGATAAATTTTCTTGCATCACTCAACATCCACACGCACATGCATACAACCCATTACAGGACTATAGAATGCCTACTTGATCCATTGGTAGAATATTTTAGGCTTGAACAAATTCTTTAGAACTTTATAACGGCCAGATTTGAATGTCAAGGAGGGTGGCTGTTTTTTTTTTGAGAGGAAGGAAGATCATCCAGGTCAGACACCATTGAAACATGGCTACTAACTCCCTCAATTAAATATCTAGCATCCCATGTGCATATGATATTACTTATTAGCGAGAATATTCTAATATTATGTGAATGGACAACACTCTCTTCCAAACAGTCCCCTTGGCCGCTTATTCCAGATGAGGACAGAACAACACCAAGAAAAGGAGGGAAGTCTATAGACACACATTCTCTATCTAGAGTTTGTAACTTGCAATTACCATACAAAATTTAGCCAAAACCAATTACAATTTTATCAATTTGTCAATAGTTTGGGCCGCGGATTACACAAATTCAATGCTAGCAGTCAATTACACTTTGACCATTTCATTTGTGAATATGCCAATAGTTTCAGAATGGAATATCTCTTACTTTCCAATTTTTTACAGTGGTGACATGTTGCTTGTACCTATCCTGTTATCTCTATTGCTTGTCAACCAGCAGCATGAACAGGTCAAGTATTTTATATAAAGGCCCAACCTAATCCACATTGGTTCAGCTATCTAGTCAGAACTCAGAACCCATACCAAAAACCTTAATTAACAATGAAATAAAAATACAAAAAATGTCCTGGCAAGCCAAAGGAGCACGCAGCATGATGCTGCCAATCCATGTGCTGGCTTCCAGTACAAAAATCAAATATCGCACCTTTTCCTCATCTTTCCAACAAAAACACACCTCTTAAATTCAGTAAAATCTCTACACAGTACACAGTTCAATCAAATTGGTAAATGTAATTAATTTGAGCATGAGGTACCTTGACAATTGGGTCTGTGGAATCATCCAGCACTTGGATTATGAACCTGTCCGGCGGCCATGCCAATCCACAAGCAGCTCCAATTGACAACTTATACACCTTCAAATCAAACATTACATCAAATCCAAATCAAACCCCCCATTCACTTGGGTTTATTATCATAATAAAACCCCTAATTCCAATTTCTCTTACCTCTTTCTCATTGAACATGGGGATCTGGACAAGCACCATAGGATAGACGGAAGTCCCAATCTCAGGATCCTCCTTCAAAGCCTCCCACTTGTACCTGATCTCCGGCTTCCTCCTCAAAATCTTCACCCCAAGGCTCACCACACTCATGAACACAAACTCCACCAGCAACATCAACGACATAACCATACACAACACCATCGCCACTCTCATCACCGGCGCCACCACCATCCCTCTCACCAAAACCCACATCTCCACAATCCTCCCCCAAGCCTCATCCATCCCAAACCCTTCATACGATGATACATTAAACAAACCTACAAAGTTACCTGCGTTGACGCCATCGGAGAACCAGATCGCCGGACCATCAACGAAAACATCCATACTGAGATTGAACCCCATGCCTTTGGATCCCAAAACATTGGAGAAAATCAAGATCAAAAGCAGCACCATGGATTCCAATGCCCTCATCTTCATCTCCTCCTCTTCTCCTTCCTTTATACAAATGCTCTCAAGCTCGAGCTCTCGCACGTTTTATCACCAACTCTCTTTTTTTTTTTTTTTTCTCTCTCTCTTTTTTTTAAAAAAAAAAGTTAATTATTAAGTAATTATGTGCTATTATACGAAATAACCCTTCAACTTCGTGTACTGCCGTATTGTTATAATTATGAAAAAGTTACATTTTTTTTATTGGAAATAATAATATTCGCTTTTATTGAGGGTTTTAATGAAAGTTTGTCGTGTCGGGAAAAGGTCAGCAATTATTGATGACGAGTGGGTCCTACCTATTCTTTTGGAGATCCATCCAGCCGTTGATGTTTCACATCCGTTAAGGTGTTCAAGATTGTGGTACAATCAGTGTGTCGCATATGTTGGATTCGTTCACGAGACGAGTTGTCTTCTTGCACGTGTAAATTTGTTTTATTTATTTATTTATTTATTTATTTATTCACGATGCTAGTAATTTCTCGAAAGAAATAATATAGTATTTAATATATTTACAAAATAGAAGTTACAAATAACATATTGTAATTCAGTATATGTTTCCTAGTGAGAACAGTAATGTTAATGTTGACAAGATCAACTGACATCTCATCATTAAGATATTTCTTTTTTTATTTTTTAAAATTTTAATAAAAAATAAAAGAATAAATTATTTAAATTTTACTACCTCTCTACTATTTTTATTTGTATATTTTAAATATGGATTAAAAATATTGATTAAAATTAATTAATAATTTAAAATTTATAAAAATTATATTAATTTTTTGTTATTATTTTTATTTAAAATATGTTTTTAAAAATGTGCAGTCGAATATAATTTATTATAAATTATTGAAATACATTAAATATAAAAAAAATAAAAAAATAATATTTAATAATTAACAATTTTTTAGATAAACAAAAAATAAAAGAAATCTAAAATAAGATAATAAAAAAATACTGAAGTGAGTATTTTATTATTTTGGCACTATAAATAAATTACGGTCACTAAATACTCAATCATTCCTTGAAAGAAAGTAGAACGATCAATTTCTCCCGTGAAAAGTAAAATTATGACGGTCAAGTTATTTGGTTGGTAGTAATTATGTAAAGTTTTGTTTCATTTGAAATTTTTTTATATTTTTATCTCAACTTTTGTTTTCTCATAAAAAGTATCTGAAGTTTACCCTTGTGGTTCGCATGATTGGCTGGACCTAACACATGTGACAAAAAGGAACATGGCCCCCCAAAAATTTTGCCATAAAATCACATGCAAATCATTGAACCACATAAAGCCATGCTATTCCTTCATCAATAATATTGAGAAAAATAAATAAATTATTCATCAATATAATTTTTTTTGTGCATATGCGTCTTTGTGTATGTTTGTTTTTCATATTGAATGATTTAAGCACTTACTTAAATAAAGACAATTGTTTGATGGCGACCCTTTGGAAATGAGTGGACGTGATTAAACAATGAACAATCAGGGAATCTCATGTGAGAATGATACTTGTTTCCAAAGACCAAAGCATGCAAAACATTGCTTGCTGTGCTGTTACTTTTCCAAGCTAATAATGCCAGAATTTTTATCAAATAATACTTGCTATTATTACAATGTCTTATGTCATACTTTTTTTTGTAGTCTTTTTTTGATCATTAATGAGATGCATCTTGTTTTATTTAATTAGTTTTTCAAAGGCCAGCCAGTAATGTACTGTATAGTCTATCATTGTATCTTTTTTTCCACAGAACATGAATTGGCATTAATAATCATGCTTTGTAATACATAGAACAACATGAAATCCTTTGTTACATAATTATTATTCATCCACATTTTATTGCTTTTGTTTGTGGATGAAGAACACTACATTAATCAATCTGAAATTAAACAACATTATTTATTTCATTCATTCATTCTCTTATGTACTCAATAATTCGCATTTCCGAAATGCTTCAAGTATGTCTACTGATTTACATGATGAGACTTTCACTAAGAATTCCACAGAATGGTTCATCCTCAGATTGAGCATTCTTATGATTCATTCCTCTTCAACCTGTGGACTGGGAAATTGATGATGAATGAATGTCGAAAACAAGATATAATTATCTACTTGCTCGAAGATAGAAAAATGCCGACGTAACCAAAACCCATAATGAAGAATGAGATTGATAGAGGAAAGATGTAGAGAAAGTAGTGGTCAGTGTTGAAAGCATAGTCATAGGATGCACATAAGAATAGCGCTATTCCGATCGCGATCTCCATTAGATGGAACCTGATCACAATAATAAAAAAAAAAGACGACGATAATTAGTACTGTTACATCGATAGCAATTAGTTAGTGAAAGTAACTTGTATACCTCTCCCAGAACTTGGTTTGGAATTTCTTAATTTTAGCTGCCGGTTTTCCCTTGAACTTGTCTCCTAATTTCTCAGTAACAACCCATTCATTCACTCTGTCAGCTTCGCTCAGGCCGATAAAAACCGCTTTGCATCGATGCCATGACATGACATTCTCAAACAAGATCCAGAAGATTGTCAAATGAATTGAACTGCAGTAAAATCAGCAGTAATTCTATGTTAATTTATCCTGCATAAAACTCTCTTTTAATTGTACTCTGTTTTATGTGAGAAAAAAGAAGCCAAACCTTGGAGTTCCAACAGAGTTTAGTAGAGTAATAACAGTTGGAATGTAGACCACACCCCATTGTGGAACTGAAATCTCAGGGAAGAATACAGAAACCGGAATCACCACACAATAAAAGAAAAAGGTCACATTGTGTGATATGATTCTCCGAGCGAAGAAAAAGTTATATATGAGAAATAATTTCTTCACCCAAGACACTTTCTGCAGAAATGAGCAACATAAACACAAACATATCAATGTAATTATGAGTCATTCATTGTTAAACATGGTACTAGATTAATAATCATCAATGTCTAGAGTACAAACCTTTGCTCTCAATATCTCTGGAGTTACTTTTCTGAAAAGATTTGCCGGTCCACAAGACCAGCGATGCTGCTGGTACCTGTAAGCCTTGTAAGTACTTGGTAATTCACTTTTCACCTGTCGACAAAGACATACAGATCGATCATAAAATGCATCCAACATCATATACAAATCAAATATATTATCTGGGTCCGATTCAACTCTGAAACTTTACCTTTATATCTCCAACATACAAGTATTTCCAACCCAATAGGCTCACTCTAACAGCTAAATCCATGTCTTCCACTGTTGTTCTTTCTTTCCATCCTTCAGACTCATTCATAGCCTTTATTCTCCAAACTCCGGCAGTTCCTGTTTTTTAACATGACTTTATTATATATAACAAATTCTTCAATTCTATAATTAGTTCAATGGTTGAGAAAATTTACTACCATTGAAACCAAAGAAAGCAAAAGTCGATGAACCGGACTGCTGCTCGATCTTGAAGTGGTAATTCAGTGACATCTCTTGAATCCTAGTCATTAAGCATTCGTCGGCATTCACTGCAGAAACTCAAGTGTTTACTTACGCTGTGAATTTGAGTTGATTTATATTAGTTTAACGTTTTTATGAAACAATAAATCCTCACCAAACTTCCATCGAGTTTGAACAAGAGCGAGCTCGGGATTATGCATTAGAAAAGGCACAGTCCGCATTAGAAAGTCCGACGCAGGCTGAAAATCTGCGTCGAAAACGGTGACATACTCGCACTGTCCTACATAATCAATCAACATTGCTTCTTTCATTGCTCCGGCTTTGTAACCATTTCGGTTATCTCTTGATATGTAATGCACTGTCATTCCCTTTTTCACCCATCTATCACATTCTTTTTGCACCATTTCCTGCAAATTATGAGCCAGTAATCAACAGCTAATTACTCTATTATTCACATCTACATCAATGACTATCAAACACTCTCAAAATTAGATGCAGATCTTGTCTACACAAAAAGCAGAATACTTTCATCAGTTTGTGAAAAATGAGTGATTCAAAGGGAGAAAGAGAAAAAGAGATCTTGTCACCTTGTGTTTGGTAGGTCCAATATGTAAAATGATTGCTATGAAACTTAATTTTTTTTATTTTTTAAATTATTTTTTCCTGTAATGAAAAAAGAAATACTGCCATACCCTGATGCTTAAATCTGTTGAATCGTCAAGAATTTGAATTATTAGCCTGTCTGCTGGCCACACAAGATTGCACACTGCTCTTATGGAAAGCTTATAAACCTGCAAATTTTAATTATGAATTAAACCTCAATAATTAACATTGTAATCAATTAGCTGTTCAACAAGAGGTAGCTAGCAAGAGCAATAAGGTTTACTAATTAGTAATGCTAATTAATTACCTCTCTCTCATTGAACATGGGGACTTGAACAAGGACCATAGGATAAGCAAAAGTTCCTAGTTCTTCATCTTCTTTGATTGGCTCCCATTTATAGATCTTCTCCGGTGTACGGCGAAAGACCTTGACGAATAAGGTGACCATTCCCATGGCAAGCTTCTCCGTGACCAACATCACAGACATGATCAAGCATATGATGATAGCTATCTTCAGCACTGGAATGAGTACTGATTCCCTTACATGCTTCCATGCTACTCCAGCCTCTTCAGGGAGGAATCCGGTGAATGTGGAGAAGGCGTACTTGTAAGCATGAGCTACACTGACAGCAAATGGCCGAGAGGTTTTCACTGCATTAACAAAAAAAATAGAAAGAATTCATTCAACTTCACTAGTTTGAAGAAACCATATGGAGGAACTTGAGAAAGCAATGAGTTTTCAACAAGTACAATCTATGGCAAACATCTTTTTCTGCTGTTCAGTCAGGATTTCCCTTCTTTGCTTGACTGAAGATGAACTAAGTTCCTAAATGAAGCTCATTTAGAGAAAGAGAGAGAGAGGAAGGGAAAGAGGAAGGGCCTGCTGATGGGGATGTAAGTAAGCAATGGTGTTATTTATAACTATTATATGCATGCATGCATTATAATTAGGTAATGCAAAATGAGTGGGATTTGAGCTACATTGTTAAGTTGTTTTAATGATAATTAGAATGAGAAAAAGGACAAGCTTGCAAATGAAATAATTAAATATTCTGTGATCAAATAAGACACAGTAGGGTGCTGTTGTTCATGCATGTTCTTTCACTTCTTTTTTAACTGTTAAAATATATGTTTGTTGATTCTCAATTTACTAAGAACTAAGAACCACAACTTGGTTTTCTTTTGTTACCATGGTCCCAGATTTAGTTCATTCGTATTCATATAATATCACAAGAAAAGACAAAATAAAGCCTGTATTATTGCTCCTGGGGAAAAAGCAAGAAATGGAAATTTTAAGCAACATGTTGAAAAGGCCTAGCAAATCAAAGGGTAACCATACATTTATTTCTTATTTATTTATTTATTTATTTTGAGAAAGTAAATAAATACATATTAGTATCTCTATCGCACATGATTTATTTCTCTTGAATGCGTCTGGCAAAAAGTGTGCACGCATAAATTATTGCTTCTAACACATCTTTACCTTATGGGCGGCGCATATATATGGAAGAATGTAATATTATCTGTAAGTTAAATTTTTTAACAAGAATTTGAACCCTCATCACTCTATACGTCAGATATGAAATCCGTATTAGCAACTCTAATTTTGAAGGATTAATTGGATGGTAGAAAAATACAAAATAAAAAATCAGAAAATTCACACCTTTTGTTTTTTGTAAATATGTGCGTAAAATATTAAATGAATCACATGCATGCCTACTGTGGGTCTCTCCTCCACTTCTTCTCCCTGATTTTGGTTGCATAGGATCTCTTTCTCAGAAAAGGAAAATGCAGAGGTGACCCACAGAAATGGAGTATAATTTGGTGTAGAGCGAGCCATGGGGACCACCATGCTTTCTAATTCTTCTGTCTTTTATAACACAATTATTTTGACATCTTTGTTATCAACTCATGACTAATCTTTTAGCCATAAATCACATGCTCATCACCTTCCTCTCCTCCACTCTCTTCTCTGTCTAACAATGATAAGCATATCATTTTTCAATCACATTTTATATAAATAAATATATTTTTATATATATCCTGGAGGTTCTTCCAGTAAGGTCTATTGCAGTTTCTCTACTGCTTCTATGCTGCCTCTAAAATCATTAAACTTCATTGCATGATCTTAAGTTATTTATACATACATACATACATCTACAGAAAAACAAGATACAAAAATCAGAAGTACAACAAAAAACAGTATGAGATAAGACAACATACATACATACATACATACACACATACATGTACATATATGGTTGTATTTTTATTTAGTAATTAAGAAATGAGGACAATTTTGCCACCATTTTGGTCATGTGGTTCACATCAAGTACTCTCAGAGAGAATCATGAGCTGTTATAAAACTGATGGAAGACAGTGAAAAAATGAGACCATACAGTGTGAGGTTGGTATGGTGCTGCATGATTGGATGAAAATGGAAGGCTAGCAGGCTCTTAATGTGATCAATGTGTGTGTAATAGGATTGTCTCCCAGCAGGAGCATGACTTGCACGTTATCATGGTCCTCCATGCTCCACGAGAACTCCTACTACTTGAACATGAAGACAAAAATATCAATGTGTGTCTTGGAATTGGAGTTTAGGATTAAATTGATGTTAATTGATTATGAGAATGCTAATAACATGCCTACAAGCTTGCAAGCATTGGAAGGGGAATATTGTTGGGTTGTTCTTAATAATGGAATGAACTTTTTCTTTTCTTTTTGATGACAAAATCAAGCTCATAAAAATGCAATATATAGAGCAATTATTATGAAGCAACGGCTGTTCAATTTCAATATTTTTGAGGTGTGGGGTATAGACTTGTGAGATCCTAAGTTCCCTTGATTTTTTTTTTTTTTTTTCTTTTTGGGTGTATCCTTGCAATGATGTTTTTTTTGTTTGGAGCTTGAGTGTTTAATTACTATTTGTCTTATTTAAGTTGTTTTGTGATGAATAAACAAAAGATATTAATCCCGAGATCGAGAATATATAAAACGAAATTAAGATATAATTTTTTATTTAGAAAATTATAAGAAAAATAATAGCATAGAAAGCATCTCCTCTAGCTGTTATTTATTTATTTATTTATTTATTATTATTATTATTATTATTTTGAGTTGAGTTTAGAGGGGAACCGAGTAACCAACTATCCTATAGAAGGGATTTTTTTTTTTTTTTACAAAAACAATAAGTGCAGTACTATCAATGATATGTGCACGGAAATTAATCATCTGGTCCGTGTGCCCTCACCCAACAACACAGGGTTTAGGGTTTAAATCTACACCCATAACTTGGGACTCATTACCACCACTACATTCATCCAGCGGGATTTAAACTCAGGACTTGAACTACACCAATGCCTTTTGCAATGGGACCAATGTCACTGGGTTATAAACTCTTTGACCAAAAAATTGGTGTCTCCAATTTTTGTATCCTTTCTGTTAGTTCCGCCGGTTAGGGTTTGTGAACTTAGAGAAACACTCACTCACTTAAGCACTCAAGAATAGAACACACAAACCACACAAGAGAAGACACAAGACATTGGTAACCCAGTTCGGCTTCCACTCGCCTACATCTGGAGGGCCAAGCCCGGAGATCAACAATCCACTAAAAAGAGGTAAAGATAGAAGAGTACAAACGCACTTGTCACTCTCTCTCACATACAAAGAATACTACCCTCTCTAGATTGTCCGGTACCTCCCTACTCCCTCTTTCAAGAGTCGTACCCAATCCTAGACCAAGGAAGTATATATAGACGCCTCAACGTCCCAAATATAGCGCATACCTCTTTTAGAATCTCCGCGGCTTCTAACTTTGGAACCTTTCGAAATTAGATATTGCAACTTATGTTGTAACATATGTTGCAACATGACCCTGACTGTTGGCTTGACTGAATTCTAGCTTCATTGCTAAGCGACCTCAAGACCCATGCTTAGTCCGAGTCGATGCAGTCCGATCACCTGATCCGAACCTACCAGCAACTAGCCTCCCTCTTCAGCTCCTCACCACACAGCCCCTCGCAAGGGGCGCACGTCCTATGTGCGTCTTCATGAAACTTACCAAACTTAGTCTTCACTACACCCAAGTTTGGTCTTCAAATCTTCATCAAAGATCTTCAGTCAATCATTCATATCTTGCCAACAATAGACGCATCTTCAAACATACCCTTAATAGACTCCATATCATATCTATTAGGGTTCTTCAAATCTTGCCTTCAATTGTCTTCAAAATCATACCATTGATAGGTTGTTTCTTCATTTAATTCCACCCATATTTAGTCTTCAATCATATCTTCTAAATATGGTCTTGATGAGATCTTGTCTTCAAGATATTGCTTGCTTGATCTTCTTGCCTAAAATAGCTTCAACAAGATCTTCATTTAATCTTCATGAGAGTTGCAACTTTTTGCCAAAAATAACTTATCCAAGATCTTCCATGATATTTTCCTCCTAGCCAAGTTTGTTTGCCATGTCATCTTTCTATCCACGTCATTATCCATGCCACGTCATCATGCTTGCCATGTCACCTTAACTAGGTGTCAAATTATGCCAATATTAAAGTGCATTTGCACTAACACTTTCTTTTTTATTTCTAATTTAATTTATAAAAATAGATAAATCATAACTTAATTGAATAAAAATAAGTAGATAGAGTTAGACATAGTTGGGGAACCAAGCATAGCCCATTGAGGGATTTATCCCTAAGAGATCTTCAAAACATCGTAACTAGTGCATCTCCATATCTACTGATTCTTTAACTACCAACTTTAGTTAAAAAAAAAAAAAATTGTAGTGGAAGATCACTTGTCCAAAGTCATATGCAAATTAAAGGGCGGAGCGCTTTAGCCGGGGTTGATATTGCTGAAGTTTTCTCAAAATCAGAGGTAAGAAAATTGAGAAAGTTGCAAAAGTGTATGATTATCAAAGCGTTCTCCTACAGGCCTCCAAATGGATTCGTTGAGCTCTGAGAGTTTGGATCATTAGATACAACTCTTGATAGTTTGCTAAGGAGTTCTTGATCAGGAATCTCTTGAATGCCTGGCTAGATCAATAACATTCCAAGACAATGTTTTCATAGATTACCGTCTATAAATAGGTGTTCAAACTTATAACTAAGAGGTCTCTACTGTTTTCTTAGCAAAAGCGACCCACTCAACTTTGGGAGAGCAGATTGTATTAAAATAGTTATTTTTTTTTATGTTCCTAAGTGTTTATAAAATCTATCCTGCATGGTAAACAATATATATCTAATTGGATATTAGACCAAAAAGGAATTGTAAGAGGATTATAAAAATTACTTAATTTTTGTGGAACTGTCAGTGATACCCTTCTTTTTGGTTAAGAATGGGGGTTTGGTGAGGAAACCTATGTTTTTAGTCCAATATAATTATAAGTTTTTAGAACAATCACTCAATTAGATGACTGGAGTGGCGTATAAAATCATCTCCAACCCAAAACTCTATATTTGACGCTTCGGTACAAAAAAATACAGTTTCCACATTGAAAGTTTCTTCAACCACCATCTCTATTTTTAACTTTAAAATAGAATATTCTAAAAATATTCTTCTTATATCACAATTTATATATTCATACTATTAACAAATTTAATCATCTTTAAAACTTTTCATTTTTTACATTTATTATAAATATTTAAAAAATATAAAATAAAATCTCATTGATAAAAAAATACAAATACAAATATTACATTAATTACTTAATAAAAACATAACATACAAATAAACACCATTAGTAAAAATAACACATTATTAAAAACTAAAATAGCACACAAGTTTTTAATTATCTTTATTATTTGCATAGCGCAATCATAAATATTCAATCAAGGTATTACAAAGTGCAATATGAGCATCTTTGTCTTTAATTGAAAAAATATAAACTTAAATTATAAGTTATTAATTTAATTAAAATATAAATTATAAATATAAATTTTATAATAACAAAAAAATAGAAAAACAAAAAAAAAGGAAAATAAATTAAAATAAATAAATAAATAACATTGCCCCAGTAATATACAATATCTTGTATGTCACTGTAGCAGAACTTAGATTTGATACGTGATTTTGTACCGGGTTAGATCGCCCCCTTGCACTAAATCCAAAGAAAATCTTCAAATTTGAAGATGCATTGGAGATAACCTAACTAAAGGCATAGATGAATCAGGAATATTTATAGGTTTTTTTTTGCCATGGAAGACCTGTAAATAGTGATCATTAGTCTAAGTTAATTCTGCTAGCATGTAGGTCATCATCATCAGTGGGTAATTCTGCTGCGCCCAAGGATTTGTGGTTCTCATCAAACGTAAGAATCTTTATGTGATATCGATGGCTTAATGCGCGGGTCCAATTATTTACTTATTTTGTAATTTTTCAATATTTTGATGTGTGGGGTATTATATTATAGACTTGTAAGATCCTAATTTCGCTTGATTTTTTTATTTTTTTCTTATTTGAGTGTGTCCTTGCACTTCAATGATGTTTTTCTTGTTTGAGGCTTGTGTGTGTACTAATTGTCTCAATTAAATTGTTTTGTGATGAATCAAAAATTTCAATCGCCACAGGGGGAATATATATAGGATATTAAGGTAATGTTTGTTTTGAGGTATTTGAAGTTACAATGTAACTTCAAATACTACATCCAAAAAATCCTTTGTTTGATTTGAGGGATTTTAAAATACCAATGTAAAATCAATTACTCCAATGGATGTATTTGGACTTACGTCCGAATTGGGCGTAAGTCGAAATCCCCGGAGTTCAAAATCCTTAGGTGATGTATATATACATGTATATGTGCATATACATACATATATACATATATATACACATACACATAGACATACATATATACATATATTTATACATATACACATACACGTACATATGCATAATACGCACATACATATTCTTATACACACATATATACATATACATTTATATATTTATATAAACATACATAGGTATTTTTACATATGTATACATACATATACATATACATATACTAATATATATGTAGGGAGTTAAAAATCCTTAGGTGATGTATATATACATGTATATATGCATATATATATATATATATATATATATATATATATATATATATATATATATATATATATATATATATATATATATATACACGTAGACATACATGTATACATACATTTATACATATAAAAAATATACACATATACACATATGCATAATACACACATATATACATATATATTTATATATTTATATAAACATACATAGATATTTTTACATATGTATACATACATATACATATACATATACATATACTAATATATATGTTGGGAGTTAAAAATCCTTAGGTGATGTACATATACATGTATATATGCGTATACATACACATATAATGTATATGCATATACATATACATATGCATGCACATACACATAGACATACATATATACATACATTTATACGTATACAGAAATATACACATATGCATAATACACACATACATACACTTATACACACATATATACATATACATTTATGTATTTATATAAACATACATAGGTATTTTTACATATGTATACATACATATACATATATGCGTATATACACATGTGTTTTTCAATTACAGGTTTACAAATTCTTCCAAACAAACATAAAATCTTATAATACAGTAATTCCAGTTACATCCAACCAAATACAAGATTTAACTGCACTGTATTTTGAAAACCAAGTCTGCATTTAGAATTACATCCAACCAAACGCCCCTAAGAAAAAGTTTTTAATTTAGAAAAATAAAAAGAGATCAATAATGGTGTGAAAACTACTGGTAGTCCAATAATAACTCACCACAAATGTACAAAAGGATAATAGCTCGAAATTTTATTCTCACAGTACTATTTATCAGTATTGTTCACACATTGTTCACTAATGGTCTAATATTATAGAGCACTATTTATTACTGTATATTAGGTCCCACCACAGATGATTTCCGTAAAATAAGTCATATTTTTCACCCCTCCAAAATTGAATAGCATAAGACATTTTCCATTATATAATTATGGTTTTTGATATGTCATCTTATACACAAATATAAGTTTTCATTACCCCGTCTGTTTACCCGCTTCATAAAATAAATCCCTAGCTGAGGGGTAAAGCATTTTTGCTAGAGCTGATGTTAGCTTAGTTTACCCAAAAAATATATTAATGGTGAGATAGCCAAGAAAGTTAAGAAAGTGTTTAATTATCAAAGCATCCTCCTATAGACCTCCAAATGGATTAGTTAAACTAAAGGCAGAGATCAATTAGGAATATTCACCGAACTTTTGCATGGAAGCTCTGTGGCAGTGATTCTAAATTAATTAGTAAACTTTTCCTTATTGGCTTCTATGTCACCATCAACACTTGATTATAGTTCTGCCCCCCTGGATTTGTAGTCCTTATCAATATGAAATTCTAATGTGATGGCTTGTGAATGGTTCTAGTTATTTATTTATTTTGTATATTTTCAATGGCAGATATTAAGTTATTCCAAAAATATACAGTAGACAACTATCATTTTTATTTTTAATTTATCTTCATCATCATTCATCATCAATTGAGAAAGGCTGTATTATCCCATGCCCTTGTTCAACATTCATTAATTCATGCTAAATGTTTTTTTTTTACCGAAGTGGACAATAATGAAATATCTATGGTCTAAAATCCTTTGGGTGATAAGTAAGAACTTGTCATTTCTTTAGACATAATAATAATATGTAATGATTTATAATTAATCATTATATATATATTTATAAAATATAAATAAATCACGTATCTGGAGTATAAACAAGTCTGTGTGAAATTTCATTTTATTTTATATAAGTTAAAATTTGAATATATTTTTATATAAAATATCTCATGCTAATAGTCTAAGGTTCGTTGGCATATTATAAGTAGATGTGTTTGCATGAGTAATAACAATAGTAACAATAATTCTGTTCAGCCAACCATTGAATATCACTTGGACTAAAGATATAATAAAAGAAAGACAAAGACATGTGTTCACATACACCAGAGGTGTCAGTTGCCAATTGTCAAGTGGGAGGGATTTTATGCGTTTGACATCTTTATGTTAAAAAGACATTTGAAGCTTTTATTTTATTTATTTTTAAATATTTCTCAATTTATATTTAAAATTTTAAAAGCTATATATATATATCAACATTTGTTTTGATTACATTTTGGAAATGTTCTTGATATAATTTTTGTTTTAAAACTATACATGATTAAAAAAATATTGTTATATATATATATATATATTAAAAAAACATAATAATAATTATATTTAGTTAATGATAAAATAAACTTTGATATTTACCTCAGTTTAGAAACATCAAAAATTAAAATACATCTTAAAAAAAAACAATTATATAAAATGATTACAAGAAATATATATTTCGGCATAGATTGCTAGTCTATAATGTAAATTAGATATATGTTTTTTATATGAACATATAGAAAACCAGATTCTATTTTTACACATAAATCCTTTAGATTGATTATCATATCACATTTTATTTTCAATTTTTTAATACAGTTTTTATTATTATAAAAAAAAATTCGGAATCTCTCATCCATATAAATCCATGTAGGAAATCATAGATAATAAATAATATTTGATTACATGTCTTTAAATTCAACTTGAAAATCATGTTGTCCTAAATATTTATTATGTACTTAATTAATTATTATTCATGGGGTAATATGTAAGCATCTTAATTAAAAAAAAGATTTGGCTAAATAAAAATAATTGATAAAGGCTATATATATATAGATTAAAAAAAACGAGGTCTAAATAGAAACTTTTTTATGGCATCTTCCTTAATAGTGTCCGCATCGGCACAGTGACATGCCATGCCTCTAACCTTCACATGGACCACAAAGTTATAACACCATAATAATGTATACATTCCCTCCATTATTTTTTATATTTTTTTATTTTTTGATAATGGCCCTCTCCATTATTAATTATTTTTTTATTTTACTTTGATAAAAGTTACAGCGAATCCCTCCAAAACTTTTAATTCCATTAAAAAAACCCTCCATGTTTTTCACATTTTAAAAGATCTTTATTTTTAAATATAAATTAGTCCAAAATTATATAATTACCTCTAACTTTAGTCACCCACCTAACACCACCCTTCCTAGCGAGCTTGTCCTTGTGCCCATGTGCTTACGATCTCCGGAAAGAAGAGAGAGATGTTGGGTGATGAGCCTAGCCGCCATAAGTGCAAACTCACCCCGCACACGTGTGCTTGTGCTGATGAGCTTTGTTCGATGTCGGTCATGCGGGTTCCAGCTAGCCCCAATCAAACTTCTTCTCATATTTAGTCTCGTATTATGTATTTAAGAGAGTTTTTGGAAATTTTTTGGCTCCAAATATGTGTCTAATGTTTCATCAAAAAAAAAAAAAAAATATGTGTCTAATGAACCTTAAACACACACTTGCTTACATCCTTTTCGTACATTCTCTTTCTTCCGAGTGTCTTTTTTTGTATACTTGGAAAAACCTAACATTTTTGTTTTTATTCTTCGGTTCTTTGCGTGAATCTTGTGGGTGTGCTCGGTATATTTCGGCACCGAACCTGTTAGGCTATGAGAGTTCTTCCCCTCGGATTAGTGTAACCTGCGCTTGGAGTGAGGCCGGAAAATCCTACACGATGGAGGTCAATTCAGCGTTAGGATAGTACTTACATATGCTTACTCCATACTGAAAAATTTTAACTGTTATTTTAAATTATTACTATAGTTTGCGCTTGATTGCATCTTATATTTTCACCATCTTTGTTTGCAGTATTTGCATGCTATACAATCTTCTTACAAGCTTAAGATTGAGGAGGCAACTTCAGCTCTACTTTGAATCTGAGCACGAGCTCGAGCTCAATTGGGGGGGGGCGGGGGGCGGGGCGGCTAATAGATCATGACACTTTGACAACATCGAATTAGTGGTAATTATCAGTATGATGAGGATTAAAAAGAAAAATTAGAAAGAAGAATTGAAAAGTATGAAAACATATCAAAATGACTGATAGGAAAAGTTGTAAACATTCAAGGACTAATAGATATTTTCTCTAATATTATTATTATTATTATTATAAAAGTTAACAAATGATTCTTACCATCAATAATAAATAAATAGATATTTCTTAACAAAAATGGGGAAAGATATTGGATTAGAAAAGGAAAAAAAAAATTCTTGTTCTCACTAAAGGCTTATGGTTTTACATATTTTTGCAAAAAAAAAAAAAACCCTATACATTAGTTTATTTAAAATTAAAATTAGTATATGTCTCTCATATGACGGTGTTGTATTCATCCTTTCTTCGTTTAAAAATATGTTTGTTTTGACTAACGGTACTCACAATGTTAGTGTTATATATGTGTTTGTTATTTTAGATACCCTTGAAAAACTGTGTTTGAGACTATTATTTATAAATATGTAATTTATATATTAAATACTAGTATTATTATTGTTATTATGAAATATTATATTTTTACAAATAAACGAGACTGTGTGAGTGTTGAAGGACTAAACAAAAATGGGGAAAGATGTTGGATTAGAAAAAAAAAAAATCCTGTTTCTCATTAAAGCCTTATAGTTTTTACAAATTTTTGTAAAAATAATTATATATTAGTTTATTTTAAATTTAAAATTAGTGTACGTCCCTCAAAGCGTGAAGGTATTTTTCTCCTTTCTTTGCTTAAAAATGTTAATGTCAATATTATATTAGTTTTTATCATGGAAGGACGTTGCAAATGATAAAAAATTAGAAAAAAAGACAGTGAAAGACACAGGGAAGGCTGGGATTTAATTATTTAAAGAGAGAAAGACAGGATGCTTTTGTAGCAAAGTAGAAAAGACGTGATAGTATTGGATGTTAATCCAATAATGTATGCGGATGTCTATAAAAGATAAAACATAAAAGAGGGGGATTCTAAGGCAGGGTGGAGAAAACTTGACAGTCTAAAAAAATCCATTGACTAACATGGTGATACGATATGACACAACATTGATATAGTGATATAGTAATTTCTAAAAATTAAGGATACAAATACGACAGAACACGGCTATAAAAATATTTTTTATATTTATATAAAATATTTATTATAAATATAAATCTATATAGTTTTCATGTAACATATGTCATAGCCGTGTCATTCCTGTGTCAGACACATGGATATCCGAATACATCGTAGACACCTCCAGATACTCGTACACTTTGTAAATGATTTTTTTTTAATTATTCATATATTTTTCTGATTACTTTTTAATACACAAGATCACCAATACATGAATACACCAAGCTTTCCGGAGTGCCTGTACTTCGTAGGTGACAGCAATATAGGATGTTGATCCAAAGTGTCTACAGGCATTTGTAGATGATAAGCAAGAAGAGAAAAGAAAAGGCAGAAGGGAGAAGGGAGGATAGATTTTGGAGTGAGGTGGGGGAGGCGCGGCAGCATTGGGATGTCAAATCTACTAATGAAGGTCAAAGATGCAATTGATAAAGTGTGTTTACACTAGTTTTATTTATATATTAGATGCTATTAATAATTATTATGAAATATTATATTTTTACAAATAATTAAATAAATAGAGTGTATGAGTGTGAAGGACTTGGGAGTAGTTTACATGTATATGCTTATAAAAATAAATGTTTAAACCTATGTTTTTAACAAGTGCTTCAATCAAACATAATTTTTCATTTTATGAATGTGCTCTTTTTATTGCTTGTTTTGGAAAAATTAAATCTTTTTTTTTTTATAAAAAAATCTTTATTTTGTAAAATAAATAGTATTTTTTATCTAGCTAGAACATAAAAGGTTGATTTCTATTCTGTTTAAAAAACAAAAGTACTTCTATCTTTTCTTTTAGTAAAATATCCTTAAATATTTATTTAATTTTTTTAAAATGAATAAATTACGTCAATTAAAAAGAAAAAAATATCTTAATTTATTTAAGTTTCTTTTAAAAAAGAGATTTAAAAAAAATATTTTTTTCATAAATTTATAGCATGGCTAACAATGTGTTGTACTCATGAATGACTAAAGGGTTCTTTTTTTTTTTTTGTTTTTCATAAAATTTTAATAAACAAAACTTTTGCAGAGTTATACATCCATAGATCAATAAAAATTGCCCTTAATAATTGCTTGAAAACATTTCAGGTTATAACTCATGCAATACAGTGTACATGCCAGAAAAGCTGCTTACAAATGTCATTCAGTCTCTGTAGTCATTTGTCCACTCTCATTCCAATCATGCAATGTTCTTGCATAAGAACATTGGATGCCACATGCATGTGACAGTGCAATAGTACCCTCAAAAACAAGAAATATTACTAATAATAATAAAAAAAGATTAAAAAAAAACTTTTTACCTTAATGTTTATATATATATATATATATATATATATATATATATATATATATATATAAAATATCTTACCAACTGAACAACCTCATCCACCAAAACCTACACCACCCTTTTTTTAAAGTTCTAGTTGAGTTGGTGCAACTTCCACCAAGTATCAACCACTAAAATATATATCTAACACTCAAACATACAAATATATAAAGTTTATAGTTTACTTAATTTGTTGTTCCATTGATGGGTTTATAGCCAAGCTTTCTAATGATCTCATGAGCCATCAACTCATTGGCTTTGTCTGTGGGGTGGTACTCATCCCAAAACACATACTTGCTTCTATCTTTGCACAAAGTTGATAATGGAGTGCATGTTAAAGTTGGCCTTATCTTTCCAATTGTGCAGCATGGACTATCTGAGTTACTGAACCCTACAACACCAAACCAACATTAATTAATTACTACCAATCATGACTTTGACCAAAACATATTTAATATCCAAGTCTAATTAAGTACTACTACTATACAAACCATGTTTTTCAGGTTGATCAATGATGTCCTGGAAATAATCATATGCATCTCCAAATACAAAGCTTGAGTTTGGGAGTATGTTTGTTAAGTTATTCAAGAGCTGCAATGCTGCTTTGTTGAACCCTTTTGAAAGCTTGTTTGTTGATTCTCGGCAATTACCATCTGATGTCATGAGACGTTGCAGTGGTATACATCCCATTGGCCCCAATCCAAAGAATGCCACCTTCCTTGCTCCCAGAGCATACAACAACTACACTCGCATGTATATATATATATATATATATATATATATATTGAGATTGATTAATATATAAGTTACGAGATCCATTGCATGCATGCATGCATGCATGCACGTAGAAATAAGTGATAATTACCCGGAGTTGAGAATCAAGGGAGGAAATGACGTAGTTGGTGAAGGAGTCTCCAGTGTAAGTCCATGAATCAGCATAAACAGGCAAAAGGTAGTTGTTGATGTAGTCATTGCTTCCCATGCAAACTACGTAGCGTGCTTGACTGAAGAACTTGTCAGCAGATTCAGGACCTATCTTCATCCTTATCATCTCTTGTGTTCCTTGAAACAACTCAATCTGTTTAGACAGTGAAAACCTTTGTATCTGCAAATTATTAACACATTAATTAATTAACTACTAAAACATATATATATATATATATATATATATATATATATATATATATATATATATATATATATGCAAGAGGCTTAAGTATTAATTCAACTTACAAACAAAGATGAAGTTTCATTTAAGATCCCACCACCACCAGAAGCATAGTTCACTCCATTCTCAAGTATCATGTCATCATTCAGAGATGGGTCTAGGAATGCTGGAGGTCTTGGTAGTCCCATGTAATCCCCTTCAAGATGATCAAAATATAATTAAACACAATCAATTAATACATGCATATATATATATAAATAGGAAGATATTAGAGGATATATAGATAGATAGATACCGACGATATCGGCGATTGTTCGGCCATTGGTGAACCTGCCATTAGGCATGCCATTGCCAAAATCAATGCCATACCAAGGAAGAGAAGCACGAGCCAAGCTTCTTGTAAGGTAGTTGTTGTTCCCAACATCAGAAAGGGAGTCCCCAAAGATGAACTGAACTACTGAAACTGAACATGTTCTGCTTGGAAGATTGATTATCATGAAGATGATTAGTATGGGTAGGATTATTGTCTTCTTTCTCTTTGTGTTTTTCATCTTTAGATGTGGGTTTTGAATGTTAAGTATAAGGGTTTAAAAAGGATGTTTTGGAGTTATAACTTGGATGGAATTTTGGAGAAAGAAGATTTGGGAGAGATGGGGAACAAGTAGAATTAGATAGTGTTGGATGTACCAAACATTGGACCAACTTCTTTAACCTGCTGCTTTGGATTTTATGTATATTGTTGTGGATTTTTTGGTTTTTTCAACTTCTAGAAATTATGTTTCAAAAAAATAAAAAACTTCTAGATAATTAGCTTGGTTCACCTGCAAGTTAGGAGTTTTGACCGCTAATTACATGCAAAACTTCTAGATAATTAGCTTGGTTCACCTGCAAGTTAGGAGTTTTGACCGCTAATTGCATGCAACATTGGATTAGGTGCACAACTTTGTAAATTATAATGTTTTCCCTTTTTGATCAAGTCAATTGGCGCCACAATTTTTTTTTCCTAAAAATAAATTAATAAACTACTAATTAAAAAAAAAATAGTGCAGAACTTACCAAGTGGACAAGGAAATGAAAAAAAAAAAAAAAAAAAACAGAAACAAGGTTCACTAGAAATGGGGGCACTAAACACAGACTGAGAATTAAACTACATCACAAGACATACCAGAGCAAGAGATAAAAGGGTGGTATAGGAAAAGATGGACAATCTGGGCCTTGGGCCGACAAGAATGCATATTGAAAATCGAGTCCTTAATTAGTGCTGGCCCAAATTAGAAGTGATCCCTCTCTCGTATAATTTAGATTTTTATACACATATTATATAAATATATGTATACATATGTGCATATATATCACTCTCATATACTCTCTTGCAAAATTTAAATTCATATTCATTAAATTTCATAAAACCAATGCCTTATATGATTGTAATTACTAATCTGATTTTATATTATATAATAAATAAATAATAAAATTTATAAATTTAGGAATAAAAATGAGTGGAATCGAGTTCACCGGATTATTTCTTAAGACTATATTCAGTGATGTTTTTATTTTTTATTTTTTAAAACTATTTAAATTTAAGTAAACATCATGTTAGTGCGGTGATGTTTCAGTAGGTCTTGCTCCCTTTTAGCCAATTGTTCATTGACACGTCATACCTAATAGCCGAAAATGTATACGTGGCAGCACATGACTCGATAATCACTCTCAACCGCAAATCTTTCAGCACGTGTCCACTATCTGACCACGTTAAAATTAAAAAATAAAAAAAGCAAAAATGGTTTTTTAATTATTTAAATCCAAAAAATCTAAAACCTCATCCTAGGCCACTGGCAGCCGTCGATCTTCTCCAATCCAACGGTTCAGAACGCAGAATCTCATCCACCCTATCCATTAGCCACAAAATTAAATCCAGATCACAATCTTCACTTCCCCGCCAAATCATGGCCTCCATCTCCTCCGGCGCCGGCGCGGCCGCCCTCCGCCGCGACTTCCTCGGCTCCGCCCTCGAGTCCTCCCGCCCCAAGAATGTCATCCCTCTCCACCGCTCCATCATCCGAGCCTCAAAATCCAGCCCTAAACTCCCCAACCGACGTCTCCGCGTCGCCGTCATCGGTGGAGGTCCGGCTGGTGGCGCCGCCGCCGAGACCTTGGCGAAGGGTTGCATCGAGACTGTCCTGATCGAGAGGAAGCTCGACAACTGCAAGCCGTGCGGTGGCGCGATCCCTCTCTGCATGGTCGGTGAGTTCGGTCTCCCTCTCGACATCATCGATCGCAGGGTTACCAAGATGAAGATGATATCCCCCTCCAATGTTGCCGTCGACATTGGCCGGACTCTGAAGCCCAATGAGTACATTGGCATGGTCCGCCGTGAGGTCCTCGATGCCTACCTCCGTGATCGCGCCACTGCATCAGGGGCGGAGGTTATCAACGGGCTCTTTCTCCAGCTCGACACGCCGCAAAGGCCCAACGAGCAGTACAAGATCCACTACACCCACTACGATGGCAGCACGCTTGGTGGCCAGAAGAAGACGATGGAGGTGGACGCTGTGATAGGCGCCGATGGGGCCAACTCTCGTGTTGCCAAATCGATTGGTGCTGGAGATTATGAATACGCCATTGCTTTCCAGGTTTGAGCTTTCATTTCTTTGAATTCTGTGAAATTATTTCCATTTGCTGAACATTTACTCAACAAATTGAACATTTTTTCTTAGTAAGTAAACAATTGTAGAACAATTGTGTTTGGATTTGTTCTAGCATTGCATTGTTGGATTGTTCTAGTGAGCTCTGTTGAAATTATCTCTGAAGTATTTAATTGAATCTTTTTCTTCTGTGAATTAGTATTTCCCTTTGGAAAAATTATATTTTGATGCATCTTAGATAAATTCTTCATTGTTACCAATCCTAAATAACCTTTGAAATAAAATTTGTAACATTCCTAATAAGAAGTAAGGATTTGTTGATTTTTTTTGGCAGGAAAGGGTGAAGATTCCGGATGATAAAATGGAATACTACCAAGAGAGGGCTGAGATGTATGTAGGAGACGATGTATCGCCGGACTTCTATGGATGGGTATTCCCTAAGTGTGATCATGTGGCTGTGGGAACAGGGACAGTGACACACAAGAGCCAGATCAAGCAATTCCAAGCCGCGACAAGGTTAAGAGCGAAGGATAAGATTGAAGGTGGGAAGATAATAAGGGTGGAGGCACATCCAATCCCTGAGCATCCTCGACCCCGAAGGTTAGTACCTAACATCACTAAAGATTGATTCATAGAATGTGTTTAAAATGGCAGTTAAATCATTTCCCTGTTTTAGTGGTAGTATACAATAGGATTGTCTGGTTATATTATTAGTATGCTGTTGTGATGCTAATTCTTACATGGTTGTTATTAAGTAGTAGTAGTAGAATCAGAATGTATAATTGGTTTTAATCTCTATTGCAGGAATTTTAGTAATAGTAATGAATGTGCAACTCTGCAGCTGTAATAACAATAATAATACTCAACATGGCAACATGCATGATTATCTTGATTGTTCTTATATACTAGTTAGGTTAATGATTATGTTGTTGCATATGCTTCTTATAAAAGTCTAATTATAGATGTACAAACGGATTCATGTGCTGCTAGTTGTGCTCTAATTATACTATATTACCCTATCAGAAACTTTTCTTGTTTCATTGCTATCAATGATTTAGGGAAGTGATGCATTGTCAGCATAATTCAGAATCAACCAATCTGAATATCTACATTGTTGAATTGCATTCAATCCACAGGGTATTAGATAGAGTTGCACTTGTAGGGGATGCAGCAGGGTATGTAACAAAGTGTTCAGGTGAGGGGATTTACTTTGCAGCAAAGAGTGGTCGCATGTGCGCAGAGGCAATAGTAGAAGGCTCTGAGAATGGCGCTCGCTTGATCGACGAGAGTGACTTGAGGAAATACTTGGCAAAATTCGACAAGATGTATTGGCCAACCTACAAGGTATTAGACATCTTACAGAAGGTGTTCTACCGGTCTAATCCAGCAAGAGAGGCCTTTGTAGAGATGTGCGCCGATGAATACGTCCAGAAGATGACCTTCGACAGCTACTTATACAAGACAGTGGTGCCTGGAAGTCCTCTGGAGGATCTCAAGCTAGCAATAAACACAATCGGCAGCCTGGTCCGTGCAAACGCTCTCAAAAGAGAGATGGCCAAGCTAACCTTGTGATTTCACCCAAACTCTTCTTATCCATTTATAATATTTTTGTACCAGTTATTTTGTATTATCTGAATATATGTTTTGGAGGGAACAGGTAAATATTAACTAACTGACTAACTTCCTTCCTGCCTACAAATTCAAAGACAAGAGATCAAACACTTCTCTTCATTCAAACTTGACTGCAAAGCATGGATCAAAACAATCGTCTGTCGATTAAGATCTACGAAGACGGCCTGCCGGAGGGTTCAGTCTCGTACCCATGCTCGCCGCAGGTGAGCGCTGCCGGGCCAGCACCAGCCACCCACCGCAAGCGCCGAGCCGTGGCGCGCGGAGTTCAGAAAACACTATCAAAAACTTCAATGCTGGCCAACTTTCTCCCAACTGGCACTCTCCTTACCTTCGAGATGATCCTCCCATCAGTCTCCGGCGACGGGTCATGCTCTCAAGTGAGCACCACCATGATTCTCGTCCTTCTCGGCCTCTGCGCTGTCTCGTGCTTCTTCTTCCACTTCACCGATAGTTTTCGCGCCGCAGACGGCAAGGTTTACTATGGTCTCGTGACGCCAGGCGGTTTGGCTGTGTTTAAGTCTGGGCTGGGCGTGGAGGTGCCGAAGGACGAGCGGTTCCGGATGGGGTTTGTGGACTTGGTGCACGCCCTGATGTCAGTGATGGTGTTTGCTGCCATTGCACTGGGCGACCATCGTGTCACAAACTGCTTGTTTCCCGGTCATATGAAAGAGTTGGACGAAGTCATGGAGAGCTTTCCACTCATGGTCGGCGTCGTTTGCAGCGCTCTCTTCCTCGTCTTTCCTAACACTCGCTTTGGCATCGGTTGCATGCCCGCTTAACTAACTAATAATAATAATAATAATAATAATCTTTATGTATTAATTTAATACTGTTTGTACTCGTTGGGATTGAACTTGTTTGTTTGTTATTACTAATTTTTAATTATTAATGTAGCGGGTTTACTTAATTCGATGGGCGATGAGCACAATGCTTTGACAAAGTGTGACCTTTTTGGTTCTATTTCCACCGTTCGATTGAAACGAAGCCCACCAGCGTTTGATTTAATAGACTGAATCATAGCCATTGATTTAACCATCTTTCGATCAAATAAAAACGGAAAGAGCTTTCTTTCTCGAAAAGAGTGATCCATCGTCGTCCGTAGGTACGCTCAAATCCCAAACCTCGCTCCCTTTTTCTTTTCTCGGTGGTATTTGTTCTGATTTAATGCTAATATTATAGTGTTTGGGATTGATTGAATGGAGTATCAAACGTGTGTATATAGTGATTGAATTTTTGAATTTTTTTTTTATTTGGGCTAGTTGGATCATGGAGTTTATAATTGGTGTTGTGGATGATTTTTCTTGTTTTTGCATCAAATACATTTGATTTTGATCTGTAGGTTTTCTAGATTTATGGTTTCATATGAATTTTGTAAATGGTGGTTAATTGGAGAATTTCATGTGTGAACTAGAATTCATATGTATGAGTTAGCATTAGCATGAAGATCTGCCTCATGGAGATTTGGATCTGAAAATTTTGCAGTTTTTGCACTGTTAATTAGTTTTTTTTTTCAGAAGATATAAAGTTTGGTTTCAGAAAGAGCTTGAATTCTAGTTTTTCCAGAAACATTGACATGGTGAAGTAGACTGCTGGTGGTGTATGTTTTTTTTATTATCAAGTGTGATTGGAAATACATTTTCCATTTGTACAAACAATGTTGAAATTGTCTTTGAACTTGCTTGGTGAATGTATTGGCGGGGTTTTGATGTTCTCATCTGATGGTTAATGCTGATGTTGTGGATGAAAAAACAGGATTTGAGGGCTTCATCAAAGTAGCCTGATAGAAATTAAATTTGAAATGCTTTTAGTATGTTTATGGTACTTCATGAATGTGAATTTTTTTTTAAATCAATGTGGAAAAGAGAAGAAATACTAGGAAATGCGAGCAGGGTGGATAGTTCCACAGCTAGTATAGGGTTTTAGGAGGGTTACATTTATGTATGATGCATGAAGAGACTCCTTGCATACTTTCAGACTTTGGATGTATAACAGTAATGCTTTTATGAGACAATGGCAGATAGAGATGCATATGTTGTGGTCTCACTAACAATATAGAAAACTGAAAAACAGAGTACCCATTTGATGAATGACCGACTTATAAGTAATCTCTGTTGTTGTTGTTGTTGTTGGAAATATTAAGGTCTTCAGTGTTTGTGATTTGCCAACCAGAAATTGAGTGATTAGAAGGTGGATGCCCTCTCGGATATGATGTTCTCCTTGCTCTTAATATTTATTTGGTTTACTTTCAGAAAATTCCCCTATTATTACTCACCTGCAACATTTGATGGCCTCATCTAACTGTTTCTTTTTTTTTTACCGTTTATGGTTTGATCATAGGTCCATACACTTGTCGGAGCTCTATATCTGATAATAGATGGCTTCTGCAGTGGTGACCACTGTCTCAGTTGGTTCCATTGCTTCCTGCCATGCTCAGTCTGCCTTTGGGGCGAGTTCTAAGCCCTCGGCTGTGAATTTTAATGCAACCAAGTGCTTTAAAAACTTCAGTGGTTTGAAGGCAGCTTCATCCATTAACATTGAAACTGAGGAATCCTTTTTAGGAAACAAAAGCACTTTTGCACTGCATGAATCATTTAGTTCAAAATTGGAAGCACGACAGAGGATCACAAATCAGCTTCAGCCATATGCTTCGACTTTTAAAGTGGCTGTTCTTGGTGCTGCAGGAGGGATTGGTCAACCACTTGCACTTCTAATAAAGATGTCTCCACTCGTTTCTGCCTTGCACCTCTATGATATTGCTAATGTAAAGGGTGTTGCAGCTGATCTTAGCCACTGCAATACCCCCTCTCAGGTTTTGGATTTCACTGGACCGGCAGAACTGGCCAACTGTTTGAAAGGGGTTGATGTAGTTGTCATCCCTGCAGGGGTTCCTAGGAAGCCAGGCATGACTCGTGATGACTTGTTTAACATAAATGCCAACATTGTCAAGACACTCATTGAAGCAGTTGCCGATAATTGTCCAGATGCCCTCATCCACATTATCAGCAACCCTGTCAATTCCACTGTTCCTATAGCCGCAGAGGTTCTCAAGCAGAAAGGTGTCTACAATCCAAAGAAACTGTTCGGTGTTACTACATTAGATGTTGTCAGAGCCAACACATTTGTGGCACAAAAGAAGGGCCTTAAACTCATTGATGTGGATGTCCCTGTTGTAGGGGGTCATGCTGGGATTACTATTTTGCCATTGTTATCAAAGACTAGGCCTTCCACAACCTTCACTGACAAAGAAGTAGAAGAGCTGACTGCAAGGATTCAGAATGCTGGGACAGAGGTGGTTGAGGCTAAAGCAGGTGCAGGATCTGCGACTCTGTCAATGGCATATGCAGCAGCTAGATTTGTTGAGTCATCTCTCCGAGCCCTGGATGGAGATGCAGATGTATATGAATGCTCTTTCATTCAGTCTGATCTGAACGAGCTGCCATTCTTCGCTTCGAGAGTTAAGATGGGGAAGGAAGGTGTTGAAGCTGTGATATCAGCGGATCTTCAGGGGCTGACAGAATTTGAGGAGAAAGCACTGGAGGCCCTTAAGCCAGAGTTGAGGGCCAGTATTGAGAAGGGTGTGGCTTTTGTGCATAAGCAGCCCGCAACATCAGGTTCGGCTTGATGATGTTTGTATCTTTCTAACAGTCATGCGCGATACAAAAAGGGAATAACGACAGAGCGGATGCTCATGTCCTTTCAGTTTTGCAGCTCATTAGGTTTTCTTGTTTTGACTTCCTTTGCTGTGCCTTTGTAAGAACATATAATTCCAGTTTTTGTTTATGTGATTGTATATGAATCATGTGACAAATTTTGGTTATGTAAGTGTACTGCCAAAGAAAAATGTGAGGCTTGGTATGTGATGCCTGTTGTGATATTTCAATTGTGAGACTTTTTTTTTCACCTTACCATTTTTTTGAAATACAGATGCTGTGGATTTGACAGAGTTTAACTTCTGAGTTTCTACAGATGAAATTGGTATCTTGTCAAGTTATCAACATTCAGGGAGCTTCCTGAAGTTCAAGACATCAAATAAAGTACGTAATTCCGATAACATTCAGTAGGCATGAAACCAGGACTTAGAAGGATGGGAATTGGACTTGGGAGGAGCACTTGCTAGATGGTAGCACAGGGCATTCAATGATATTGGATCCTGAAGTATCTACACATAGATAAACTTGGTACAGTTGATTGTTCCCAGCTTCATCTGTGTTGCATTCTACTCCAGGTGTGTACCCTGTTGCTCCACTGATTGCTTCAGTTATGCTACTCAAGCTGTAAGTTCCATCATTTGCTTCAATACCTGATCATATATAAGAATATTAAATTAAGAGGATGAAATGAGGAAGGAGAAAATGTTATAGCATCTCACCAGCATTTTGTAGTATTTCAAGGATGTTATACTGTTTCTTCAGGTTAAGTGCGGCAAGGAAGTAGTCATGCTGATCGAAAACCGACTCCGAGCATGTTCCATGCTTCTCCCATTCATGTGCCCAGAAGGTGTTGCCATTGCTGCTGGGGCAGGCAAGCGATGGCCAGTTTGCTTGCATCCTACTATTCAAGTCGGCAATCTGCACATCATCGGTATGTAACCATATTAGATTGACATGATTATGATCTAATTAGGGATGATTAAACAAAGACAAGTATGACAACACCTTAGATGGATCAAAAGGAGAGTTTTGATCACAGTTTGAAGGGTAAGATCCATCATTGAAGTTAGGCCAGAGGCCATGAATCCCAAAGTTTGCCGCCGGTTTCCCTGTGGATGGATAGCAACATGATTGCTGAGTGTCACAGTAGGACCCTGGCCACTGCAATAACAAATATTGCCGGTTACTATGTTATTGAAATATGTCGAATAGGTGTACATACCAAATACTCACCTGTTGAACAAAGTAGAAGAAATCAAAATTTTGGGAAGCTGATAAAAATGTGCATGAGAAAAATGCAAGAACATAGAGAAGGGAGTTGGTGATAGTTTTCATGGTTGCTTTGATTTATCTACAATGCAAGAACTATATTTATATATAAAATGAAGTTGGAGTGTTTTGTTTGGCATATTTGGCTTTGCCTTAAACAAAGTCTAGGATGAATTGCTTGATCATCTGACTATTTGTTTGTCCTGAGACTGAGTTGCTGTCTTCTTATTATTTAAAGGTCTTTTATTTTCCTGCAAATTCTGGGATGAATTTTTTGAGTAGCTCTAGAAGCAGGTTCTATTTCCATTCATTGAACAGGGAAGTCGTTTTCTCCACCCTCTGCGTAACTGCAACGTTTGATTAATGTGTTGTTTAGAGGAACACAGTTCCATGTTCATGCATATTTTGTGGTCACATGTATATATCAATGTTTTAAAAAATCAGACTTGACGTACTGGTCCGACCGGGGTGATAGGAAATCGGGCTTAAGACTAGTCCGGTCCGGTTAAAAGACCAAAAAAAAAAAAAAACTGGGTCAAACTTGTAACCTGGTGAACCAGCAGTGCCTTAAATCAGGTTTAATTCTAAAAACCTTTATATATATATATATATAAACATCAGCAAGGGAAGTTCGGAGATAAAAATGAAGGAAAAGAGAGAAGAAAGACAGACATAAGAAAAATATAAATAGTAACATGAACAGTGAATTAAATAATAGCCATCTCTTTGTACTTCTCTTGTGATGTGTTTGGTGGGATTTGGTTTGTTTATTATTGTAGATAATGTTGGGTCTGGATTTGACAACTACTTTTTGGATCAACAATCCAATGGTTATGATTTATCACACACTGTATTATTCATCAGAAATTGTATAATTTATTACATGTTATATACTATTCATTCCACTAGTATTGTAGCTAACCTGTGTGACACCACTGCCGTCAGATTGAGATCGAACAGTTGATATGAACGTTTTTAGATTTCTTATATATATATATATTTGCAATTTGGATTATAAATGATAAATGCTTAAAGGTCAACTCAGTTCATTTATTAAATACATGATTTTTAAATTTAATTTCTAAACTCGTAAAGTAAACAAGCTAAACTTAAACACCTCTAAGCTCGACTCATTAAGATTCATGAACAACTCATTACTATAGTACATTAGTTACTCTACCAATTTAAATATGTCATTTCCATCATAATTATGTGTATTGTTGTTAAATTATTGCAGCTAATGAGTCAAGTCGGAAATCTAATTTTTTTTTTAATGGGCTGAGCCTGAGCATGACAAATGAAGCTTGGGCTACCTAATTAAAATGGTGTCAAGTTGAGCTTGAATGTGGCAAAGTTTGGCTCCTCTACTAGATTACAGTTCCAATTATAGTTTTTGCAAAGGCTTAAATTAGAAAAGGTAACGTTTATGCATTTAAAAATTAAAAAAAATCCATTTTCACTAATATATATACATTAAAAAATATTTAAATAAAATTTGAAGTACTCCCAAAAATTTGTTATTTAATTAAACACATTGTTAACATCAATAAATTTGTTATTTGAAAATTTAAGATATTCTACAATGTGTTATCTACATGATCAAAAAGTCAGAGGAGGATAGATGGACTACTAAAAATATTTGTAGATTTTGAATCTACATATGTCTTTAAATGATGCAGGCTCAAAATATTTAGTAGAAGTTTCTGTTAAAATTATTAAATAAACAAAAATCATTAAAGATTATGTGTGATTAAATTTTTTTTAAAATTTAAGTAGATTATTGAATATTAATCCAACCAAATATTTATTATTTAAAAATAACACTAACAAATTTTAAATAAATTCATATAAATAGAACTAAAATCCAAACAGTTTTTAAAAGCATAAATAAATAAAAATCACCCACTTGTATGGTGTTCAACAGAAAAAGATCTGCCCTTCCATGTGTCTCATAAAACCTCCACAAATAACCAACTTCTCCAATTTTTTCCTTCTAGACCATTCAAGACATGAAACATGAAAACAAAACAGAAGAGAATGACATGCCAGAACTATTGCAGAAACTCCTGGAAATTCAAATCATAGACTGGATAACTCATGAAACTTCCTCTCAATATTCTCTTAGCATAGTTTATTCCATTTATATCATCCCTTTGCACCCTTTTTTCCCTCCAAATCCAACAAACTCCACTTCCACTTTCATTGTAAGTGCAGTAAATGGCACCTGCTCTTTCCCTCACTTCACTCCACTCCCCCTTCTGCAAGTCAAACAACAGTAATAAACTCCCAGTTACAAGAGAGTTTTCCAACCAGAGAGATGCTAATTATACTAATTTAATAACCAGAAGAGAGCTGTTGAAAGCTTCAGGATTAGTATTAGGAACTGGTGTTCAGGCTGTAAAGGCTGAACCAGAAAGCCCTTTAGAGGGCATTTCTAGTAGGATGTCATACTCCAGGTTGCTTGAGTACTTGAATGCAGGAGCTGTGAAAAAGGTTGACTTGTTTGAGAATGGAACTGTGGCTATTGCTGAGATTTTCAACCCAGTTTTAAATAAGATTCAGAGAGTCAAAGTCCAGCTCCCTGGATTACAAAGAGAGTTACTGAAGAAGTTGAAAGATAAGCAAGTGGACTTTGCTGTTTTCCCTGTGCAACCTAATGTAGGACTTGTAGTTCTTGATTTCATGGTGAACTGGGGCTTTCCTTTGCTCTTGCTTGGAACTCTTCTCTTCAGAGGTTCCTCTGAAACTGGAAGTCCCAACTTGCCTTTTGGTCTTGGGAGGTAAATTTTTTTTGTCTGCCTGGTTTTCAGCTTTGAATTTATTGGATTTAGATTAATGTAATTGATGAACAGGTCTAAGGCTAAGTTTCAGATGGAACCAAACACTGGGGTTACATTTGATGATGTAGCTGGAGTTGATGAGGCAAAGCAAGACTTCCAAGAAATAGTGGAGTTCTTGAAGTCCCCAGAGAAGTTTACTGCAATTGGAGCAAGAATTCCCAAAGGTGTTCTACTGGTTGGGCCTCCAGGAACTGGCAAGACATTGCTGGCTAAAGCCATAGCAGGGGAAGCAGGGGTTCCTTTCTTCTCACTCTCTGGTTCAGAGTTCATTGAAATATTTGTGGGTGTGGGTGCTTCAAGAGTGAGAGATTTGTTCAATAAAGCGAAGCAGAACTCGCCTTGTCTCGTGTTCATCGATGAGATTGATGCAGTTGGAAGACAAAGAGGGACAGGCATTGGAGGAGGGAATGATGAAAGAGAGCAAACATTGAACCAGTTGCTCACTGAAATGGATGGTTTCAGTGGTGATAGTGGAGTTATTGTTATTGCTGCTACAAACAGACCTGAAATTCTTGATTCTGCTTTGCTCAGACCAGGAAGATTTGATAGACAGGTAAGCTTAGGATTTCATGAATATTTCAATCTATATTTGAATGAATCAATGATTGCATGAGTCTTGCAGGTGAGTGTAGGATTGCCAGATGTGAGAGGGAGGGAGGAGATACTGAAAGTGCATAGCAGTAACAAGAAGCTTGATAAGAATGTATCACTCAGTGTGATTGCAATGAGAACACCAGGATTCAGTGGTGCAGACCTGGCAAACCTCATGAATGAGGCAGCCATTCTTGCAGGAAGGAGAGGGAAGCAGAAGATCACATTGAAAGAGATCGATGATTCGATCGATAGAATTGTGGCAGGACTTGAAGGCACAAAGATGACAGATGGGAAGAACAAGATACTTGTTGCTTATCATGAGATTGGGCATGCAATTTGCGCGTAAATACTTGGAACCAAGTCTCTCAAATCCTATATGGTTTTTCTGAGTACATTTTGAGTATTTACGACTCGATTTGATTTTGTGGTTGCAGGACACTCACTGCTGGACATGATCCAGTGCAGAAGGTGACACTTATACCACAAGGACAAGCTCGAGGTCTCACTTGGTTCTTGCCTGGTGACGATGCAACTCTTGTATCAAAGCAGCAGATTTTTGCTAGAATTGTGGGAGGATTAGGTGGCCGGGCGGCAGAGGAAGTCATATTTGGTGAGTCTGAGGTGACTACGGGCGCTGCCGGAGATTTACAGCAGATAACTCAAATAGCAAAGCAGATGGTGACCACGTTTGGAATGTCTGAGATTGGGCCATGGGCACTGATGGATCCTGCAGTGCAAAGTGGTGATGTTGTGTTAAGGATGATGGCAAGGAATTCAATGTCAGAGAAACTCGCAGAAGATATTGATAAGTCAATAAAAGCAATTGTGGACAAAGCTTATGAAATTGCAAAAATGCATATCAGAAACAACAGAGAAGCCATTGACAAGTTAATAGACTTGCTGCTAGAAAAAGAAACTCTTTCAGGTGATGAGTTCAGAGCAATTCTGTCCCAATTCACTGATATTCCAGAGGCTAAACAGAAAACAAAACTTACTCTTCCAGAGCTAGTTGCTGCTTGAGTACATGTATATATATATATATATAGATATATGTATATAATTTCCACTAATTAATTAAAGATGAGATTACATTGGGTCACAAATGGTTGTCATACTCGAGAGCCATGAGCCTTCTCTTCTTGTAATTAGCCTTAAAACAAGCTTGCCTTAACCTCTTGGTTTTCTCCTCCAATTGCAACCCTGGCTCCTTCTCCATCATCTTCTTCTCTTGTTCCAGTATATCCAATGCACTCCTCAGCTGTTCTTCTCCTACATTCCCCTCCTCTCTACCCAATTCCTGAAGAAAAAAAAACCAAGTTAATCACTATGAACACAAGTGAGAAAAAAGAGAGTATGATTTGATGGATTACTTGAACATTCTTTATCAGTGTTTGCAAGCTTTTCATCTTTCTATGTGGCCACCTTGGAATACCCAACTCTCTGCACTTCTTCTTCAAGAGTGTAAGCCCAACATTGAGTTCCTTTGCTGCTTGAGTTATAGGCATGTAGAAGTACCTAGACACATCCTCAAAAGTTATAACCTTCTCATCCTTTGCACTTCTCTCCACCTTCTTTGATTCATTACTTGTCTCATTATCCAAGTTCTCATCCCAGAACCCATTTTCTCCATCCAACAAACCATAAAACTCATCTGACAAAAACTTTTTCAAGTCATAATCAGAACAATGAATCTAAGAAAGATTAATCATACAGTTATCAGTACCTTGCATGATGAGATTGTCAGGAGGAAAAAAAGAGCATGAAGAGTCACACTGTGCTAAAGGAGTAGCTTCAACAATAAAATCATCTATAGGATAATCAAGTTGCCAATTCCATACAGGAAACTCACTACAAAGAAAGAATAAAGATGGTTTTTAGTGTCACACCCACATGCATGCATGTAAACACTAAAACACTTACCTGAAATCCAGTTGATCATCTCCCATGTTTGCTGCTACTTCATACTTATTATTATCCATCTCCATCTCCATCTCCATCTCCAGAGATGGAAATGGAACTATATATGATGATGAGTATATATATATGAGAGAGAAAGAGAGATGAAAAAGAGAGTGATGCATGGACTTGAATAGCCATGCAGAGAAGAGTGATTGGTTGAGTGGGTTGTGGATTGGAGTTACAAAGATGGTAATTAAGTCTGTTGGTGGGCGCATTAACCGAAAACGCCCCCAATTTCTCCATTAATTATCTCTAGTTCTATTTTTCCAATTAATTTTTTCTAGTTTTATTTTTTTCCTTGAGCTTTGGGAATGAAAATATTGGATGAGTTTTGGGAATTGAGATTATTGATGAGTGTTGAGTTATTGAGAAATTAGAATCCCACAAACTTGGTACTATTACTCCCAAATCTTTTTAGTTAGTTAATTTTTTTTTAAATGAAACGCATGAGGATTAGGAGCTTGGCCATGCTTGAGCTTTGAATGCAAATGAGTAGTGGATTCATGGAATGGTATTATTATGGTAATAATGATCAAATGGGAAGAGAAATTCAATTCATTTGGATAACATGCAAATAAATGCGCCGCCACATAAACCCAATGCGTTTCAGATATTGATTGGATTAACTCAAGTAACATTTCTGAAGTATGAAATTTCACTGCAGATACTAAAAAGTTTTATTATTAAACTCAACAGTAACAGAAAAAAAAAAGTTATTGCATTTGATGTATAATCTGTTTCAATGAAGTGTAGGTACCTAAGATAACAATCATAACCCCAAATAAGAAAATTAAACCAATGAAGACAATCTCAAACTTGCTTTTCCTCAAATTCTTGAAGATCTTGAGGTAGCACAAACATGGCAAGAACATGGAAACTACAATACTCAAAAGTGAACCGATGAATGACATAAGGTCCGCGAAGAAAGGTATCATCAAAGCTATGATCACAGTGCTACATACCAAGAGTGTCCTTATAACGATTGAAAAACACCTCTTGTTATAAGGTAGAAATCTTTCCTCGATGGCAGTTGCAACAGGTGTAATCAATAGTGCGTATTTAGTAAACGGATTGATCAATGTAGTATATATCACTATCTTCGAGCTGAGATGCCGGAGAGGAAGATTCAATGTTATTTGAGATTGTACTTCATTTCCATACATCAAGTAGCCAATAACTGCCATTGATGCATAATTGATAGTGCAGAGAACAAAACATAGAACTATTACCTGCATTGCAAATCAATTCGGAGGTTATTTATTTCAAGTAAGATTACTTTGACTAACATTTCTCATCAACATTGTTGTTACCTTTGAGAATTGAGCTTTGTTTTTCATTGAATTGCAAATAGTAGGGAACACTGCATGCCCGCAATAACAAAATGTGTAGAGGCCTAAAGAAGTTGGTAATCCAACAATATTGAGAGGCCGGCCGAGCTCATGAAATCCAACTCCACCGACTGTTGCAGTCCAGAAAACAGAACCAACCATGACAATTGAAGCTAATACACCGCCTGCTGAAATATAAGCAAGCACACTCAAGTTTCTCAACCATGTTGTTGGTAAAATTATAAGCGAAACAAGTAAAACAAAGAACTGCTTCCCTTCAATTTTATACATTCCAATTTTGAAACTCCTGCCGGGGAACAACTTGTTTAAATTATCACCTTCCAAAATCAAGAATCCAATTGAGACAAGAAATAACTCTATGTTCATGAAAACCGATACGGCTAATCTCCCTTTGTTACCAAATGCAAGGCCACCAATGTCAGTATAAGTTTTGATTCTTGGATTTGCATCAATGCATTGTTTTAGCAGTAATCCAGTATAGCAGCAAATAATGGCTATCATGGGGAGTAATATTAAGCTTAACCAACCTCCTTCTGCAAGTGCATATGGAACAGATATAATTCCAATTCCTGACAAACATGAAAACAGTAAATCATAGTATTACAGTTAATCACAGAACAGTTTGCAGCCTAAGATTTTTACACACCTGAAAGTGCATTGAGGCCATTGAAAGAGGTCCTAACAAAGCCTGCACCATCTTGACCTTGTTCATCATGTAATAGTAAAGGCTCACCAAGATTAGATCTAGCACAACCATTGTTGTCTAACAAGATAGCATGGTGATCAGGGGATTGTGTTGAAGATGAAGACATTCACTTTCACTTAACAAACAGTTGAATACTTGAAGGCACTAACAGAGTTCTATCTATTTGGTTTTTTTTTCATAGGATGTGAAAAGCTCAGTTTTGTTTTTTGTTTTTTTGTTTTATTTTTGTAAAGTTATTTTGGATAGATTTGATGGACCAAAGGGTTTGGTTAACTTTTGGGATATTTTTATTTTAATAAACTCTATCATGATATATTTATGCAGAGTTTTGTGGATAAGAAAAAATCAAAAGAATTATCTATATTAGTGTTAGTCTTTAAAAATATCTGATTTTTTAAATATAAATAAATAAACCGTACTTAATAATAAAAAAGGGTTGAGTTTGGTTTCGAGATGCTTGATTTTTTTTTTTGTTCGACCCAAAAACAAATATGACGGTGCACAAGTTTTGAACCCATATTCGGTATATTTATATCAAGAGTGATAAGCCATAATGATAAATTCATTTACCATGCAACCGTGAAGGAGCTCAAAGAACACAAATCCTCCAATATAAAATAACTAGGATCAAATGAACAGGGAATAAACATTGATCTACAATACTAAGACAAGTGATTATTATATAAACAATACTTCTAAATAAATCAACAGAATAATCAAATCAAATCTGAAAACAGTTTGCACTAGAAATTTTGAAGCATATGTTTGAAGTATGAAGTTACATTACATTTAGATACCAGAGAAAGTGAAGAGTTTCTTCACATTTCCTGTATAATCTTTTTCAAAGAAGTGTAACTACCTAACGAAGCTACCAAAACTCCAAATACCAAAATTAAAACAATGAAAACTAGCTCAATCTTACTCTTCCTCGAGTCCTTGAAGATCATGAGGTAGCATATACACGGCAGTAGCATAGAGACGATAACGCTTAAAAGTGAACCGATGAATGACATAAGGTCCGCGAAGAAAGGCACCATTATGGCAATGATCACAGTGCTAGATACCAAGAGTGTTCTGACAAGAAGCGAGCTCGATCTCTTGTTATAAACTCGCAATCTTTCTTCAATTGCATTCGCAATTGGTGTGATCACAAGAGCATATTTCGTGAATGGATTGATTAGTGCAGTATATATAGCTATCTTTGAACTAAGATGTCCAAGAGGTAGATTCAATGTGACTTGAGATTTCACTTCATCGCCATACATTAGGTAGCCGAGAACAGCCATTGACGCGTAATTGATAGTGCAGAGCACAAAACATAGAACCAATACCTGCATCGACATCAAATGGTGAGATTATTGCAAACTAAATAACCAGTGAATTCGAGAAATTCTCTTGACATTGTTAGTACCTTTGGGTATTGAGCTTTGTTCTTCATCGAATTGGAAATTGTCGGGAACACAGCATGGCCACAATAGCAAAAGGCATAAAGACCCAAAGAAGTAGGCAATCCGGCGACATTCAAAGGCCGACCGCGCTGATGAAATCCAACTCCATCGAATGTCGCAGCCCAAAGAACAGAAAAAACAATGATTACCGAAGCGAGTACTCCTCCGGCAGATACATAAGCAAGCACACCCAAGTTTTTCAACCATGTTGTGGGTAAAATTACAAGAGCAATGAGTACAACAAAGAACTGCTTCCCTGCAATTCTAAAATCTCCAATTTCAAGACTCATGCCAGGGAACAGATTGTCCAAATTATCACCTTCCAATATCAAGAACCCAATTGCCACTAGAAATATCTCAACATACATGAAAACAGACACTACTACTCTCCCTTTATAACCAAATGCAAGTCCACCTATGTCAGGATAAGTTCTCACACTTGGATTAGCATCTGTGCATCTTTTTAGCAGTAATCCAGTGTAGCAGCAAATAATGGCTATCATAAACAATAATATTAAGCTCAACCACCCTCCTTCTGCAAGTGCATATGGAATTGACAGTATTCCAACTCCTACCCAAAACAACCACAATAATAACAATAAATCAAAAAAAGATTATAACTGCAAAAACCTTGTAAAATTAACAGCAGAACAGAGCAAACCTGAAAGAGCATTGAGACCATTGAAGGAGGTCCTAAGAAAGCTAGCACCATCTTCATCTTGTTCTTGATCCTTAAGCCCATGTCTCAGCAAAGGATCTCCTAGACCACCAGATCCACTAGCACCACCATCATTGTAATCCACCAAGATTGCATGATGTTCAACAGATTGAGATTCAGATAGAGATGAAGTCATTCCCATCTCCCCTCCTTCTCACTCTCCAAAAAAACACCTTAATTACAGTACCCAACCAGGCACTAGAAAGCTTTTATAGACAGACAAACACCTTCAATAAATCAAATCAAAACTCTTCTCTCCATTAGTGGCTGTCTCTCTCACAATTATGAAATCCAAGACGCTGCAAAGAAACCACGGATTCAATCAAGTAAATTCCAAATGCCAGCTATCATCACTGGTTTGACATTCAAGTTTGTGGTGATAACCGTGATATAAGAGCTTGGCCTTGTTTCCTCAACTATTGGGTCAAAAGATGCAAAATTTTACCACGTGCCATTGACTTTGTGCAACGTGTTGTCCAACTGTGAAAAGCGTGCGTAATATATATATATATATATATATATCCATGTCACATAGTTATCACTTATGAGAAATCTTGAAAGACCCTTCTTATCTATCTTCTTTGTCTCTGTCAAATTGCCTTGTGTTAATTTGCTTTTTAGAGAATGCCAAAACACATGACAAAATTTCCCATCTTAATCATTTATTTATTTGTCTAATTGCTTTGTGTTAATTTGCTTTTTAGAGAATGACAAAACACATACCAAAATCTTTTTTTTAAATAAATAGATGAACACACTTTTATTAAAGTAACAGAAATACCAAAATCTTCTTTGCCTCAAGCATTTATTTATTTATAATATGACAAGCCACTCTATATATATTCTATTTAGTATAAAATTTCAATCATATATATTAGGAGGAAGTTAAACCTTTAATTTTTGGGAAAATTACTTAAAAGTCCCTGAAAAGTTTCAAACTTCCACTGCAGTCCCTCTGACATTTTGATTTCTCTTTAGATCCCTCCTTTTTAAAAGCAAATTCAATTTCGTCCCCGGTGTTACTTCCATCATTTAATACGGGTGGAAATTACATAAATGCCCGTGTACCAAAAAGTAAAAAGTAACTTTATGTCAAATCTCATTTAATGTAAGTACGTCCATGAAATATATTATTACTTTATGTGAATAATTTGGTGTGTTATATTATTACTTTTCTGTGTATAATATTCGTGTTTCCTGTGTATAATATTGGCTTTCCTGTGTATAATATTGGCTTTTCTGTGTATAATATTGGTTTCTGTGTATAATATTTTAGGGTTGCGCCCGTTCGCTCGTAGGGTTTCGTGCGCGCATCCCAAGGCCTCGTTGGCCCTCGCGAGTTCCCAAGGAAAAAGCTGGGCAAATTTGTCATTTCACACACGTAATGATGGCTGGATTTCACAAGGGCATTATGGTCATTTCCAATCGAACTTAACCCTAAACTTCACACCGTCAATGTGGTTTGGACTCAAAAAGAAATATTTCAAAAAAGAGGGACCCTGCAGGAAAATGCAAACTTACAAGGATTTTTCTGGAATAACGAATCTTCATGGGGACTTTTGGGTACTTCCCCGTTAATTTTTTTATAAAAATTAAATATCTTAGCACTTAGTTATTACACTTAATATCTTTTTATTAGGATTTTTTTATTAGGATTTTTTGTTTGTATACTTAATATCTTTATGTGACAAATCATTTAGATTTTTTTTATTAGGATTTTTGTTTGTATACTTAATATCTTTATTGTTTAAATTTAATTTATAAAATTAATAAATTATGTAAAATATCATCCCGCAGTAAGTGAGTAATATAACTATTTATACTACTCCCTTGTTTTTAAGTATGAATGAGAATTAGTGAGTGATATTATTATTTATTCGGCTCTCTTGTTTTGAGTATGAGTGAGAATTTAGTGTGTATAGTTAGCCCGTCTTTTCATTTTTTTTTAAGTGGATAAACCACTTTTAATATTTTTTATTATAAAAATATAATAGTTTGATTAACTTTTTATTTGCAAGGTTTATTTTGGTTAGAAATGAAAGTAGACAATTTGGTATTTGTTTATTTTGGTTGGAGATGAAGCAGACAATTTGGTTTTTCTTTATTTGTATACAAACAAAAAAAAAGATCAATTAGATATGTTATAAACTGACTATAACTTTGCATATGCTGATATGCAATTGATTTCTTTAAATCATCATGTATGCTTTAGAGAAGACCGATATTTTATAATCAATAATTATTATTTTTTAAATACAAGACAAACTAACTAAATATAAAAAAATATTTTAAAAGACATTAATCAACAGTTGATCTCAAAGGTATATATATATATATATATATATATTGTAATTATATTGTAATTATTTTAGATTACATAAGCAATTATTTTTGAATTTATTAATTTTTTTTAAGTTACATGTTAACATCATGTCCAGAAAAGTTAATCACAGTCTTCTCATCGTTACCTTATATGTGGTAGGGTCAATAGAAACAAACATTTTTTATAGGAGATTTGGTGACAATAAATCAAGAGGTTATTGACTCTAAGTTATTTTTAATCATCACTTTTGTTTTAAAATTTTATTTATTACGTTATCAATACCATTATTTTTTATAAGAAAATCAAATATATTGTAAAAAATATTTAATTATTTTCTTTGGATTTGAAAGTACAAAAACCCATAGACTTCAGTCCAGGGATCTAGGAAGGCTTCCACCACCTAGTGGCATGATTGAGGATAAATGATTTACATTAGTGTTATTTTTGGGATAAGATTTTGTATAAAAAGAATAAAATACATCATTTATAATGCATTGATGTGGTAGAAGGTTTGAAAGTATAATATAAAATTTAATCAAAAATATAAAAATTATAAATAAATAAATCTTTTATTGCCTTTCAGAATATATATATATATATATATATATATATATATATATATATATATATATATATATATATATGATCATTCATATTCATTTATGAGTGTCCATGAATAAAAAATCTATGAACGTCAATTTTCAGCCATTGAATCTCAATCTAACGATCAACATTAATAAATAATAATTAGTATATATAGTAACAAATACAGTAATTACTGTTTAGAACAGTATAGAGGATGTTTTGTCATATATATATATATATATATATATATATATATATATATATATCATTAACCATGTGGTCCCATAATTAATCACATGTCAAATGATAACATGTAGGTATTTAAATGATAAATGCAAGTCCAAAAGCACATGATATTAATTTTATGTTTGAGTTTTCAATGAAATGTTGAAAACTAACTCCAGACTGTTTATTTGATTTTATTTATATTTTTTGAGTTCTGACCTCTAAGTAATTATGAGGGCACATGGAAATTAAGATGCTCAACAATGAAGCCAAAGTCCAAACACATAAACAAGTGAGCAAACAAAACAAAAACTGAAACAATATCAGTAAAATTATATTTATAAGAATTTTTAATTTGTATCATGTGAATAAGCATCTTTTAAATTACAAATTAGAGTTCCGGATTATGATTATTTTTTCCACAACTAAAAAGGAAAAATGAACTAAAATTGGTGTGAGAAATGGCATGGATTGAGAAGAAAAGCTTTTTTTTTTTTTTTTTAATAAACTTTTCAATAAATTATTAAATAGGTAAAAAAAAGAACAACTCAGTACAAATTCAAAGTGAAAGTGACAGCCAAACAAAGAAGACAGGACTGCAATCCTCACCAGAAATAAGGGATACAAGACACAATAAAGAAAAGTAACAACAAAGTACAAAATATATATTAAGAGGGCGTTTGGTTGCAAGGAATGGAATGGAGAGGAGTGGGAGAGTAATGATAATGAGGGGGATTGAAGAAGGAATGGGATTGAAAACTATGTTTGGTTGGAAGAATTGGAGAGGTAGTTTATTGGGAATGGGAAAAGTGAAAAGAAGAAAATATAATAAAATTACTATTATGCCCTTTATCCAAATGAGCATTATATAAAGTGAAAAAAATAAATTAATTGTTATAAATAAATATTTAACTTTAATAGGTCACCAAATCTCAAATTTTTTGTTAATATCATTAATTAGCAATTAATTAACTATAATAAATAACTAATTATATGTTTAAAAATATTTTAAATAAATAATTAAAGATATTTTGTTAATATCATTAATTAGTAATTAATCAACTATAAAAAAAATAACTAATTAATGAAGAAATATAACTAATTAATTATTATAAATAAATATTTAACTTTGATTATTAGTTATTATTATTTAATTTTAATTACTAATTATTATTAAAATTATCTACTTAATTATTATATTTAATTTAATTATTATTAATTTTATTTTAATTAATTGTTATTTTTAAAATTATTTATTTATTTATTATTTAAATCAAAATATTATTTTAATTATTAAAAAAAGGGTAAAATGGTCATTTCTCCCCAAGGAGTGAGGAGGGAATGAGCAATCCTCCCATTTTTGGGAGGATTGCTCACTCCTCCCCCACTCCCCACTCACTCCCCACTCATTCCTCTCTCATTCCCATTCATGTCAACCAAACAAAGGTTTGGATTTATTCCATTCCCATTCCCACTCCAAGCCTCCCAACCAAACACCCCCTAAAACAATTTGTAGTATAGAAGAAGTGAATTAAGGGATCGAGTGTGTTAACTGGGTACAATATTAATGTGATACATCACTATTTTTATCAATGATATATCATTTTGGACACATGTGATAATTTGTCAATATTTAATTAGTTTACTCCATATTATAAATTTTTGGAGTGCATTTTTATATATATCTATCTTTTTAATAATGTTTATTATTTTTATAAAAAAAAAATTAAAGTATGAGATCATTCATCAAAGTGGCACTGAAGTGATTTAAGCGATATAAATGTCATTTCACTTGGTTGTGAAACAATCAAGGAATTGTTAGTGGGTAAATTTTTTAATAGAGCATCAAATTATGATTTTTTTTTCATTATAGGATAACTTCAATTTGAATCATAATGATTATTCAACTTTAATTTTATTACACCAGAGGATCATCTGACAGATTTTGAGCTATTTTTGATGATGTATCAACAAGTGAGATAGAATTATCAACTGAACACAGCGTATCATATATATATATATATATATATATGATAACATGAATTTTCGGCATGTATATCATAGAAAAATATGCTATAAATTTTCAAGTGAACACTAGATGAAATAAAATTGAAGCTGGATAATTATTTTGATTCAAATTGAAATTTGAATTCTAAAATAAAAAAAATGACTATAGTTTGATTCTTTATTAAAAAATTTACCCAATTGCAGCTTTACAGACTTTGGTTTTATCATTTTCAAAATTTAAAAAAAAATTAAAAAGGGAGGGAAATTAACAAGCAAATTATATTCTCATACAATAAAAGCATGCGAAAAGTTCGGAAGAGTCTCACTGTATCTTGGTGGACTAATTTTTTTTCTATTATATTAGTGTATATTAGTGATTTATATATATATATATATTTTTAAAAAAGGTAGGCAGACATGGAAACCCATAATCAATTAATTCATGTAGGGCTGACGTGGATAAACCTGCCATGGCAAATATTGAATGAATATTAAGATGTTGAACATAAAAATCCAACTGCTTAACCTCAGAAAAATAATGACAGATGAATGAGTATGTCTCCTGCATAAAAAGCCAACAACTCCACCAAATTGTCCCCACTCCAATAAATAATAATGATAAGAAATGAATGAAGTATAAGTTTTATATTATTTTATTTTTAAAATATTTAGATATAATTATAAATTTATTTAAAAAAAATTTGGTGGGACAATATCAACTATAAATGCCAGCCACTTTTTATCAGTACATTATGAGTAAATCTTTTATATAGGATCTTCATATTTTTATTGAAAAAATAAATTTGAATTTGAGATCATACAAAGTAAAGACATAAGTTAGTTGTGATATTAACTTCTCACTTTTACATGTCTCTATTTTATTACAAAATATTAACTCTCAAATGTGAAATGTGTCCCTTAAACATATTTGGATTCTTGAGCTTAAATATATTATTTATTTATATTATTTTGATATAATTAATAAAAATTTTATTAGAAAATAAAGTGTAGTGGTGATATATAAGAAATGAGCAACCACATGATTTTTTTATATATAAATAAAATTCAATCATTTTTTATAAAAATAAATAAACTACAATTTTATCGAAATAGAAAAAGGATTATTAAACAACAAATAATGAGTTAATATAATAAATAAACAATACATAGATATATTTTATGATAGGCTAATAATGTAATATAGGGCTAGCAACAAGAATATATCAGTAAGGTTGATATAGCTGGTGTTATCAAAGGACAAGTATTAGAGGTGGATTAACAATCTGTCCTCAATCAAAGGATTGACTGCTTTGGTCTGATCCTGAGAAAACATATTTTTATTGTTCATCAATTAGATTTTGAGACATTATCGAAATAGAAAGGGGATTATTAAACAACAAACAATGAGTTAATATAATAAATAAACAATACATAGATATATTTTATGATAGGCTAATAATGTAATATAGGGCTAGCAACAAGAAAATATCAGTAAGTTGAAATAGCTGGTGTTATCAAAGGACAAGTATTAGAGGTGGATTAATAATCTGTCCTTAATCAAAGGATTGACTGCTTTGGTCTGATCCTGTATGGAACATTGGTTCACTAGAAAACATATTTTTATTGTTCATCAATTAGATTTTGAGACATTATCGAAATAGAAAGAGGATTATTAAACAACAAACAATGAGTTAATATAATAAATATACAATACATAGATATATTTTATGATAAACTAATAATGTAATATAGGGCTAGCAATAAGAAAATATCAGTAAGTTGAAATAGCTGGTGTTATCAGAGGACAATTATTAGATATGGATTAATAATATGTCCTCAATCAAAGGATTGACTACTTTGGTCTAATCCTGTATAGGCCATTGGTTCACTAGAAAACATATTTTTATTGTTCATCAATTAGATTTTGATACATTATCGAAATAGAAAGAGGATTATTAAACAACAAACAATGAGTTAATATAATTAATAAACAATACATAAATATATTTTATGATAGGCTAATAATGTGATATAGGGCTAGCAACAAGAAAATATTAGTAAGCTGAAATAACTAGTGTCATCAAAGGACAATTATTAGAGGTGAATTAATTATCTGTCCTCAATCAAAGGATTGACTGCTTTGGTATGATCCTATATAGGCCATTGGTTCACTAGAAAACATATTTTTATTGTTCATCAATTAGATTTTGATACATTATCGAAATAGAAAGAGGATTATTAAACAACAAACAATGAGTTAATATAATAAATAAACAATACATAGATATATTTTATGATAGGCTAATAATGTGATGTAGGGCTAGCAATAAGAAAATATCAGTAAGCTGAAATACCTGGTGTCATCAAAGGACAATTATTAGAGTAGGATTAATAATCTGTTCTCAATCAAAATATTGGCTGCTTTGGTCTGATCCTGTATAGGCCATTGGTTCACTAGAAAACATATTTTTATTGTTCATCAATTAGATTTTGAGACATTATCGAAATAGAAAGGGGATTGTTAAACAACAAACAATGAGTTAATATAATAAATAAACAATGCATAGATATATTTTATGATAGGCTAATAATGTAATATAGGGCTAGCAACAAGAAAATATCAGTAAGTTGATATAGCTGGTGTCATCAAAGGACAAGTATTAGAGGTGGATTAATAATCTGTCCTCAATCAAAGGATTAAATGCTTTGGTCTGATCCTGTATAGAACATTGGTTCACTAGAAAACATATTTTTATTGTTCATTAATTAGATTTTGAGACATTATCGAAATAGAAAGAGGATTATTAAACAACAAACAATGAGTTAATATAATAAATAAACAATACATAAATATATTTTATGATAAGCTAATAATGTGATATAGGGCTAGCAACAAGAAAATATTAGTAAGCTGAAATAACTAGTGCCATCAAAGGACAATTATTAGAGGTGAATTAATTATCTATCATCAATCAAAAGGTTGACTACTTTGGCCTAATCCTGTATAGGCCATTGATTCACTAGAAAACATATTTTTATTGTACATCAATTAGATTTTGAGACATTTAGAACATTAATTACTGATGTTACAAAGCTATTACATATGATCAGTACCCTTATAAATTACACACAATTTGTTTAACTGAAGAGAATGTTCCTATAACTGCAACTGATGTACCAATTACAATAATACCAATGATAATTACCAGCTGGATAAACCCAATCCTTTGTGAATCCTTAAATATTTTGAGGTAACAAGCACATGGCAATAACATTGTTGCAGTGCTACTCAAAAATGATCCTGTGAGAGCTAAAACATACCCAAAAAATGGCACTGTTAATGCCACAATTACAGTGCTCATCACTATAAGTGTTCTAATAAGAAGGCCAATAAACTTATATTTTGAAACTCGAAAACTTTCTTCAATGGCATCAGCAATAGGCATGATCAACAATGCATACTTAGTAAAAGGATTAATTAAAGTAATATAAATTGCTATCTTTGTGGTGAGTTTATTTCCTGGGAGATTCAATGTGATTTGAGATTGAGTGTTGTCCCCATACATCAGATAACCAATTATTGCCATGAATAAATAGTTGAGAGTGCAAATGATGAAGCATATGAATAACATCTGCAACAATCAAAATACAAACAAATTAGATGAATTATGTACTGATATTTATATATGATTAGATTAAGAATAAAAATATAAATATAAAACTTACCATAGGGAACATAGTTCTTTCTTTCATGGAAGTGTAAATGGTTGGAAATACAGCATGGCCACTGTAACAGAAGGCATATACACTAACAGCAGTGGGAACTCCTGTCCAATTAATAAGTTCTCCTTTCTCATGAAATCCAACTCCATTAACTACTCCTGTCCATAAGACTGCACCAACTACAATGATAGAAGCCAAGACTCCACCAAAAGAAACATAAGAGAAAACACTCAAATTCCTTAGCCAAGTGGTAGGTAAAATAACCAAGCTTGCAAGCAAAACAAACCCTTGTTTTCCTCCAAGCTTAAACCAAGCAATGTTTAAGTGTGTGTTTGGAAATAACTTCTCCAAATGATCACCTTCAAGTATCAGAAACTCAACAGCCACAAGATATAACTCAAGGTACATAAATATAGCTACTGCTAATCTTCCTTTGTAGCCAAAAGCCAACTCCCCTATATCAGGATAGGTTTTAACATTTGAATTTATATTCATACATCTTTGCAACAGTAATCCAGTGTAGAAACATATTGTAGCTGTTGTGAGTAGCAATATCAAACTTAGCCAACCTCCTTGTGATAATGCATATGGAATTGATAATATGCCCAAGCCTATGATCAATTAAACAAAATACATTAGTTGAAAGTATAAGTTGGATAGATAACATCATTATAGAGATTAAAGAGAAACAACCTGCAAGTGCATTGACTCCATTGAAACATGTTCTGAGAAAAGTGGTGCCTGTTCTAGTGGGTGTATGGGACTCCATTTTAGTTTCTTCTTATAAGCTTAGTTTAGAGAACATGAAGGTTTTTAAGAGGGAAAAAGATAGTGCTCTTCTCAGAGGTGGGTTTGAAATAAAGTTTTGATAGTGATGATGAGTAGATAACCAAAGTGGGAATATTTTGAGTGAAAGAGAAAAAGAAAAATAATGGAACTCAATTTCCATTGTTTTTAATTCTTCTTGATATCCAACTTTTGGGATTCTTGTTTACATGGACGGTGGGTGATTAATTTTCTGAAACTTTTCACCTAGCGGGAGTTGGAAAAGGCTAGATGCTCTGTTTTGGAAATAAATTGAAGTAATAATCATTAAAGTGACTTGCACTCATCATCGTTTAAACACACACAAATCATGGTTGCCAACCTTTTCCAATGTGGTTAGAAACTATCTTGGTAATCTTTTATGGTTTTATGAATTGAATTATGTATAGTTTTTATGAAGATTCACATACAAAAGCAAACACTAGTTAATGTATCAAAGCTGAACGGAAAGACTACTAAAAAAGTTATAAAAAAATCCGTCTCAATCAATAACTTGATTAAAATATTTACTAGCCGTTTAGTTCATAGTAACAATATATAAAAATAATATCACCATGATAATAAAGTAAAAAATATGATAATTTATGATAATCATATTTATTTGAAATAATTTATAGTAACATAGTAATATGAAAATATTATCACAAATAAATAACTTTTAAAATATTTGAATAAATGGATGGTAAAATGAATCATATCATATTACAAATTTTTTATATTACGACGAATTAAACAAGACCCTTAAAATATTTGCATAAGTGAGTCATAAACAGAATAATATCATATCACAAATTTTTATATTACTATAAACCAAACGATTTTTAAAATATTTGCATAAAGGAGTGGTAAAAAAACATATCATATCACAAATAAAAAATTACCTTGGAATATTCATGGATAGTTACATATATGTTATCACTTTTATTCCTTTCAACAATGTGTTTTTTCTCTCGGGAAAGAAAGGAATAGCCATTTGATTCCATAGAGGTGAAGATAACTTTTGAGACGGAATGTGAAACTAAAGTCAATGATTTGATTAATTTACAAATATAAAATTAACCTTGAATAAAAAATTTATTTGTTCATGTGTGGTCCATGATCTAGACACTGAATGGAGTGGACATAGCGCTTGAAATGTTACTGTATCCCCCTTGAAGCAAGGCCATTATGCATGCACCATTTTGTTTTGCATAGTTAATTTAATTTATAGTGCTGTTCTTCTGTAACTCCACTTGAAATTAATTGTGGTGGAGTTTTAAAAGAGAATGATTTTTTTTTTTAAATGTAGCTACTTTTTTCTTAAATTTATCAAACTTTAACATAATTGATATTAATTAAAATTAAATATTTTAATATTCAAATTTATGTTATTAAAAAAATATGGAAAAGCAAATTTGAAGAGGAGATTATATTTTTTAGAATTAATTTTTAAACTTATTTAAATTATGAAATCTTCTAAAAAAGGGTTTGTTGAATAATTTGGTTTGTTATTTTGGAAATAGAGTTCGTCCCAAATATATGAGAATATATGTAATTTTATTCAGTATTTTTTTATTACGGGTTCATCGGTTCATCAATAAGTAAAAAGGGTTTATTTTCAATTTTTTTATTTTAATCACCACTATTTATCTTTATAAAAAACATAATTTTAATGTTTTTAATAGTTCTTACATAATCTACTTAAAAAAAATATAAAAAAGAATAAGATTATGACTAAAACTCCATAATACCAAAACTGAATCAATGAAAATTAATTCATCTTTATTATTTTTTTAGTCTTTAAAGATCATAAGCTAGCAAATACACAAAAAATAAAAATAAAATTGTAATATGCTCAAAAGTGAATTGATGAATGGCACAAGGCCAATGAAGAATGATACCATGAAGGATGTACTATTGTTAGATACCAAGAGTGTTGTGATACTAAATGGAATACATTTCTTATTATAAGATGGAATACATTTCTTATTATAAGATAAAAAGCTTCCACAATTGGGATTGCAATTAGTGTGATGATAGGATAGCATGAATATATATATATATATGAAAATAACATTAAAAAAATAATCAAAGTGAAGTAATGAAGTGACAAATAACAATAGTACTCCGGTACAAGGTGAAATAGGTTTTCTAGTATATCTTAAAAAATTCTCTCAATTATATTTGCAGTTATTTTTTATTAAAATAGCATGCACACTCATGAAAATAATATTTAAAAAAATGAATTATTGAAGTGATAGATAATAAAAATGCCTTGATACCAAAGTGATGCCACATTGTAGTTGTTAGAGAATGGACATAACTGTGAAATAATACTTCACCAAATTAAAATGAGGAAATTACCAAAAAAACCCACAAAGTTTGCAATATGCACAAAAAAACCCCACACATTTTCATATCCCTAAAAACACCCTCCTTTTGAATATAATGATTTTTAAACCCCCCAAATATATAACAGTGATTAATAGAGTTAATTTTAAACTTTTTGGACGAAATTGTCCCTTGCATGAGAAGTTGTGGCTCAAAACAGGTTGAAGCTTCTTCAAAGACTTGTTCTTAAAGGAGAACTTCTTCCTTGGGACAAGCTCAGTGGAGAGGGCATCTAGGGATTCTTTCAAATCGGAAATGGATTTGAGAGAAGAGCGAACATCGTAGAAAGGCAAGAAGTAGGAGTTATCAGCGATGAGGCGCTCAAGGTCGGCGATCATGGCTGAGAGGGCTTCTAGCTGAGGCTTCACGACGGGCTTGGCAGAGGGATTGAGCACACGGAGGCAGGAGAGTTCCACATCGATGGAGCGCTTAACGTCGGAGAATCGAGAGAGGAGGGATGCCACGGATTCGAAGGATGGGGCGGCTTCAAATCCAGATCCGGATCCGGTTTTGCGAGCCTGGCGGAGGTTCTCGAGGCGCTCAAGCATCAAATACTCATTCATGCTTGGAGACAATAAACATTAAATACTCATGCATGCAACAAATTAATTGCTCTTCTTTCCCTAGACCTTGCTTGAAGATGAGAAATGAGATTTCTGTTTAATTGTTTAATAGCACCAGTTGAAGAAATGTGGTTTTCGTTTAAAAAAAGAGGTTTCCGTTTAAAAAAAAAGTTTCTGTTTAAAAAATCGGGTTTCTGTTAAAATAACAATACAAAGACAAGAAAACTTGGAATGGGACAAGAGATTAAAGTCATGCACTCTTGGAACAAGAAACATTAACTACTCATGCATGCTTGGAGACAATAAACATTAAATACTCATGCATGCAACAAATTAATTGCTCTTCTTTCCCTAGACCTTGCTTGAAGATGAGAAATGTGGTTTATGTTTAATTGTTTAATAGCACCAGTTGAAGAAATGTGGTTTTCGTTTTAAAAAAGAGGTTTTCGTTTAAACAAAGAGGTTTCCGTTTAAAAGAAAAAGTTTCTGTTTAAAAAATCGGGTTTCTGTTAAAATAACATTACAAAGACAAGAAAACTTGGAATGGGACAAGAGATTAAAGTCATGCACTCTTGGAACAAGAAACATTAACTACTCATGCATGCTTGGAGACAATAAACATTAAATACTCATGCATGCAACAAATTAATTGCTCTTCTTTCCCTAGACCTTGCTTGAAGATGAGAAATGTGGTTTATGTTTAATTGTTTAATAGCACCAGTTGAAGAAATGTGGTTTTCGTTTTAAAAAAGAGGTTTCCGTTTAAAAAAAAAGTTTCTGTTTAAAAAATCGGGTTTCTGTTAAAATAACATTACAAAGACAAGAAAACTTGGAATGGGACAAGAGATTAAAGTCATGCCCTCTTGGAACAAGAAACATTAACTACTCATGCATGCTTGGAGACAATAAACATTAAATACTCATGCATGCAACAAATTAATTGCTCTTCTTTCCCTAGACCTTGCTTGAAGATGAGAAATGAGGTTTCTGTTTAATTGTTTAATAGCACCAGTTGAAGAAATGTGGTTTTCGTTTTAAAAAAAGAGGTTTTCGTTTAAACAAAGAGGTTTCCGTTTAAAAGAAAAAGTTTCTGTTTAAAAAATTGGGTTTCTTTTAAAATAACATTAGAAAGACAAGAAAACTTGGATTGGGACAAGAGATTAAAGTCATGCCCTCTTGGAACAAGAAACATTAACTACTCATGCATGCTTGGAGACAATAAACATTAAATACTCATGCATGCAACAAATTAATTGCTCTTCTTTCCCTAGACCTTGCTTGAAGATGAGAAATGAGGTTTCTGTTTAATTGTTTAATAGCACCAGTTGAAGAAATGTGGTTTTCGTTTTAAAAAAAGAGGTTTTCGTTTAAACAAAGAGGTTTCCGTTTAAAAGAAAAAGTTTCTGTTTAAAAAATTGGGTTTCTTTTAAAATAACATTAGAAAGACAAGAAAACTTGGATTGGGACAAGAGATTAAAGTCATGCCCTCTTGGAACAAGAAACATTAACTACTCATGCATGCTTGGAGACAATAAACATTAAATACTCATGCATGCAACAAATTAATTGCTCTTCTTTCCCTAGACCTTGCTTGAAGATGAGAAATGAGGTTTCTGTTTAATTGTTTAATAGCACCAGTTGAAGAAATGTGGTTTTCGTTTTAAAAAAAGAGGTTTTCGTTTAAACAAAGAGGTTTCCGTTTAAAAGAAAAAGTTTCTGTTTAAAAAATTGGGTTTCTTTTAAAATAACATTAGAAAGACAAGAAAACTTGGATTGGGACAAGAGATTAAAGTCATGCCCTCTTGGAACAAGAAACATTAACTACTCATGCATGCTTGGAGACAATAAACATTAAATACTCATGCATGCAACAAATTAATTGCTCTTCTTTCCCTAGACCTTGCTTGAAGATGAGAAATGAGGTTTCTGTTTAATTGTTTAATAGCACCAGTTGAAGAAATGTGGTTTTCGTTTTAAAAAAAGAGGTTTCCGTTTAAAAGAAAAAGTTCCTGTTTAAAAAATTGGGTTTCTTTTAAAATAACATTACAAAGACAAGAAAACTTGGAATGGGACAAAAGATTAAAGTCATGCCCTCTTGGAACAAGAAACATTAACTACTCATGCATGCTTGGAGACAATAAACATTAAATACTCATGCATGCAACAAATTAATTGCTCTTCTTTCCCTAGACCTTGCTTGAAGATGAGAAATGAGGTTTCTGTTTAATTGTTTAATAGCACTAGTTGAAGAAATGTGGTTTTCGTTTAAAAAAAGAGGTTTTCGTTTAAACAAAGAGGTTTCCGTTAAAAAAAAAAGTTTCTGTTTAAAAAATTGGGTTTCTTTTAAAATAACATTACAAAGACAAGAAAACTTGGAATGGGACAAAAGATTAAAGTCATGCCCTCTTGGAACAAGAAACATTAACTACTTATGCATGTTTGGAGACAATAAACATTAAATACTCATGCATGTAACAAATTAATTGCTCTTCTTTCCCTAGACCTTGCTTGAAGATGAGAAATGAGGTTTCTGTTTAATTGTTTAATAGCACTAGTTGAAGAAATGTGGTTTTCGTTTAAAAAAAGAGGTTTTCGTTTAAACAAAGAGGTTTCCGTTAAAAAAAAAAGTTTCTGTTTAAAAAATCGGGTTTCTGTTAAAATAACATTATAAAGACAAGAAACTTGGAATGGGGCAAGGATAGTAGAAAATTTAAGCGGGAACGTCGGCGGAGGAAGGACGGCTCATGAACGGAGAAGATGGAAACGCGCGGCGAGCTTGTTGTCGTCCTTGTCGAACCGGAAGTAGGCGAGGAATGAACCAGAAGTAAGATCTTTCTTGGGATGAGCGGTCATGCCCATGAAGAGTTTGTCGGAGAAGTCTTCACGGACGAGAGTGGAGATGTCGCCATTGGTGGTGGAAAGCGAGAGGAGATAAGAGGGGGTGACGAGGAGGAGGAGGGAGTGGAGCATGTCGTTGCCGTCAAAAAGATGGTGAGGACCGCGAGGGAGATATTGAGTGTTGGGGCCGTTGCGGATGTAGGCGCCACCTGCGAGGCAAGGTGGTATACGGCCATGAATGATGGGGCATGAGGTTGGGGGGAGCTCGGAGTCGGGAGGAGCTCGGAGACGTGGGTGAAGTTGTTGGAGAGGACTCTACGGGGGTCGACGGAGGGCCGGAGAAGAAAGCAAAAAAGGGGCAGATGAAAGTAGAGGAAAGAGAATCCATGGTGGATTTTTCCCACCATGTTCAAGGGCAAATAAAGAATTTCACAACGTGGACCCAGTCTAAATGATCTACAGGGGGCAAAAAAAAAAGTAAAACAATAAAGGAAGGACTGTCTGGGGTATTCAAACTTTGCAGGGGCTGACTGAGAAGTTTTGAATTCCCCGAGGGGTAAAAAATAATTTTCCCAATTAAAATTCATTTACATTGAAATTACAAAAATTGGGCTTGGAGAACGCTAAAATGAATAATAACCTATATCGAACTTCCATTATAAAGTAGCAATTCTATCCTAATTTACTTGGATAAGATGGTTTAGAATTTAATTTAAATAGTTTTTTTTTTAATTGTGTGCATAAAAGGTTAACATGAGCTCACACCACTATTTTGATAATTTATGATAACTCGACAGATCACGTAGCTTTTATAACTGTGACAAGTGAATCATTTTTCAAAAAATTTCATCTTAAAAATAAGAATTCAGAAAGTATAACAATTAAGAGCCAAAGATAGTAATCCTGCAAAAAAAAAAAAAAAAAAAAAAAAAACCCCACTTATTATATAATAATTATATAAAAATATAATTGGAAATCATTAATAAATGAATCTAAGGTCCTATTGGTGGAAACAAGTGCAACATTACATGCTATTCAGTTTTTATCTCTTGACTATTATATTAAGTAAGAATCATAATTTATGCATTAATTTATAAGTGTGCATTAGGCATCGTGAGAGCTTCATTCAAGCTATTTTTGAACATCTAAATAGAGAGGAATAATCACATGAATTTAAAAGATTTACCACAAAATAAATACATTTCATAGCTAATCCTCTTGATAGTATAGTTGTAGTTAAGAAATCCTCATAGGTCAAGTTTAGTGGGTTAATAAATTGGTCGAAGCACACTCAGGTGATCAAGTGATCACCACCTCGATTGCAAGCCTAGCTACCTAAAATCATAGGACTGACATCGATCTATCTTAATGGTAATGACAATAATGACCTTTAGTGTCGGTTTGGTGGACACTCAAAAATGTCTTATTGATCAAAAGCTTAAATTAACAATTAAATTATGAAGCATTGTGAAGTTTATCAGTTTAAAAATAACTATTCAGTGCAAAAAATTTGTTCAAAAGGTTAATGCCAATTAGAGTGCTGTATTTATGTGAAAAGGACTAGAAATCTTACAAAAATCTATCGGCAAACTAATCATAATCATAATAACAACAAGATAGTGATAATGATAGGATTTAATGTTTAGAATTTTAGGGATGTTAGGAGTTTCTTGTGATGCCAAATGAGAATCTAGTGGTCTCTAACTTCCATTGTATGTTAATTTGTTTTTTTTTTTTTTTTTTTTTTTTTGAATTTTGTAGAAATCAGTACACCTATAATAAATCTTTGATAAATCTTCCTAGCCAAGATCTTTCTCACAAAGCCTCTAGTCTATCTTGTGGTAATTCAGAGTTTCACAAATGGAAGACATGAATGATATTTTAAATAATGAAAATTTAGAAAGGATAGGTTTCCCTCTTTCTCACACACAAGGGCTTTGATTTGTCTCGTTTGTTGTTGGATGTCACTCATATAGTGGGGGACGGGTTTATCTTTTAAATTTGTTTGTAAACTTTTGTATCTATTCTTTTTTTTTTTTTTTTTTTTTTAACTATATCAACTCACGTCTATATATAACACATGACATATTCCTTAATGTAACAAAGCATTCTATTTTTCTTTGCAATAAACTAGCTAGTATTTTTCATTCCTCTTCCTATAAAAAAATAAAAATAAAAATAAGGATTCCAAGCTTACTCGTAGTTTGTACACAATTTATAGAAATTTTTGAATAATAATGATGGTGCTCACTTATAATTCATGAAAATTTTAAATATTTTTTTATGCAAGCAAATGACCACATTTTCATTCTTGTTACCATAATCTTTTATAAATAATTCACCGATTAAAAAACTTTAAAGTGATTTTAAATAATATTTTTAGTAATGATGCGAAAAATTATTATGGATTGTGTTTGCAAGAAAAGAAGTTGCTTATTAAGATTATGGACTGTGATATTTTACTTTATAATGGTAACATAAAGATTTATTATTTATAATATTTTTTTTTGAAATTTGGTATGAGAGCCAACTTATAAGCACAAGAAATTAAAGCTAAGTCCACCGTCCTTAGTTTTTTTGTGCCCACAAATTAGTTTCGATTCATGATTTTTTAAAATTAATTTAAATTACTTATTTATTATTGTTTTATCCACATAATTATATTTGTAATTTTTTTCTAAAATATAAAATATATTATTTAATTAATTTATTTTAAAATTAAATTACATGTATATTATCTTATCTCATCCATATATGACAACATTAAATATCCATCTGTAAATGAAGTTCATTGTATTATTATAATTCTAACATTACAGCCCTAAAAATTTAGAAAAAAAAAAAAGTATATACTTCTATCTAGGGGTAGAAGAGTATGGTGTTTTATTTTATTAATAAAACATTATTTTTTATCTTCTTTATAAAATTCTTATAGTACTTGAGTATATTTTTAATTATTATTAACCATTCTCAAATGTGCATGAGCAAGTAAAAGAGGTATGGCTTAAATTTTATTTTAATATTTTTTATAATTTTAATTCATTTATCTTATTTTTACAATATTATGTAGTTGATTGGTTTTTATTTTCTTATTACATTTACTTTATTAAATTGGGTTTTTTGAAATTAAAATTAATAAAATCATTTTTACAGTTAAGGAAAAAAAATTAAATGGATTAGCCATTATTTTTATTAAGAAAAATTTGGTATCTTAACTTAAATACTAAAATTAAATAGATAATTTTGCATTAAAAAAGTTTTATTTATTTTTAGATTCATTATATGTAGTTTAAATATTTTAAATATTTTAATACTTATAATTCTATATATATATTTTATATAATTTATTATTTAATTTAAAATAATTAAAAAATTGTTACAATTTTGCTAAAATATCATTTTTACCGAGATAAGTTCGGCTTGGAATCTATTCAAGAATGTTGATTTAAAAAAAGTTAAAATTTAAGCATCCTTTGATGCTTGATTGGAAAGTGGTTATGTAGATTCCATACGATATGTTTTACACTTGTTTACTATTGTTTATTTACCATTCATATTTTGTAATTTAGTCTATAGATAAATTTATTACAAAAACAAAATAAAATAAAACAAAATAAAAATTTTAAATGACATTGAAATAAATTGTTTCCAATAATAAGTAATAAAGAGTATACAATCAACTGAGATTTATAGGAATTTATTAATTGATATATGCATATTTTTATTTATGTTTTTTTAACCTTATTTTTTTGCTAATTACTTTCTAAAACTATCTTTATATTTATCAATACTACAAGGGATTTATCCAAATATGATGTATCAACTCTTAAACAACATTTAGTATAATAAAAATATAAATAACATTAAAAAAAAAAGACAAATTTGGCAAAGTAAGCCCTTTATTTCTTAGAAAATATCAAGATTATGATATAAGATGTTAAGATGACTTGAATTCAATTGTGATGGTAACCCTATACGAATTATGACTCAATCCGAATTTAGGGAGTTTAATCCTAAATTAGAAAATTCAATGAAGATTTGTGGTGGGCTTTTGGCTTGAGCCTGACTGTTTCTGTATTATCTATATCAGTTTTTTCTTTCGAAAGAGAAGAATAAAAAATCTCTATTTTCCTATCTGTGGACAAAATCACCGAACCATATAAATCCCTGTGTGCTACTATTTTTTTTTGTTTTTCTCCATATTATTGCTGTGTTTGACATAACATAAGATAAATCATATAATTTATATTAAATGTTATACTTTTGAATTAGAGAGCAATATAGAGAATAGTAATGATAAGATAACAATTGGATCTGATAAGAAACAGGCCCCGTCTTATGTACTTGAAGGCCCAACAATTAAAGATTCTCATGATGAAATTACAAACTTAGACATTCTGACCGTTTCCGTTAGAATTAATTGGGAAGCCACCACGTCGTCGTCAAGCGGCAACGTCAAAGTCATCAAACCGCGTCATAACGTCCGTTAAGTGACGTCTTCTTTTTAAGTAGGAAACGGTTTCACGGTCATTTTTCCTAATTTTAATTTTTTTATTTATAGTCCGCCACGTTTATTTGCTTTATTATGATTTGAAACCTTTAAAAATTTTTAATCTCTTTGTTTTAAAAATATTGGTTTCTAAACATTAATTAATATATCATTATAAAGTATGAAAATATTCATATTATAACCTTGGTAGTTGATGCACATCATAATATTTATAATTTTGATAATAAATATATTTCAGACACCATATTTTTCCTAAAGTTCTAATGAATTCAATCATTAAATTTAAAGGCGGTGTTATTTATGCATCAATAATTTTTTTATTATATAATATATAATGCATAGTTTTATATAAATATAAAAAAATATTATAAAATCATCTTCGCATACAAAGGATGTAACTCTTTCCTTTTTTAATTTTAATATATAAAAATTAAATATAAAATAGTTATAATTAAAGTTGTTTAACAGGCAGAACTAATATTTAACTGCATTTTTAATATTTTATTTTTATAATACCATTAATTCACATAAAAAAAGATTGAGGATTCGACTCTCTTCGAAGTATGATAGAGGATTTAAAATATATGTAGGGTGAGTTGTTAAAAAACAAAGAGGTTATCATAGTCCGATATTACTTGAGTAGCTAAGCTAATACATGTTTAATAACTATTTTTTATTTGAGCTAATACACATTTAATAACTATTTTTATTTGTTTATATATTTTTATAATTAAAAATTAACTAATATAATATATGATACACGCTTCCTTTAAGGTTAAAAAACAAGTACTTAAAAAAATTAATTAGTTAAAAGCACCAAATGCTTTATTGCTCTTATATATTTTTATAAAATAATATTTGTATAAATGCTATCAATTTTTTTTTAAATGCTACTTATTCAATACATTTTACAATTAAAAAAAAATCAACCTAACGATCCTATTTAAAAAATATATTTATCACTTATTCTGATGGCAAAAAAAAAATTTATTTATTTATTTCAGAGTTACATAATATGATTATAAATAATAATGGTTTATATATATATATATATTTAAATAACGTTTCACGTTTCCCAAAATAGACGTTTCAAAGCGTGACGTGGAGGCCAGGGAGCTCCGAGCCTGGACACGGCGTCATCATCCCGGGTTATCAATAAAATGGGCATTTTTCTTGGTCATTGGAGCTTTGTATACGACCTCAACGAGGAGAAGAACCGGCGATCGAACGCTCTAAGGTATTGCTATTCGATTAATCATTCTATTTTTATTGATTTTTAAGTTGTTTTTTAGCCTTTGTAATTTGATTTTGGGAAAGAAATCCTTCAATTTGATGTAGTTTTCGTCGAGATCGACCGCGGCTAGGGCACATCTCGTCCGATTCGGTCTCTTTAGGGTTTATTGAGCTTGTTCTGTTGTGTTTTGTGTTGTTGAATCTGTTGTTATTGTGATATGGCGTTTTCTGGCTTTGATTCTGGCTGTTCTCTGGAATTAGGGCTTTTTTTTTTTTTGGAGGGGATATGCATGTTTACACCAAATTGTTGCCTCTTATGTGTTTGCAGGAAGTTGAATTGGGGTTTTGATTGATTGATTTGGATTGCGGTACTAAATTCCTAAGAAAGGAGCAAACTTTTTTTTGTGGATTCTGGTTAAGAGATTTGGCTATGGGGGATCACCTAGTGGTGCATGTTGATAGGCTGATAACACCGCAAAGGATTGAACCGGAGCAAGTCACTGAGGGTTTGGGCTCTTCTGGGAAGGTTATACAAAATGTGGGTTCAACTGCTCTACCCTCTTCGCAGGTGGGTTCTAGCAGTCATAAAGGTGCAGAGGAAAAGATTGTTATTGATGATGGTGATGAGGAGGAGCCGCTTATTCAGACTGTGGAGTGCCGTATTTGCCAAGAGGAGGATGACATCAAGAACTTGGAGACCCCCTGTGCTTGCAGTGGCAGTCTAAAGGTTTATTATTTATGGCATCTATTTTTAATTTGATATCAGTCATGCATATAATTACTGAATTAAGATGGTGGGCATTTCAAGTAGTCTATGGAACATCAAATGACATGGCATATGAAGGATGCAATTTTGGGTTATAAGTTTGTAACTCAGGCATGCCTACCGTGCTTACTTAGAATTTTGTTTGGGTACATCAATTGCAAAACAATTATGTAGAGTGCCTAATATTTGCCTTACACTTAAGTTGTGTTTGGTGTTGTTTTTCTAGAGTATTTTATATACAGTGTTTCAACATATATAGATCTATATAAACAGAGCTTTAGAGATAGTTTATTTTGTTGTTTAGTTAATGTAGTAATAGAGCTTTCATATCGAGTTCTGTTGTTTGGTTTTTGAATTTAAAAGAAAGTTTTCAGGTACAAGTTACTTAAGAAAAGACAATTGTTTTTCCTTTATACATGAGTTTCTCAAAGGTATGAAGGGTTAACTACATGGGCTTTCTGAAGATCAAATAATGTGTCGGTAGTTGGAGTTAGTAAAATGACCATACTGAATATAAAATGCTTAAAAGGAAAGCAGCCACCCATAATGATGCAGAATTAAATGGCTTAAACAACTAAGGCTTACTTAGGAATGGAAAAATGTGTTTTAGTTTCTATCCAAAACCCATAAATTTGAGCTTCTTTATCTAAGTTGTTTTCAGCTTTTCTTATTTTTCCATTTGACTGTAGCCAATCTTCCAGTTCAAGTAACAGAAGAGCTTTCAATTATTAAGAAGTTATTCTACAGCTTTTGAAATAGATTTTTTTTTTATTTAGTAATTGAGAAAACACAAAGAAAGTCAGACAGATGAAGATATACCAATTGATCAATATGCATATTTTCATTTGTGTTTTTCTTTCTTTTGGGATCTTATTCTGCTTATTACTTCCTCTGCAGTATGCCCATAGGGTTTGTGTGCAGCGCTGGTGCACTGAGAAAGGAGATATAACTTGTGAAATTTGTCATGAGGTGTGTACCAAAGTTGGCTTTCTGCTACCAATTCTTCAATGCCTTTTCCATTAAAGATATACTCTAGATGAAGTTATCAGTTTGTGTGATATTTCTGATCTTAATTAATGATATTTATCTTTTATTTGTATTAGAAACCAATGTGTTTATTGCAGTTTTAATAGACATATGCTCATGTCTGAGTTGCTTATATAAGGACTTTATTGTTGTTTACAGTCATACAAGCCTGGTTACACTGCACCTCCTCGACCTCAGCCAGATGAAACCACCATTGATATCAAGTAAGTTTTTTCTAGATACACAAATTGTCTCCATGGTGGGGAGACTTTTACGTCATGAAGTAGTTTTTTTTATTCTTTTGATGGCATAATTAGACACTAGAGTTGGCAGTTTATCCAGGAAACTCACTAGTTAATTGTTGATACCACAGTGGAGGCTGGACCATCACTGGTGCTCCTTTAGATTTACATGACCCACGGATCCTTGCAATGGCAGCTGCACAACGACACTTTCTTGAAGCTGAGTATGATGACTATGCTGCTACCAATGCCAGCGGTGCTGCCTTCTGCCGTTCTGCTGTTCTAATTGTAAGTTCTTATAAAATGCTCTGTAATGACAAAATGTTACCAGAAACTGCTGCCTTTAAATGATTTTGGACTTAGATTTTGAGGACATCCGGATTGAAAGTCCATGCAAGCTAATTGCTAAGTTTTCCTTGAAACTATTTGAGTTCTAGCCTCTAGAGTGTTATCCATTCTATTGTGTTTTATCATCGGTTTAAAGTGCATATTGCCAATTTAAGAAAGGAGCTCATGGATATATGATACCAGTGCATTGCATCACAGATATCATTTGTACCCTATAATAACTAATCTGTATTTCCATTTGCTGCAGTTGATGGCTCTTCTGCTGTTGAGGCATGCATTGTCCATCACTAATGGGGATGAAGACGATGATGCATCCACCTACTTCTCTGTAAGTTAACAAAAATTTTCAACGCACACATCTTTATTCTGCATCCATATTCAACTTCACTCCTTTATCATCCTAATATAATTGATGTTCAACAGTTGTTCCTGCTTCGAGCTGCTGGATTTCTTCTGCCATGTTATATAATGGCCTGGGCCATTAGCATCTTGCAGCAAAGAAGGCAAAGACAGGTTAATTCAATGTCTCCTTTTTACACTATTAAATTTCAAGGCCTTTATTATTTTCCATTGACATTGTGGTTCCACTTTCATCAAACAGGAAGCAGCAGCTTTGGCAGCTAGAGAGGTGGCATACATACTCCAGTCAGGTCAAGGAAGGGGCCTACAGTTTGCCATAGCACCCGAGTCACCGGCAACACCCCAGCAGGAGCCTAATCAACAATAACTGCATGCCTTCCTCCTGTACATTTTTCATATGACATACTCCGGTTTCGTCTCCTGTAATTTCATTGTAGTGTTGAGATGTTAAGATGAAGAAAACAGGCGTTGTCGCCTGGCCATTTGCGCACTTGTATTACTGCTGTTATCTTGTTGAAAAACCTGGAGATTTGCTGTCTTCCCTGACATTTAAAGGGGGCTTTATACTTGTCTTCCTGTATGGCTTCTCAAAGCCTAATGCTGTTATGTGCGTGTATAATAATCTTCTTATATTAGTTGTGTTGTTTAAAGTTTCTTTAAATAATAAGAAAGAGGCATGTTATATTCATGATCTCTTCCATGAAAAATTACGCTCTAAATTAGGGACGGTAAAAACCAAACCGACTTGTGATTTTTGACTCGATTTGTCCTGAACGGAGCCGTTTTGGGCTGGGATGGTAGAGGTGTGTCCCGTCTCATTATCACTTAGCTGGGATGGTAGAGGTGTGTCCCGTCTCATAATCACTTAGGACAGGAATAGTAGAGATGTGTCTTGCCCCATTGCCATCCCTACTCTGGATTGGCTGGCACGTCTATGCTTTTTTTTTTTTTTTGAGGGAAAGAGCTCATAGAGCTATTTTATTGATAAAACAATAAAAGGTTTACAGAGTTAAAAGATTACAACCCAGCAAGAAAAGCAAATTACAAACAAAGAAGCAAACACAAAGAAGCAAAACACTAAAACAAAACAAATCAGGGGATTTAGCACATGACTCCAAAGCGTCTCAGACCCTTCATGAGCCAGAAAGGCAGAGGCCTACCTTGATGAAACAAAGAAAGCTCATGGTGAGACAACCCATGAGTGGCAACCAAGGACGCAGTCTGATTCCAAGCTCCAGGAATCACTCTCAATTCAGGACTACCCAGAAGAGTTAGGTGATCAATGATACCAGAGATTTGCCCATTCATTCTCCAGGCTTCACCGAAAGCACCTTGTTTAACAGCATTTATCAGCGCCACATTTGAGGAAAGAATGTTCTTGATGTTCAACTTCCAGCTAACACAGCACTCAACAGCAAGGCTTAAAGCTTTGACTTCAGCGTCTATGGTCGATTCTGCAGGGAAACTACTGCAACCAGCACAGATAAATCTATTCTGATAATCCACAATTAGAAACCCTACTCCTGCCAGCAAAATTTCACTGTTCAAAACTACAGCAGTTAGCATAATAGGACTATCAGAAAAGGAGAAATTCATCCTCATGATATTGTTCATACGAATAAAAGAGGGTGAGAAGGAAAACTCCCTGACATGAGCAATAGCAAGATTAGCTATTCTTTGATAATTCAGTTGGTCGTTGCTGAAGATTCTTCTACATCTTGCTTTCCAGATAAACCAACTAACTGAAGCTATAATAGATTGGGTAAAGAGATCATTACCAGAGTAATCTTGACATAGCCAGAGCCCTGAAGAAATTGAATTACACAAATTCACAGGCCTCCTAATTTCCATTCTAACCAAGTTCCAGATCCCCTGAGATTTAAAGCATGTATGAAGCAGGTGTTCTGCAGTTTCAACTTGTAAGTTGCATAAGCAGCAGAAGGCTTGAGGGCCCAAGTTCATTTTATAAAGATAATCATAAGTTTTCACAGCATTATGCAAATTTAGCCACATGAAATGTTTTACTCTAGGAGCCACATTTAGACGCCACAAACTATCCCAGCCATTCCAATAATTCTGAGCTCTATTAGTCTGATTAAGATGGGAATAGACCATAGATGAAATTTTGACACCCTTAGACTTAGGGAACCAGACCCACTGGTTACCCTGATCATAATTAATTTGGCTGTGACAGATAGTAGTATCATTCAGATGAACACCAAAAACTTCATGCAGGGCAACCACATCCCAACTATTACCATTAATTACGTCTCCAAAGTGAATCAAGTTATAATCAATATCCATATTGAGAAAGGTTGGTTTTAAGTCTAAAGGAATCTCAAAATACCAGGGATCTTTCAGAAAAGAGGTATAAGAGGGATTAACAGATTTAATCCAAAGCATAGGTTTAATTATCTGGGCGGTACGGCACAGACCTCTGTAAAACCAAGAGCATCTGGCAGGAATGTTACCAACCCAAATATTAAACTCTCCATATTTGAGTTTCAATATGTCAACCCACCAAACATTCTTATGATTAAGACTGCTGAGAACATTTTTGGCCATAAGACTGCTTTATCCATTGCCATCTCTCTTTTGGATAGGCGTAGGGCAATGTTTAGGTATTTATGCCTGTATTTTTATTTAAATTAATTTTTTAAAAACGATAAAAAGTTAGAGTTGTGAATATTATTACATCATCATCAAATCACTTAACTATTTATAGTATTATCATGATATCATCCTCAAACTTTGATAAAATTCAGGGCCGGCTCTAGTCATAGATGATCAAGGTTTAGGCGTAGGCCCACAATTTATATATTGTTTTAAAAAAAATTATATTATTACCCAACTCACATAATTATAATTTGAAAAGCTTAACTGGTTTGTAAATTCTGAAACTTAATTTATAATGATATCAATATTATATTTAAATTATAAAACTTAATATCAATATGCAATAAAGTTATTTTACAATAGAATCTTACAATTTTCTAGAGCATCACAATTTATTTTTTTTTATTAAAAATTATATTTAAAATTTTATTTACTATTATCCTATGATTTTATGTACCTAGAACAAATTTATGATAATATCAATTTACAATTAATTTCACAAGGGCTCCACAATTTTCTAAGGCCTCAATTCATTTATTTTTTAAAATAAAATTATTCTTTAAAATTTTATTTACTATCAATTCTATTCACATAAGTATTATCTTGAAGATTTATTTTTTTTAACTATAAAACTTAATTTATAATAATATGTAATTTAGCCCCGTAATTTTCTAGGACCTTGTTTTTTAAAAAAAATTATATTAAAATTTTTTATATACTATTATCTTATGATCTTATTACATAATTATAATTTTAAAAATTTTAATTTTTTTCAAACTATAAAATTAATTTTATCTAATTAGTTTATGATAATTTTTTATTCTATAAAATTAATTTAAAAACATTTATCATGATTTCCATTAGCATCTCATCTTCCCAAAGATCAGAGTGTTTTTTTGGATGTTACGGGCTTATTTGAATTGAGTTTTCTAGGCTTTTTTATAAGTTAAGTATTTTTGGGTTAAAAATAGCTGTTTATATTGGCTTTTTGCAAAAGCAGAAGCTGTTTTTTAGCTTATTTTTACAGCTTCTGCTTCTACAGAAAAATTAATTTAAACACAAAATATAAAAAAGTGTTTAACTTACTCTAAAAATATATTTTTTTTTCCATAAGCACTTCTTCTAAACAAAAAAAACACGAATCCAAACTTGAATTGTGTAGTGTGTTGTATATTCGAAATAAAGCTAATAATCGCTTCTTGGATATCCGGACGTTCATTTTTCCTCGAGATACGCTCATTTAGATAATCCCACCATTCATCGCTGTCCCTTCGTTTGCCTCGCGATATGAACTCTGGCTGAACAAGCTATTTCATATTCCTCGGAGAAGTCTCGGCGAGGCAAGTGCCGCCTTCCTGCTCGTTTCCCTGCCTTCTTTTTCCTTCTGTGCTTCTCCGGCCGTCGAGAGATCGTCACCGGGGCTCCGCCGATGTAGGTGAGCTTCTAATAAGCCAGATGGCTCTCTCTTTTCATCTCTGAAAAGCCTGCTTCCATTGATCATTCACTTTTCGCAGTTTTCCCGTGTGTGAGCTTTCGAATTGTCTCACTTTTGGTTTTGCAGATTGTTTCTACGGTTCGAATTTGGTGGTGTTATTCGTTGCGAAGTTGGCGTCTTTCCTTGATTTTCCCATCAAAGACTCGATTTTTATGCTTCATTTGTGAAGGAAGTGGAAAAGGTATTGCTTTTGCTTGTTGTGAAGTAGTTGATGCTAAAGGTTTTGCGACTTAGTAATGGAAGTCTTTGTTTGGGAAAGCGCCACATTGGAGCTTTCTTTTTGCAGAACATAGTGGCTTCTGTGAATTGTCACTTGTTTGATTTGATACTTCCTTTGCTGTTCATCTAGACTCGTTTGTTTCATATTGAAGTGATAGGCTTTTTGTGTAGCTTTAAAGTAATGAAATTTGATTTATGTGTGCAGAGGAGAAGGATCTTTGCTAACGAACGGTAGTTTTCCTTGGATGGAGTTTGGGTTGAGTAAATTTTTTAGTTATATAGCATTATAATGAGTCGCACATTGCTTCCTAAACATGTAGCAAGTGTCATAAAATATCAGAAGGATCCTCTTAGGGCTCTTGACATGTTCAATTCAACAGCCAAAGAAGATGGATATAAACATACACTCTTCACTTACAAGTGTATGGTGGAAAAGCTAGGGATTCATGGGGAATTTGAGGCCATGGAAAATGTTCTATCTGATATGAGAATGAATATTGACAATAGTTTACTTGAAGGAGTATACATTGATGTAATGAGAAGCTATGGAAAGAAAGGGAGGATCCAAAAAGCTGTGGATACATTTGAGAGAATGGATTTTTTTGGTTGTGAGCCTTATACAATGTCTTATAATACTATCATGAACATTTTGGTTGAATACAGATACTTTGATCAAGCCCACAAAGTGTACTTGAGAATGCTGGACAAGGGCCATGTTCCTGATGTCTACACCTATACTATTAGAATAAAATCCTTTTGTAGAACAAGGAGATCACATGCAGCATTGAGACTACTGAGAAACATGCCTGAGAGAGGGTGTGATCTTAATCCTGTTGCATATTGCACAGTGGTCTCTGGTTTATATGAGGAAGATAATCAAGCTGAGGCTTGTGGTTTGTTTGATGAAATGCTTGCAAAGGAAATCTGTCCTGATATTGTTACCTTTAATAAGGTTGTGCATGTGCTTTGCCAGAAAGGAGATGTCCTGGAGAGTAACAGGCTTATCGTGAAGGTTTTGAAGAGGGGCACAGTTATGAACCTATTCACATACAATATATTAATCCAGGGGCTTTGCAAGGAAAGCAAGTTGACAGAGGCTGTTGCTTTAATGGACCATATGGGCAATGGTTTGGCTCCTGATGTGGTTACTTATAATACGCTTATTTGTGGCTTGTGCAAGAATTCAAAGGTTGTTGAAGCGGAAAAATATCTGCGTAAAATGTCAAATGAAGGCTGTACTCCTGATGATTTCACCTACAATACTATCATTGACGGGCATTGCAAAAGTGGTTTGGTGCAGAATGCGTGTAAGCTTTTGAAGGATGCAGTGTTCAAGGGTTTTGTGCCTAACCATGTAACATACTGTTCACTTATTAACGGTTTATGTGAGGAAGGTGACATTGAAAGGGCCGTAGAGATTTTCAATGAGGCTATAGGCAGAGGGGTAAAGCCTGATCTTATTCTATATAATTCACTGATCAAGGGTCTATGCCGACTAGGCCTGATTTTGCAAGCGCTAGATTTAATGAATGAGATTCTTGAAGCTGGATGCTGTCCAGATATTTGGACATATAACATTATCATAAATGGGTTGTGCAAGATGGGGAAAGTTTCGGTTGCCAATAATGTCATGAATGCTGCAATAGCAAAAGGTTACCTTCCTGATGTTTATACTTTCAACACTCTAATTGATGGCTACTGCAAGCAACTGAAGCTGGAGACTGCATTGCTAGTGGTTGATAGAATGTGGACTCATGGTGTTACTCCTAATGCAATCACTTACAACTCTGTGTTAAATGGTCTGTGTAAGGCCGGCAAGACCAACGATGTCCTGGAGACATTTAGAGAAATGCATTCAAAGGGGTGTGTACCTAATGTTATTACCTATAACATAGTGATTGAGAGTTTGTGCAAGGTTCACAAAGTTAAGGAGGCTTCTGATTTTCTTGTGAAGATGATAAATGAAGGCTTAAGTCCTGATATAGTTAGTTTCAGCACATTGATTTATGGATTTTGTAGGAATAGTGACATTGACGGTGCTTATGAACTATTTAGAAAGATGGAAAAGGATAAGTTCTTTGCTACAACTGATACATACAATATAATGATCCGTGCATTTTCTGGCAATTTGAATATGCACATGGCAGAGGAATTATTTCTTGAGATGTCTAACAAGGACTGCTCTCCAAATGTTTATACTTACCAGGTCTTGATCAAGGGATTTTGTAAGACTGCAAATACTGATTGTGCATATGAATTTCTTATGGATATGATTAACAAGGCTTTAATTCCTTCAATGACAACATTTGGACGAGTTATAAATCGCTTATGTGCAGCCGATAGGGTTGATGAAGCAGTTGGTATTATTCAAGTAATGGTGAACAACAATGTAGTGCCTGAGGTAGTGCATACCATTTTAAGTGCTGATAAGAGGGAAATAGCTGCACCCAAAATCCTTGTAGAGGAGTTGATGAAGAAGAGCTATATTACCTATCATGCCTATGAACTTTTGTACGATGGAATCAGGGATAAAAAAATGTTGAGAAAACGGCGTCACATGAAATGTTCCTGAGCTCATGATGTACAAGAATCTGAGACATAATTGAAAGACTGGAGCAGCAACCTTCTCTCCATTTTTTGCGATCTTCAGATTCTTTTCCCTAGAGAAGTCAATCGTAGGTGAGCACCAACACTCGACTAGGCAAACCTACTCTTTCTTAGGTTTAATAATTTAGATTAGTATGGACTAAATTGTTGATTTATTTTTTCTCATATTGTAGGTACAATTGTTGATTTGTTCAGATAAAATCAAATGCCAAATTGGCGTATATCTTCGACATCGCACCAAAGTGCGTATCCAACACCGGTATGCAACTACTACTTGGCTGTTTCTCATTATTGGTTTTGGGTTCACTCTATCAAGTGTGAGTAGGTAAACATCGCATACCTGCTTTACAATTCAATCTGGAACTAGTTTAGTTGGATTCTGGATGATACAAAATATCATACTATACATTGGTGTTTTTTTATAGTACATTTTTCAGTCACAACTTTCTTCTTTGATCTTGACTCTGCTTTATTTATTCATTTAGTTTGTCATTTCATCTCTGGCATTTATACATGCTTCTAGGATTAGAAATTCATTTCTTTTTCATTATTTTTTTTTTCTCTATAGCGATAATAGAGTTTTAGATATGAGTTCACTAATCTGCTTTAGAGGGGAAAAAAATGAAGCTTTGGTGACAAATTAAATTAAGATCTAGAACGGAGGCGAAACCATAACTTTGCTTTGATCACTGGTGACTGAGTTAAGTCATGAACTCTTATATTTTCTTTCGAAAAGTTTGCATCACATTGTCATCTCAATTTTTGCTGATGCTCTTGAGTCTGGAATATTTAGCTACCAGAATACATTTCTTCTGTTTTCTTCAAAGTCCAGAAGATTTTTCATCATTATTGTATTAATTTGTCTTCTTAAATGTGTGTAGTTCAAACCAAAACACCAAGTAGAAGTAGTACTGTTGCAAATAAGTTGGAGATGCTTGCCGTCTTTTTTCGATAAGACATACATGGGATACTCTCCTGATCCATCAACTATCGACATTTAGATCATGCTGATCCTTAAGAAAAGAAATAAGCAAAGTTCTGGCATTCATACCCAAAGGAGTTCAGATTCTGCAGTGAATGACATTCTTCAAGTGAACGAGTCTCAGAAATCTTGTTCTCTACTTGAATTATTATTATTATTCTTTTCTTGTTCTTATGAACCCTCCATGTGGAAATTCACGAAAAGAATATATATGTATTCTTGAAATATTAAAGAATCGTGTGTGTATATATAAATAAAAGAATTCTTTAATTATAAAAATAGTTTTTAAATATTTCAAGAAGATTCGTGAAGGTATATATATACCAGAGAAAAAAAATAAAAAAAATAGCCACCTTCATTATTCTCAGGAATAGGAATTTTTGGATTCATTAATGCCTCGAGATTGGAACTCCATTAAGCAAGTTATCCGTTCATTGGCCTCGAGATATGTATACACAGTTAACTTATACTTCTCTCCGAGGCTTATCTCTATGTTCGTTGGAGCTCCTCCGGCTGCTGAAGTACCAGAATGGCGCCATTTCTCCTGCTTCATCGTTGGTCTTCTATCACTTCATCTCCCTTGTTTCCCAATGCTTTCCCCAAGCTCTCGCCTTTGAGAGCCAATGGCTTCCTCTTGCCTAAAGATGGAGTCTTTCCCGTTCGTCTCTCTGCTTTTCCCAATTCCAATCGAAGCTCAATTCAGAGGATTTTGGATGGTAGAAGGATTGGAACCTCTTTCATCTGTTTCCATGATGCGAGAGAGAACTCTCAACCCAGTTCGCCCCAAAAGGTCCTGTTTTGTTCTTCCCTTTTTTTTTTTTTTTTTTTTTTTTTTTTTTGTGTGGATGGTGGATTTGTTTTCGTTTTTTCACCTATTGACTGTTAATGTTTTTGGGATTTACTGATTGTGCATGAGTTTGTTTAAGCAACAGATGTAATTTGTACCGTTTTAAATCAAATTTCATTTGATAAACCTTTGTTACGGATTAGTGAAAAGTTATAATTTTTCATTACATAGAAGTGTTTTGTATTTGTTGCAGGGCTCAGCAGTAGATTGGCCCATCCTTGAAAGATGGGATGTACCTTGGCAGTGGCAGACCATAATGCTCACTATGTTTGCTTGTGGATTAAGGTACTGTTTTTGGTATAAGGAGCCCAAAAGACTGGCAGATTAACTAGGCCATTAGAGCATTTTAAATGATTTCAGTAATGGTGTCTAAGTTGTATTTCCTCATTTTAGACTCTTATTTGGCCTGAATCTTATGTTGATTGTTGAGAATACTGTAATTTGGTGGCATATTAATAGTTTTAATCAGTAAGACTAAGACATTTGTCACCAAGAGTGAAGTCCAGTTTACATTGTGATTTGTGCATATATGTAAATGTGCTGCTTTTGTATGGGAGATATGTTGATATGTAGTGATCATGTTCCTTAATTTGTTAGTAGCTTATCAAAGTTCCTTTGACTAACAAGTTTGTTTTAAGACTTTTGGCAGTTCTTCAGTCCATTATATTAGGACATGTCTTTGATCTTTATCTGTCTTTTCCTTCTTTCTGTAAAATGCATCTGTTGCAATGAAACTAAAGTTTCTTCAGACAGCATTGCGCTGACAGAGTTGGTGGAAGCATCAGCTTTGCCGTATGTAGGAATTCAGGTTGCGGAATTAAGTTTGGATGAGAAGGCAGAAGTGCTTTTTGCAGGCCAATTGTAAGGACTATTCTCTTTGATGTTCATATTAAACCAAAACTTGTTCATGATTATTTTGTTTCTTTGGATTAAGTTGAATGAAGTTCTGGACATCAGTTAACACTTGTGTTGTTTCTGTTGTTTGTGCAGCACTGTGACGGCAGTTGTACTAGGAGTTATCTATGGTATCACAAATACCTTTCAACCCCTTCCCAATGATATTTTCCGTTATGGTGAGTGTTATGTATCAACGTGACTATGCATCAAGTGAGCGTCCCTTTCTGTAGAGAATATTTTCTTTGTCTATGGATAAAATGAGCAAAATTGCAATTTTTCAATGTGAAAACTATATATGACATATTTCTCTTAACTCTGCTTAAGGCGGTGATACTGTTGTTGAACCACAAACCTTTTCATTTATGCTTCTTTTGGTTTAAGGGCCTGATATTTCTATGAAGTGTAATTTATCTCAATCATTCAGTTGTTTTAAACTATACTGCCTGTTAATGATTAATTTCAGATCTGAAGGAACCATTCAATCTGCGAAATGGTTGGCTTCTTTGGGCAGGAATTGGTTTATCAGGTGCAGTAATTTCTGTAGCACTTACAGGCTTTGCCTTGTCATTCTTTAAGGGTGGAAATCCTGAAAGAGAGGTAGTTACATCCCCCTGCAAGTTAATCTACTGTTTTTGCTGGTTACTAAAATGTTGGTTAATACTATCTAGACAGATGCACTTGTCCGCTTGCTGCCTTTAATCGGTTCTTCAAATATCAGGTAACATTGCATTTCTGGATTTTGTATACATGTTGAATATTTATGGAAGATTTTGAATTATTTTCTTTTGTTTTATATTTCCATAGGACTGCTTGTCTCCTTGGCATTACAGGTGTTTTGGCTCCAATGCTTGAGGAGACCGTGTTTCGAGGTTTTCTTATGGTGTCCATGACCAAGTGGTAATCTTTTGTCTTTGAAGTATGTATTCATGGATTTATCCTTATGGCATAAAAATTGTTATTATTTGTGCACCTTATTATTTGTGCTTCACCTCATTTAACTTGTTTCTGATAAATCAATCTAGTTTTAAGTTACACAAGCATAATAAGCACATGAAAACAGATTAAATTAAAGTTCAAAGATCCAAAGAGTTGATTATTCAGGGCATTCTGTCATTGTTGTGGGTTCTTGAATGCAACCCACCTAACTAAAGATTACGTCACAGTTGTGCTAAATGATATATTAATTGAATGTATTGCTGACTATTGAATGAAGATATTTTCTGAACGAATTTGTATATCCTTGGGATGCCCTACTGATATTCCTTCTTTTGCAGGTTGCCGACACCAATTTGTGTACTTGTAACTGCTGCTTTATTTGCTCTGGCTCATCTTACTCCTGGAGAATTCCCCCAACTTTTTGTATTAGGTAATATATTATATTGACAGTAACTTTTGACCTTAGCGGAATTTTCAGCTATGGTGTTGAAATTTAAAACTCTAACAGATGAAGCTGATGGAATTAGTGCTTATAAATAGTTTACATCCTGCATTTGTGATTGTAGGCAACTTTTTCTTCTCATGGAAAACCTTGTAATTCTAGTGATGAGAAACAGAAAAGAGAGAGTATCACATTGACCTTAGAAGGCCAGCATGATGGAATACAGCAATGAACATGAAATATTGTTTATTATTTGGACTCTATGTCGTAATTACCCACTAGAGCCGGTATTATTGATGGAACACACAAGTCCGATGTTTACTTATCACTTTGGCAGCTCCAATAATACTCAAGTTCATGTCATTGGATGCATCACATTCTTTAGTTATTATTAACATTTGATTGTTGCAAATGATATCCCTCAAACAGGAACCGCTTTGGGATTTTCATATGCTCAAACTCGTAATCTGCTTACACCAATCATGATACATTCATTTTGGAATTCGGGAGTCATCTTGTTGCTCACATTTCTTCAGGTACTCCATCAATTCCCGTCACTGGACTTTTGAAGTAGTAATTTTGTTTTCCATTTTAACTGATTTATCCATCAAGAAAGGTCCAAACTATCAAGTCGGTATTTTGCTGCAAAACAAGCACTAGGTTCAAATGATCTTTAGGTGAACACAATTGCACCTAGATGCCATATGTACAAGAAAATCAAATGGAAAATCATGAAAGTGTAAAAGAAGAAAATCATTGATATGCTTTTCATTTGAACATTCAATAAAACACAAGAAATTAGTTCATTCAACAAAACATCATTATTTTCCATTAATGCAAGTTCCGGTTGCTGTTGTTTCCAGGTCCAAGGATACGATATTCGGGATTTGCTGCAGGCATCATCCTGATCAGATAGCAGTAATGTGTGGAACTGCAAGAAATCAATTATGCACAAGGAAGCTACCTGGCTGGCTGGCTCACTAAACTTCAGCCAACAATGTTTATAAAACAACTTGGTTTTTAAAAAAAAAATCATAATCTTTTTGTCTTTGTTGTAAAAACTATTGAGAAATAAAACAAAGGATTGAAAATGATATTGGTGATAAACACAACCTCTGATGAGATTAATTGAGTGATGTGTTGATTGTGAAATCCTATTCCAAAATTAAATAAAAGGAAACCTTCCCTCCAAGATGTTTGCATTATATGATTATTGAAAGTTGACAGGATTGTTTGTCTGAAATCTAAATGAATGGAAAACCAGTTCCCACTTGTTTCCCATCAGTAAAAAAAAAATAATAAATGAAATTGAAGGGAAAACAAGCAACATTAATTGCCGTATAAGTCCATAAGTTCTTAATTTAGCTTTAAATCTTGTTTAATTACCTTTCATTGATTAATTAATAAGATAAAAGACATGATTATTAGCTTGTAACAGAAGAGATTAAGACAGATATCTACACATTAATAAACAATGGTTATTGTCACACAAAAATATAGTATATAAACTCATGTGAAAATTTGTACGTTTTGGTTTGAATTAAAAGCACTCATTAATGGAAAGATTACGGTTAGACCTAACTAATGATAAATTAATCAAGTAGGGTTGAAAATGAAGGTGGTGTTACATTGGAAACATGGATGATTTTTGAGGAGTGTTATGTTAGGTGTTCACATATCAAGGGTGGGAAATGAAGATATATATATATAAATAAAAAGAAGCTTAGGTTTGAAGGGTTTGACCCAAAGTTCTAACTTGGTTCAGACGCTTGGGTGGTGAGCCCTAGGGCTGAAGGAACAGACAAGAAGGGTTCAAACCGAGGGCAAAACTTTGGGAAACAAAAACCCCAAGTGGAATTAGGGTTAGGGTTTTAGGGTCCCCAAGCAGTGTGGTTTGACCCTAAACCCTAATGCCATTAATAAGAACTTTCTACATGTGTTCCTTGTTTTGAAGACATGGTTAGCAAACTTTTGCCACTTCATGGGACTTGTGACTTTTTCTATACTTCTTTCCCACACGGCTGAAATTGCCTTTTTTTTTTTAAATTTATTTATATATAACCTAAAGTCCAATTAATTAGCTATTATTAATTAATAATGAATATAAATAAGGTTAAATGTCTTTTGATACTCTTTGTATATATATATTTATCCCTTAACATTTAACATCTCATATATATAACTGTATATGTATAGGTTATATCTTTACTATTTTGCAAGATATTTTTTTTTAAGTTTTGAGTTATATTTATTTATGAAATATATTTATATTTAAAAATATGTTATTTACTGTAATAATATATGGTAGCAAGAATCTGAAAATGAGAAATTTTATAAATATTTATTTGTTGTATCTTCTTTACTTGGTCTAGTCAATGAGTTTATCCACTCTACTAAACATTTCTTAATTAATGATCAAACTAAGCATTCTCTTTTTTAAGGAAGAAGAACATGAGATTATATTAAGAAAGCATGGCATTCTTGAATTTGTTTATTCATTGAATCATTATCAGACATAAGTCCAAATCTTTTGCAAGTTAACATCACTTCTATATAAATAAACTTATATAAATATATCTTGCAGTGAAAGTGAAATTAATAGTCACTATTAGTTCATATAAGATGCTATATTTAATTTGTAGAATTATTTATTTTGCATATAATATATATTTAAAGAATCTCTAAATGGTCCCAAAACATACACTGACAAGCAGTGGGCAATTATATATCTGAATAGAAGAGGGAATAGAAGGAAATAATAAGGTATTTTTGGATCATGAGATACTAAAAGGGATATCAGAAGAATTAGAATGGTATATATATCTTGGGATTGAAATATTAAATGCTAACACTTACTTAAATATAAATAATATATATAAACTCTCTTTTATATTGTTTTGGGGAGGTGTTCACTTGGCATGCATAAAATATTCATGAGCTTCTTCCTAGAAATTAACAAGGGCTTGTATTTGTATTGGTTTTCATGCATGCTTAATAAGTCTGAACTCTTAATTATGGAACAATATTATTATATTTAGTGTGAATGAATAAGATTTAGAATCCAAATGTAATGCTTTTGAAATCCTTCTATTTGGATTCAATCAGTGTTTTATTGTGATAAACTATTTTGTCTTAGCTTTCATACTACTTCTCCTTCATGCTTATAAAGACATTGCTTAAGCTTCATCTTTTAGAACATAGAGATCTTCACTCATGTTCCGCAAGATTAGCCGGAGATTTTGAAGAAATTAAACTAGCAAATAGATCATATTTCATTGAATTTAATGCATATATAGAAGTTCTCATCTTCTTTACTCTCTAGTTCATATTCTTGCTTTCCATTCTTTGTTATATATATATATTTAGAGCTTCATATAAGATTATAGATGATGGAAGAGAGGAGTGAGATGGATAAGGTTGATGAAGTGATGCTACCAGGGTTTAGGTTTCATCCAACAGATGAAGAGCTTGTAGGGTTTTATCTCAAGAGAAAGATTCAACAAAAACCTCTCTCCATTGAGCTTATCAGGCAGCTTGACATCTACAAATATGATCCATGGGATCTTCCAAGTAATCATCATCAATCTTCTAAAACTGTTTCTTTTTCAATATCTTCTGATCAAGTTTATCATATTATCAATGATCATTAATTTCTTGTGTTAATAATAATAATAATGTGAGAAGAGATGGCGACGACAGGCGAAAAAGAATGGTATTTTTACTGTCCAAGAGATCGAAAATACAGAAACAGCGCAAGACCGAACCGAGTCACCGGAGCTGGATTTTGGAAAGCCACAGGCACAGACAGACCTATTTATTCATCTGAAGGAACCAAATGCATAGGCCTTAAAAAATCTCTTGTTTTCTATAAAGGTAGAGCTGCCAAAGGTATCAAAACTGATTGGATGATGCATGAGTTTCGCCTTCCTTCGCTCTCCGATTCCTCTCTTCCGAAGAGACCTCTCGACAAAAACATCCCTCCAAATGTAACTAAACATCCATATCGAAAAAATTTTCGACATACATATTCATTTATATATATATGTTATTCATAGGTTTTATCTAAATTTTTCAGGATTCATGGGCGATATGTAGGATATTCAAGAAAACAAACACAATGGCGCAAAGAGCATTATCACACTCATGGGTATCACAATCACAAGAGAGCAGTATTACAACAGCTTCAGATTTATACTCAGTTGCAGCACTTCAACATCCTAATGCATTTGATCAAAATGGGGTTTTTCAGCAGCAAAATAGTATTAACTCATTAGATGTGAGCAGCTTCACAGCCATCAATCTTTTGGCTCCACTTTCTAGTAATACTTCTACTGCTTCTGCTACAACTGAAGTTATACCTTCCAATCTTATATTTTCACCTTCTGAGCTTTCACTGCCATTACCATCCATGCTCATGAGTTTACCACCTTCAAGCATAGACTTTGGACAACAAGCACAGGTTGATTTGGCTGTTGAGATGAGTGGGAATATAATTAATCAGAGTAATGGAGAAGAGGAGTTGGGCATGAGAAAGAGTTCAAGCTTGCAGTGGTTTCCCTTCAGTTTGGCACCAGGTCTTTGTGAAGATGAGTGGAAGCAAGTTCAGTTGCCATGGGAGTCTAGTACTGCTGCTGCTGCTACTACATGTCCTAGTGAACTCTCCACAAGTTACTCTACAAACAAATGTTATACTTGATGGTACGTGATGACGATGATGATGATGATGATGATGATGATGATGGGTCTAATTAGTTTTAGCATGCATGTATACTAAGCTTAGTGTTGCTGTTGGCTTGCATGCATGCATGCATGGAGAGTGTTTAATTAGGGTTTATTTGTTGTATTCAAGGGATGTATATGTTTGATAAGTCTTTTAAGTCGTTTTTGTGTTCATGTAATGGTTGCTAGCTGGCTGCTTGTTAACAGTAAAGCTAACAGAATGAGAAGACATGTTTGCTAGATTAATTTGTTTGGTCTGTGTGTGTATATATCTTCTTTTATGATTGATGGAAGCCCAAAATAATTTGCCTGGTTTGAAAATCATGCAAGTCCTTAGTTCTAGTCTATTATATAATGTCACACGTCCTGACGTCCATATGAAAAAATTAATTATAATATAAAAAAGTAAATGGACACTTGACAGCATGTGATAGGCCAGAACCAGAAATTTGCTTAGTTCTCAAACAGCCAAACCAGGCAAGTTGAACTCCCCAAAACCTCCACAAATAGTGAATACCAGCAATAAGAGGTGTGCATTTTTTTTTGCGTTGTTTTAAAAAATAAAAATAGAATGTATCGATTGTGGACAAGAAAACTCCGTCTAATTGTAATATGATTGTAATATGTAAATATTAAAAAAAAATTAATGTTATTCAATGATGCAATATTACATAATTTTAGTAAAACAAATATAACAAAGAGGTAGAATGTTAAATTACCGTGTCAAATGAGAGTTGTCTAATTTTGAGGAAGGATTATCATATTAAATATTTTTAGATGCCAAATTAAGACTAAACGTTTCCTTTCTTTATCATCCTATGGATTAAATCCCAAACAAGCATTATAGTTTATTATTAGGTAGACATCAAAAAAAAAAAATTTAATTTGAATATTATTATCATATATTTATATATATTTTGGCGTGTTGGAGGGGGTCATATATGAGGGTGTATGACTTGGGACTAGTGGAAATTAGAAATTTTCAATGGTGAGAATATGATTGGAATAATGTATGTGAAAGTATGAAACATGAGACTAGTTTGGGGATTTTAAGTCTCACAAAGACTTTTTTACCTTTGAATAGAACATCTACAATTTTTATCATGATGTTCTGAAAGAGCTCCCAACCTTGAATAATGTATATATGCAGGGTTGTTGTTGCTTTTACAAGAAAGGTGGCCAATAGAATATTAGTCTCTTTTATTTGACTTTCTTTCATTAAATTTTTTTTTTTTTTCAAAAACTTCTTTTTTTTTTTAATTGCATGTAATTCTTAAAACATTTAAATTAAAAATTTATAAAAAGATGTTGAATAATTCTAATATAACCAACAAATTTAATTTTGAAACAACAAAATACTAACAATGCCTGTCTCAATACTTTTCCCTTTGCTATGCTTCCTTGTTTCTCTTCTTGGAGATGATCCTTCAATGATCTTCACTAAAAAAATAATAACAATATTTCATGAAAACATATGATACCAATATTTTATACCAATATTTTACACTGGATTTGTTATTTCACTGCATTTTCAATTACAAGATTTACAATTACACTGTAATTGAAAATTCATTGTCTTTTCAATTACAGCTAACCAAACGCACCCTAAAACACCCTAAAACAACCTGAAAAACCTTCTTTTTCCGTAAAACCAAATGCTTTCATTAAGACCCAATAAAAACCATTAATTTTTCCTTCACTTAGTAGTGATGACTCTCTGCATATATGATAATCAATCTAGTTAATCATAAAAATGTCTTCTCTATAAATGCAGGAAAACAATTTCAAAAATCATTTACCCAAACAAAAATCTAAGCAAAACAGACTAACAACCAAATTAGACAAAAAGGCAATCAAATCATTTAAACAAAACATTAAATGGAACAGAGGTAGAAAGAGTATACCAGATTGCCATCAAGGGCAAGTTCACACAAACTTGAGAAAAATAAATGATTAACCCAACAACTATTTCAACATTTGTCCCTGCAAACACCCACATTCAACATCATGATGAAAGTCAAAAATTTCTCCTGAGTAAACAAAAACTCAAAAGCATTTTGCTTCCTCCCACAAGCTTAGCTCTTAGATGCCAGTTTTTCCTTGGCCTTTTGGATCTTCAAAACCTTCTTCACAATCTTCTGCTCCTCAACCAAGAAGGCACGGATGATCCTAGAGAGGATGATCTTATGTGAGACTAGAATGCAAGTTATGGAATCGACCAAAGTTAATGGGTTCAGGAAATGAATGCTCACCTTTCCCTCACAGCACCTCCAGATAAAACACCACCATAGGCACGATTAACGGTCCTCTGACTTCTTGACAATCTAGACCTCTTGTACTCAGCAGGCCTCAAGTGAGGAATCTGAAAGAACAGTAGTTCATTAACTCTAGATATTCCAGACAAAGGAAACACCCAAAAACAGAACACATGAAATAAGTATACCTGTTAGAAGGATGCCACATGGTATGCATGTATAACAATTAGTGGTGCAAATGATACACTACTACAAGCAATAATTCAATTTTTAGAGAAAGCTCGAACTCAACTCGCTTATGGTCGAGTCCAGCTCGAACTTGAGTAGTCGAGAAGAATTAGAACATTTTAATACTTGACTCGAGTGCTCACGATCTTAATCGAGTAGTTATATTTATGTGTATATATACCATATATTAGTTTGTTTTATATATATATATAATTGTGTTCGAGCTCTAGCATATCTAATATCTATGAATAAACTAAGTTCATCGGCCTTTATTGAGCTTAATCGAGCGAGCTCAAGTAGCTCAATTTATGTATCGAGTCAAGCTTGAGTTATAAAAACAAAATTTGATCGAGTTCAAATCAAGTATCGCGCAGTGAGTTTTCAACCGAGCTCAAGCTTGAGCTCGAGTAGCTTGCCACTCGACTAAACATGATCGATTACACCCTTAATAACAATAAACCCACAACCGTACAACCACAAACTAAGAATAAAAGAGAGTTAGCCTCAATTTCTAAATAATAAACTTTATCTTAATATTTCAGAGATAGAGCAGATAGAAGACGGTAAGGCACTACCACAAAAAAAAAAAAGCATCTAAAACTAAATCAAAAGAACAAGATCATAACTCTGAGAGGTGTTTCGTCAAGCATTAATAGTCACTAGATGATTTTTTCCTAATTATTTACACCATTCTACAAAACATCAATTTTTTTCTAATAACTAGGCATTTTTCCAAATTTTGATCAAAATAAAATGACAAAAAGTAAAAGGGTGGGCCGGACACTGCAGATTACCTGTACGAACTTCCTATACAACATGTAGATGAAACAATATTTTCTAAGTATTACATTTTCCTATGACAAAAAATGTTAGTTTCATTCTAACATGACAAGCTCCTAGGATGCATGCCATCCGCATTTTATCATTCAAAATGAAAATGCGCAACCTAAACAAATAGACAGTAGAAATATGAACGGTGAATATATGATCAAGGATGATGAATGACCTCTTTTCCAAATTCCTCAACCCTGATGTACTCACAAAGCATTGACCAATATTCAAAAATAGCACTGATTGGAGACTATAAAATCAGAAATGTAAATAAATAAATAAACAAACCGAAAAACCTCAATAGAACACAGTAGAAAATGAAAATACATGACCAAGTATCTTGAATGAACATTACAAAGTTCTTTCCAGAATTCCAACAAATAATCAACCAGCCAATTAAGTATAAGCCCATCAACAAAGGTCCTGTTTCCAAATTGCAAAAAGAATGTCATGAAAAAAAAATGTTTAAAGCATGGACTGAGAATCCAAATTCTTCCCCGGGTCAACACTTGCATTAACACGGTGTATATCAAGTTTCAAGTACTCAAATTTCTCATTTGCAATGTAGTATCAGATTTAAAAAAAAAAACCTCCACTAATGAACAATTAATTAGCACATGAATTAAATTAAACGTAGAATTCCCATAGATCAATAAAACACATCCACATTTGCTAGATCAATATAAGGAATGTTCTGCAAATTATAAATCATAAAAAAGCCTAATTTGATGGCATTCCTCCATCATTCCGCATCTAAATTCTGAAACCCTAACCATAAATTCTTGATAAACACTAAACCCCGAACAATGCATCCCTAAACCATAAAAAAAAAAAAAAATTAAATGATCAAATTAGGGCATCGAGATCACGCACCCCTTGGATCCGCTTGCCAGTAACGGGGCACTTGGGTCCACTCGCCCTCTTCTTCGTCGATTGGTAAACCAACTTCCCGCCTGCAAATCGAAAAATTTAGGAACACCATGAACACAAAAACCAGGACAAAACTAGGGTTTAGGAAAACCCCTAGATCGATCGGATCAAAAATAAGAAAAGAGAGGAATGGTACCAGGGGTCTTCACAACACGGTGCTGATTGGATTTCGTGGCATAACTATGCCTCTTCCGATAGGTCAACCGCTGAACCATCTTCTCTTCTCCGCCTCCGATCGAGGTACCAAAAACCCTAACCCTAAATCGAGAGAAGGAGCCTTGTTTCACGATAAGAGATATTTATACAGACAGGTTCATGCGAACCCTTAATCGGACGGTTCTCATCAATCTGATCTTACGGACGGTTGTGATCAGTTTAAATGACTTTTGCTGTTCAAATCAAGTTACTGAAAACCCCCTGAAATCTTTCATATTTAATCAACCTCTTTAAAATCATTACATAGAAACTTAACAGAAATTAGTCCATTAGTTGATTTTTAAGTGAATTCAGTTAAATATAAAATATTTTTAAATTTGCTCCTTTTAGCTTTAATATATTAATATACATTATTTCTATTTTTTTAATAAAGTGGATAAACCACTACTTTATTAAGAAACTACGAAAAAATACAAATAGCAAATGAAAGTAGAATAACAATACATCTGAGTTCTCACCAGCAGTGAAGGACTCAGCAAATAAAAGAGAAAGAAAAAGGAGAAAAAGAACAGCTGGGAAGTGAAGACATCCGTCTAGACATGATTTCTATTTTATCCTTCTTTTATGGGAAAATATGTTTTTTTAATAATGAATAAACTATAATTCATTAAAAAAATAACAAACCATAAAAAAAAATAGTTTAACAAAAACAAACAAAAGGAGAGAGAATAAATAACTAAAAACAAAATACAAGAACAAGTGGGTCCATTAGAGGTGGATCAAAAAATAAAATAAGAAGCAAACCTCCCAGAGTGTGGAGAACAGCCTTCAAAGAGGAAACATAAAGAAAAAACTAGCTTTGTGACCTGGGTGGAAGCCTCTTCGGTAGACACACTTGCTCCAACTATCTCTGAACAAACACCCAAGAACTCTAGACTACATTGAATATTCACAATAGAATCCTCAAGCTTTGATCTCTTGCTTGAAGGGATTTGAAAAGGTTCTCTGAATGAGCCTTTATTCTTGGCAGATTGAGGTGATTTGAGCTAGGAAACCGGCTTCCTTGTTCCATCTAGCTGATAGGTTTTTTTGACATTCACTCTACCAGGTGCCAAGAAGGAAAAATTGTTCTACTTGCATAATATGTCATATAAAAAACTATATTTACTTATATACCCCTCAAATTTTTGTTGTTCACTTATATACGTATGAGTGAGGTTACGAGTTCGACTCTACCTTAAAGATGAGAGTTATAATTGAAAAAAATCTAGATTGTTAAAAAAAAACTTATATATTCTAGATGAAAAATCAAAGGTTATATCAACCATTAGATAGTCCAATGGTATGACACCAATGTGTTAAAGGGGAGGTTATGAGTTCAAATCCTCTCCTCGACAGTACTATTCTCTGTACTGTTCATACACTGTTTGCCTATTATTCAAAAAAAAAAAAAATCTAAGGTATATATATATATATATATATATATATAATAGAAGGTTTGTAAGCAATTTTTTCAAAAATTAAAAAAAAAACATAAAAATTACTATTTATATACTGGCAATAAAATAAAAATTGAACTCTTACAAAATAGTCAAGCAATTTTCTCAGAAATAAAAAAAAAAAAACTATTTATATACTGGCATTAAAATAAAAATTAAACTCTTACAAAATAGTCAGAGGTCTAAAATTAAAAAAAAAAAAAAAAAAAAAAAGAGACTACAAACTAGTCTCTTGTGCATGTACATAGAAAGTGAAGCATCAACAGGGGAAGAGCAAAAATGCTGGTTCTCTGTGAATTTTTCTCTCTGAAAAAGTGATTTTGCTTAGCTTCTTATGACACCAAACTAACTGATCACTTGTCAGTCTTGACATTTTCAGTACTCTTGCCACCAATTTCATGTCAATTTGTGAGAAAAACAGCTCTTGATTTGATCTATCTTCTCTTGCTTTTTTGAATTTCTTAACAAGACAATTACCAGTTCTCAAAATGTCCTTCAGCTTTTTCTCTTTCTGCAAACAAACAGAACAAGAACAACATCATAAAAAGAAAAAGAAAATTTTGATTACTGATCAATTGTAGTTTAATTTGTTTGAAATGCTTACTTTTTTAAGGATTTTTTGAGCAGTAACCAATATCTCATAGTCTGAGGGGTCTTGAAGTTCAACTTGAGATCCAATTAGACTTTTTAAAATCACTGGAGTTTCATCCTTGTCAGCTTTGATGAATTCCCATAAGACTCTAATAGACTCCTCCATGATTTCTTCAAGCAATTCACTAGTAATTGCATAACTTCCTTTTTTCTGTTCTTCCATTTTGTCCTTCTTGCAATCCTCTGCAGTATCACCAAGAAATATCAGTAACTGAAATCAATTGAAATATTTTTCTTTCTGTTTAATCTGCATTATGACTTACCTCTGATGACTGGTACTTGAAGAAGATTTCGAAGAATACATCGGTTTTTCACATAATTTGATAGTCTAGGACCTTGGAAGGATTCATTTTCTAGGAACCTGTGGATGAGAACTTGAAACTGTTGGAATTCACCAGCAACTTGGTTATACTGATGGCTCCAATGAGGATCAGATTCTGGCAGCTCTCGAGCTTTTTCGTACTGCCATCGAAGAAATTCCCATGAAAGACACGTCTGTCCGACATAAACCGTCTCCAAATCACTCTGCAAATCTTTGATGAATTTCTTCGACAAATCATCCCCGCATTTTCGATGACGAAATGGCCATAAGTTTTGGAACACAATTGATGTCTTTGCTTGAGAAGCCAAGGACTGCAAAGGATCCTTCAATTGTAGAAACCCTGATTCAGAAATTTAAAAGTATCACATTTTGTTTGGTGATACATTATAAAATGTAAATGCCATAACATACATGGTCATAATTTTTTTCTCACCTATCGCATACATCTTTTGGTAATTCAGGATATCGAATTTCCGCATTCGTTCTCGATAACTTTTGTAGAATTTGTGCAGCTCATCTATTGGATCTTCTCGAAGGAACTTCCCGTCAATCTTCAATGGCTTTGGAACTTCAATTGTTTTCGGGCTTTCGGATTCTTCTAAGATGGTTGGCAATCCAGTTGCTCTTGCTTTTCTCAGCTCCATTCTCAATTGCTCTATCAAATCCTGGTGTTCCCAAAGTGACTCAAGCTCATCAAACTCTTCATCATCCAAGTTTTTTGGATTGATTTCTTCGGCCTTTTTCTCTTCATTATCATTGCTTTTGTCTTGTTCTGTTTCCCGGGGGGCATCGTCTTTCAAGGAATTCTCTTCGTTTTTTAGAGAAAACAGTTCATCATCAGGACTAGCAATGAACTTTAATCCTTTCAATTGTTTCAACTCAATAAAATGGTCACAAGATTCATCATCAGACCAAAGTTCCTCTGAATGAACTGAATGATCAGTTGGAGGTGTCTTGCTTGAGGAACATGAACTTCTGCCACCTATACCATTATCGATACCAATACGGAAAATCTCTGAATCGAAACTATGTGAGAACTGTAAAGACATCCCTTTATTCAATGCCGAATCATCGTACTCCTTGAATTCTTCTTTCTCAACATCAGAATCTCCTCCAAAATCTCTCTCTGATAAAAATCCATCACTGTCTGAATCCACAACCAAGTTCTTCACAGAATAACCATCACTAGTACTTGATTCAGAATCTGAATCGAAACCGGAAAACTCTTCTGATATAAACTTAGTTCCATCTGAGCAAAGACTTTTCTCAGAATTACATTTCTTTAGCTTCTTGAAACACAATGCATCCTCTAACAATTCCTTTGAATTGAAGTTCAGTTTCAATTCCTCAAGAACAGCTTCAACTGTCTGCTGCTGAATATCATCATCCACTGCTGAAGATTCTTGAACATGAAAAATTGTCTTCACTTCTGGTTCTTCAAAGAAACCACTGAAATCATTTTCAGATAAAAACTGATACTTGTTAATCTCTGTGATCACTGATGAGGACTTGTTTTCCTTCTCATCCTCAGACACCTGATACTCAAACTTAAAACAAAAGTGTGAAACTTGCTCTTCTTCTTCCTTTTCTTCTTCTTCTTCTTTTTCTTCCTTTGATTCTTTGATCTCAGAAACTTGAGCATCATTCTCTCTTTTTATCCTACAACATCAAATAAAAAAAAACAAAGAATAAGATGTAAAAGACCAGAAAGCAAAGACTGAATGAAAACAGAGAAATTAATTCAAATCACCTGAAAAGATGTTTGGCAATGAAACCAAAGAGGAAGAAGAGAGAAGCAGTGAAGTGAAACCAGAGAGAAGTCATCACCCTGTAAATGAATACATCAAGAGACTCTTTCATCGCCAAATACAAATGAGAATTATACATGGAAACTCTTCTCCAATCCATAGTATCAATCCAACCACTCCTTGTCTCAGTTTGAAGCAAAGACTACTTCTCTCATTGCTTCATTGAATCCTGCCACTAAGACAAGACTTACCACCTGTAAAAGAATAATTAATAATTTTCATTAAAGGATGTGAGTGTTGGATTAAGGTTTAGTTTAAAGAAGAAGAAGAAGAAGAAGAAGAAGAAGGAAAGGTGAGAAAAGAACATGAGAGCTAACTTGGTTCTTGGTGAATGTCCTTGTTGCTTGAGAAACTCCATTGAAGGCTGTTAGTGTTAATGGTAAACAGATGAAGAAGATATGTTTGTTGGAAGGTCCTATTCTTATTCTTTGCCTGCCATGTGTTTCCTTTGGAGTGATTTCTCATTTGGAAGTCTGACTAGGCCTTAGATATGACATGTTATCATAGAATAGCAAAGGCTAAAAAACCCAAAATTAAGTCTTAAAATTTCTAAATTAAGAGCCTCATATATAAACTCACCATTATTTTTTTTTAAACATACTTTTTCTACCGAATTTAAATAACATATAATAATTTTTTATATATAATTAATGATTCTAACTCAATATATATATTCCGCTTATTTTTATATAAATTATTAAATAATATCATACTACCGTAGTGATAAGACATTTGACTCATGTGCAAAAGATGATGATTTGTCTATATTGTTATAAATAAATAAATAATATTATGTAGTTAATCAAATTCTTAAAGTTACATGTAAAAAAGAAATATTATCATAATCTATGTTTAGTTTTCAATTTTTATACAACTAGATATATGTATAAAAAAATCCAAAAAAAAAGAAAAATAATTCATCAAAGAGGGTTAAGGGTTGAATTGAGTGGCTTGTCTATATTACTTAAAAAAAATCTTCAAAATGATAAAAAGTTTTAAAAAATTTATATATATATATGGACAAATCATATGTCAGGAACATGCACAAACATAAAATTACTACCACAAAATTCTATCCATTTGTGCCTATTTTTACATATTTTTCTAATAATTATTAAATGATATTATTATATAATAAATTGGACTCTGGCAATTGATATGTAATTTCCTTTTATTCCAAGATGTGCATATGGTATCATAAAAGAAAGAAAAGGAAATTTCATCAAACTTGTTCTTTATTTCTCCAAAGTTGAATTTTACCAATGAAATGAATATTGTTATTCAAAATATTATAATGACTAAAAAGGAAAGAACCTTCCAAATTCTATGTTAATGTTTTCCATTTGCCGTGTTAAGCCAAAAAAGAAATGGTCCACACGTAGTTGCATTCTCATTTTCTTTAATTTTTATTTAATCAATTTATTGTTATTATAATAAGAAACATTACAAGCAAAACAAGACAATCAAAACAACAAAACAAAGCACATTTTTCAATAACTTGTTTTTAGGGTTTTCTCTCAAGTCTTGACCTTCTTAATTTTTTAATGGAATATTAATGTGATCTATGGAATAAAGATGACAAGTATTAAAGCTACGGAATGAAACATATATACTGTCTTTTGATAGGAACATTAACATTGGAAATGTTTTTGTTGAGAAATTATTTTAAGATTTCTTGTCATTCTCTTGATCAAGTTGCACGTTGGATGAACGCATGATAGTGAAAGGATAACAATTATAAGGCATGATAAGCAACCTTGCTTTAAGATTATTATTTCAAGTTTTTTTACTTTTTTAAATTAAATAAATTGTAATGTTATTAAAATAGGAAAAGAGAAGCAAAAAGCGATGTCACAGAGAACAAAAATAATATATAAGCATACTGTAAGGATCCACTAGGAGTGAAAATAGTAAAAATAAAACTCTCAGATTATATTAACCCTTGGGTTAAGAAAAAAATCTCCTCTTCGAAGAATTAAAGAAAAAACATAATGAAGCTGGCCATCGAAAAATCAAAGTAATTCAGTAAAAAAAGATATACTAAAAATCTAATCAAAATAAGAAATGTAAAACATAGATAAATAATACTGAACCATGAGAATTGTTAAAGAACTAAAAAGCACTTTAAATTTTGAAAAAAAAACAATCATCTGAATAAATTATTTATACAAGCCAATGATACCGAATGTCAAACTTTATCCATTGGCTTGAAATAAAAAAAAAAAAAAAAAAAAAAAAAAAAGCTTAGTATAGTAGTGGCTCCTGTAATAAATAAAAAATAAGTTTTTATTTAGTTTTTAATATCGTTTGAAAAATATAAAATTTAACACCAAAATCATTTGATAATATCTTTTTCTTTGTCTGAGAATTATTCAGTTGATGTGAAAATTAAACCTCAATGTTTGAATTTCATTGCTTTTAAATTATTCCAAACAATTTTTAACTTCCATGTTTCAAGTGTTCACAGTTTTACTTTGAACTTGTATTTCTTAATATACACACACACACAAACATATATGACATTGGATAGAATCAATATTTTGGAATAGGTAAATATAATGATTAAAAATATCATTTTAACAATATTATTTATATTATTTCTTGCTTTGTTCCATCTCTTGGTGGCGGATGTAAACCGAGGGCAGTAGGGCACAAAAAATAAAATTATATATATATATATATATATATATATATATATATACAAAATCCAGAAAAAAAAAAAAACAGGTAATTACCAAAGAAACCCCAAAAGTTTGCAATATGCACAAAAAAACCCCACACATTTTCATATCCCTAAAAACACCCTCCTTTTGATTTTATAGAAATTTAAACCCCCCAATGCTGTAACGGTGATTGACGGTGTTAAGTTTGAATATATATGACGAAATTGCCCTTACGTGGGATGCTGTGTCATTTGAAGCGTGGATTGACTATAATGCCCTTGTGTGCAATGATGTTTCCGCTTAAAGAGGAAGCGGTTTATTTTTATTTGTTTAATCACTGGAGAACACCATTACTGGCGCCGGTTATTTCCTATCATCGCCGCTTCATCGGTTGGGCATCTTGCTATCATCGCCTGTTCGGCAGTGTTTCGAAGGAGAACTCCCGCTCTAGTCTTCGTCATTTCGTCGATTTTCCAACCAAGGTAATGAGGCGATGAAGCTGTGCGGTTTTTCTTTTGTTTTTCGCCATTTCGTTTGTAAAGTATCGTCTCTGTTGTTTTTTTGGCCATACATTTTCATGGTTTCATTATTGGATGATATTGTAGTTTGCAGTGAGATTTTCCGTCTAGGGTTTTCTTTGTCTGTGCACAGTATCGAGAGCGAGAGTGTTGTGGTGCAGGAGATTTTTCGATGGTTATGCAAACTCATTCTGTTTTCAAATGATTATAATGTGTGTTTCCCCGTTAATTTGATGTGGGTATGAGTTGTGTTTAAAAGTATCAGTGTAATGGTTGGATTTTATGTTGAATACATGTCGTTTCCGTTTAACAATCGTACTCTCCGTTTAACAAAGGAAGTTTCTGTTTAATTAATAGAGTTATTGTTTAATAAATCACTCTAAACAAATGTATTGTTCTTCTTGTAGTGTATTGGTCATGGCGGTCAACCTAGTTAACGGCCGATGCTACTTGACACCGGTGGTCCAGACTTTGAATGAATTGAAAGTTCACATGACTGGACGACACTGGGAGATCATCAGAAGGACACCGTTCGCGGCTTTGACCGAGATTGAAGCCGTCCTCCAAGAGAGAGCCCTCCTTGATTCTCTGCTGCAGAGGTTCGATGGCCGCAGCAGCAAATTCAGGATCGGGGCCAGCCTCGTGAGTTTCAGACCTCAAGATGTGGGTCTCATCCTTGGTCTACGCTGTGATGGGAACGCAGTCGTATTCCAGAAGAAGAAGACACACTCGCCGTTCGAGCTGAGGTATTTTTCAAGATCTTACGAGAGAAATAAAGACTCCATCAAGAACACACTTGAGCGGATAGTTCGCGAGAGGGGGGAAGAGGAGAATTTTGTAAAGCTCCTCATGGTGTACCTCATGGGTACTATCCTCTTCCCTAACACTTCCTGCTCTGTTCCTGTTTGGATCGTTGACTACGTCGACGACCTACCAGCCATGGGACGATTTGCATGGGCTCAAGCGACCCACAAGTGGATAATGGAGGACGTTCCACAAGCGGCCGCTCGAGTGCAAGCGAGATGCGCCGGGAACAAGACCAACACGGGGTACGTCAAAGGTTGCTCGGTTGCGTTGACCACCTGGTTCTATGAGCTCACCGGCACCGGCAAGAAGTTGCATTTCGGAAAGACCCCAAGGATCCTGTGCTACGGTGAAAACAGCTACCGGAAGCAAGTGTCGACGGGGACTTTATTTTCATCACTTGAAGGAAAAGAGGTAATGAATCTATTTAATGAATCTTCATTTAAGTTTACCGTTTTTGTGTTTGACAATCTGTGTTAGTGTTTAAATATAATAATTCGTATTTAACAACTATGTTTACAATTTAAATTATTTTCTTAACATTTAACTCGTATGTTTATTGTTTAAACGTATTGGATTTTTACAATTGTTAGTTTCCCGAACTGGTCGCCGCCAACCAGGACGAACAAATATTTGTTGGGGCCATCCGCGGAGCTGCCACCGGCCACGGAGGTGTTATTCCTCCCGCTTCCGCTCCCGTTCCGCTGGCGAGCAAGACTCCCGCTCCGCCTGCGAGAAAGAGAGATGATCGGGCAGCATCGTCAAAGCGCGTCCGACGCCGATCACCTTCTCGGAGCCCGCACCGCGCACGGACTGCTCGCCGACGGGCAAGCCCCCTTCCACCCCCCTCCCCGACACCAACAGGCGACGAGCTGACCAGACGTCTATTGCAGACGTGCGAGTTAATGTTGCAAGAGATCCCACGTCTTGTTGCTCGCGTTGATGCTCTGGAGGCGCGTTTGCAGGCCACGACGAGGCCGGATGACTATGATACGATCTCCGGCAGCCCGAATGCAACGGACGCAGCCCCGGCGATTGCCAGAGACGACGTTCTCGCGAGGGCATTCGCGAGAGTCCCGCGCAGGAAGAGGCTTATGTGGAGGACTGCAACGATGTGTCTCCCTCCGCCGGCCGACGTCGAGGCAACAGAAGTACCAAATGCTGTCGAACCAACAATGGCGGAGGCTCAGCCAACTTCAGGTCCGAGCTCGCCATTGGAAAAAGGACAGGCAGCGGTGCCGCCGGCTGCAATGGATGTGTCTCTGCCCGATGATGCGACTGCCGCCGTCGACACGTTAATTGAATCCCTTGTCAGTGACCTCCCTGTGTTGGAGGCACCGGCGCCGGCGTACGATTGCTGCGCGACGAAGGCAGACACAATCCTGGCGCCAGTGGCACCAGAAGTGAATAAAGACTCCGTGGCATTGCCGGTGTCGAGTCAGCCCACGTTAGCAGCTGAACCGAAAAAAGACTCTGTGGCAGTACCGGAGTCGAATAAAGAGGCTGCCAAGGAAGGGCAACGAGACGTCGACGAGGCGCAGAAAAAATTCGTTCCGAAGAAGAAAAAATATGCCGGAATGTCGCGTCTCGACGAATTCGAAGAGAAGATAATAAGAATCTTCCTCAACTGTGTCATGGACTCGTAAGTATATTTAAGTTAACAGTTAAATAAATACACTTGCGGTTTAACTATCTCCTTTAATATTTAATTGTTTGTAAATTGTATGTAACTATTTAAGTTATCAATTAACTATATCATTATCCACTTAACTATGAACGTTATTGTTTAACATCAGGACTATCGTATGGAGGACTGACGCAGTTCAGACGACACGCGAGGCCGTGTTCACGTTGGTCGAGGGTAAGGAGAATGTGACAGACGATGTCGTCGATGCCTTCGTCTGCATCATCCAGAAGTCGCTGAAGCTTCAACCGTATCCTTATAAGAAGCGCGCTTCCATTACCCGTCCACTTGCACTATTCCTCTCCCAAAGGGAGGACACGGCGGAAGACGCTCTCCACATGATAGACGATGCTGCGCGGAACGTCCACGAAGTCGACATCGTAATAATGCCTATAATTTTGCATGACCATTTCCATATCGTCGTTCTCGACAACATAGCGCAAGAGTACAGGCATTACTCTTCCTGCCAGAGCGAGGAATACGACGAAGACGCCGCCGAAATGGTAAGCTCCCGTGTTAACTATAACGGAAATAACTTACTTCCTAATTTTCCATCTCGACTTCAAAATTTATTTGTTTACAGCGGAAACTATTCGATAATTGCATCGATATGGAGCTTGGCGAGGCGGCGACGTCCTCGTACGCCCTCATTCACGACAGGAGCACTCCAAGACAAAAACGAGGAAGTCTTGACTGCTCGGTGTATGTGATGCGGTTCATTGAGCAACTTCTTGCTGACGAAAAGCTGCGGGTACCGCAAACGGACGTGCCGTACTTACGTCTGAAATACGCCGCACGCATACTTTTGGATGGGAGGGCAGCCGGCGTCGGGGATAAAGGGGAGACGTCCTCGAGAGTCAATCCTGTATAAAGTTCTTTCTCAATTTTACTGTAAAGTTTGTAACATACATTCTTTTGCAATAACTAAGATAGTTAACATTTAACGAAAACCTTTACCTATACATACGATAAAAACTCTCTGTTTAAACTAAGATAGTTAACATTTAACGAAAACCTTTATATTATAACTATCAGATTCTATGTTTAAATATAAAATCCTTCGTGTACGTAATCAGGCTTCTGTGTGACAACACTGATTGAGAGAACGAAACGTTTTTTTTTTTTAACTATACATGGGAAGTCGTGGGCGGTTCGTAACGGGCACTGCAATAACTTGTCCGTGTTAGGCGGAGGTTGGGGATTTTGAATATATTCTCTTTTCGCCACTGTACGACCGGAATTAACCTTTCGAACATCGTCTCCACGGAGGACTTATGGCGACAACCCTAGTTAATGGGCGATGCTCCTTGGCAGCGGTAGCGGAGACGATAGCCGAATTGAAGGTCTACATGAATGGACAGCACTGGGAACTTATACGAATGACACCGTTCGAAGCATTGACTAAGGTGGGAGCGGTATTCCAAGACAGGGCCCTTCTTGATTTCCTATTGCAAAGTTACGATGACCGCACAAGCAAATTCAGGATCGGGACAAGCATGCTAAGTTTCAGGCCTGAAGATGTCGCCCTCGTTCTTGGTGTGTGTTGCAGTGGAGAGGAAGTCGTCTTTCAGAAGAAGAAATCACGCTCATCTTTCCAAGAGAGGTATTTCTCGAGAACGTACGAGAGACACAGAGACTCTATAAAGAGAACTCTTGAGCAAGTTGTTCGACAAAGTGGACAAGAAGAAAATTTTGTCAAACTCCTGATGGTTTACCTCATGGGTACGGTCCTCTTCCCAAATACGTCATGCTCTGTTCCAAATTGGGTCGTTGATTATGTCGACGATCTACGTGGCATGGGCCGATACGCATGGGCGCAGGCGACACACAAGTGGCTTATGGATGACGTCCCACAAGCTGCCGCAAGAGTGCGAGCAAGATGCGCCGGGGAGAAGATTCAGGCGGGGTTCGTGAAGGGTTGCTCGATCGCATTGAACATATGGTTTTACGAGCTAACCGGTTGCGGAAACAAAGTGAATTTGAGCAAGACACCAAGGATGCTTTGCTACGAGAAGCAAGGGTCGATACAAACCATTTTGCCATCTCTGGAAGGAAAGGAGGTAATCATACCGAATTCTCCGTATAATTATGGATATTACCATTTACTATATGTAGTCTCTGTTTAACTAGAAGTATTACTATTTAAATATTTCGTTTACCGTTTACATATTGACGTCTTTGTTTAAGAAAACATGTTCTCTAACCTTACCTTGCATATGTTAGTTTCGTGAGCTGGTTGCCGCTAATGCGAATGAAGATATAACTGTTGGGGCCGCCCGACGGACAATGCACGATGAAACTACAATCTCTCCCGAGCGCGTAAGCCGTCATTCACGTACTACGAGTTCAACGCGCCGTACGGGAACACCCCCCTTGACGTCGGCTGCCCCCCCGACGACGGCAGCCACCCCGCCGGCTGAAAGGGACGATGTCAACGAACGTCTGCTGCAGGCGTGCCAGTTATTAACATCCGAATTCCGAGGGCTTGTTGCTCGGGTTGATGTAATGGAAGGACGGTCACATTCGAATGAGCCGTCCATACAAGCAAATGAAGTTCCCGGTTCGGATGCACCGGAGGTAGACCAGGCGAATGCGGGGGCCTTCACTGAGACCAGCTCGGAATTTGACGACGATGAGGTCATTGCGGTCGCCATTCGAAGACGGTCAAATTTGAAGAGACCCGCGAGAAAAACCAAAAGAATAAAGCTGATCGCTCGAGAGGCTGACGACGCAACAGTAGCAGCGTCGCAGACAGACACAAATCCGGGGACCGATGTCGTGGTCGCCGCAACGCATGCGGACAATAGCAACAATGAACCACCCGAACAGGTACGGCACGATTTCATTCCGCACCGGAAAAAATACCCCGGCCACACGCGGCTCGACATATTCGAGCAAGAGTTAATAACGATCTTCGTCAACGGCTATATTGACGAGTATGTAGGAAGTTTTTACATCAACATTAGCCTTTACCATTTAACTATAATTGTTACCGTTTAACCATATCTTTTAACGTTTAACTATGTCTGTTGTCGTTTAACTATTTCTTTTACTCGTTAATTGTAGTTTTCTTTCTCTTACTGTGTCTGTTACCGTTTAACCGCAGCACTATCGTTTGGACTAATGGCTTTGTCAGCACTACACGGAGACAACTATTCTCCATGCTTGAAGGACAAGAAACGGTTCCCGACGATGTCATGGACGCGTTCGTATGCATAATTCAAAAGTCACTGAAGAGGGTACCATACCCTTATAAGAAACGCGCGTCCATCACACGTCCACTGGCATTGTTTATGTCCAAGCAGCCTGACGCGTGCGAGTCGACGCTCGCTATGATCGGAGACGCGGCGCGAAACCGGCATGAAGTTGACATTGTTATCTTCCCAATCATCATGATTGGCCGCTTCCATGTGGTGGTGCTTGACAATGACAAACAAGAATACAGGCATTATTCGTCATGCCAAGGTGACGAGTACGAGAGAGACGCGTTTGAAATGACAATGACAAACAATTGATGGGATATCTGATCGAACAGGGGATGTCCAGGATGCATATCAGCAATGTCATCGCCTCCGGATTCTCTGATCTCGAAGGATGGACCGATTACATTGCCGATATGTGTCCCGGCGATCCCCTGGTCGAGCAGATGTCGCATCAATTGTTTTTGTAACTTTATAATCTAATCACTCCACTCCAAGGCAATTTATACAGTAGACGGGAAATTGAAGGGTCGTTCAACTCGGCTGCTTCGATTCAGGAGATACATTAAATGTCTTCGAATGAGAATTCCAAGGGTCGATCAATTTTGACCGGACAACTACGCTTTGGTGTGATATGTACTACATTTCTATGTTATCCTTCAAACAAACCGTTCTCCATTTAAATATAACTTAAACCATTTAAATAGTAATGTCTCCATTTAACGAACATTGGTACTCATTAAAATAATATTTTTCTGTTTAAACTTACTGTGTAAATATCAAACATATAGACATAAATATGCTTATTATGAGTTAAGACAGGTGTTTATTTACAATGCCTACTCGGCGACAGGTTCAGTACAAGATCTACGATTATGGCCGGACGCGTGGCAGCGGCTGCACCGTAACTCGCGGACCGCGGAAGCTTGCGACTCGATCCTCTTCCGTCTGGGTCGCCCAGGTTGCCTTCTCGTAACCGGCGGACGCAGATGGAGTTCTCGATTGTCGTCTGTAGGCTTGTCGTCGTCTGGTATTGGGAAAATAGCTTCCCTATACGCCAGTTTGTATGTCTCGACGGTGAAGTAGTCGCTAATAAATTGATGAACGTTGGTGTCTGTCTGCATTATTGCAGCGCAAGCGTGTGTGCACGGGATACCATAAATTTGCCACCTGCGACATGAGCATGTTCTACCCGATAGATCGACGGAGTTGCTGCAATGGTCAAGGACTTCATAGCGATCATCGACACAACGACCAACATAAAGATTTCGGCTTTCCGCAACCACTTCGTCTACCTTCTTATGTATATCGGGGCATAAGTAGGTGTCCCATTTGTTCGCTTGCTCACGACGGGTGCATATCATCCGCATTAATTTGAACCTGTATCATAACAAATTATAATTGATTGTTAAGGTAAACCAAGAATAGTTAAACATAAACGTAATTATTTAAACAGAGAAAATTATAATTAAACACGAACCATCATAGTTAAACAGAAACCATTATAGGCAAACGTAAAGCACACGAAGTTAAACAGTGACGAAGAAGTTTAAACCGAATGAAAATCAAACATTCAAATACCGTATGGAGTCGACCATTCTCGTCACTGGTAGATGGCGAGCTTCTTTTATCCACGCATTGAAGGACTCTGCGACATTTGAATACATGTTGCCCCAACGTTGACCTTTAAACAAATAATTACACCAATGTGACAAATCTGACTTTTCAAGCAACCAGCGGTGCGCTTCTGGTGATATGGCCCGCAATTCATTCACCGTATCATCAAATTCTTTAGCCGTTGACGCCCACGCAATACGAAAACATATGGACCAGCACTCGTCCTTCAATGCCTTCCCAAGTCCGCCATTTGCTTTCATAAAATTCGCCTCCAAGTGTCGAAGGCAATAGGCATGTGGGGACGAGGGGAAGACCCTTGCAATGGCGTTCACAAGCCCCTTAGACCTGTCCGACACAAATGTAATAATCTCTTCATAATCGCCGTCATCGTATAACGCATCACCTAACTTGGAAATAAACCACGTCCAATTCGCATCTGTCTCGTTGTCGACGATACCGAAGGCCAAGTGGAAAAACCCATTGTTACCATCTTTGCCTGTGGCGCCCAGCAACGTACCACGATATTTTCCAAGAAGATGGGTACCGTCGACAAACAGCAGCGGCCTACAACCCCGCTTGAATCCCATGATACAAGCACGGAACGAGAAGAATGCGCGTTTAAAACGGTCACCGTCTCTTTCTACAATCGCAATGCTGCCGGGATTTGTCTCGGCCACCTTATCCACGTACCAAAGCAGCAGATCATAGCTGGCGACGTCGCTGCCGTCGAGAATGACCCGGGCACGCTCTTTACCCAACCAAGCTTGCTTGTATGGAATGTGGACACCGTGTTCCCGTAACATGTCCTTCTGAATGTCGATAGGCCTGTACAATGGCTGGCTTTTAAGCTTGTCAATCACTCGTGCGCTTACCCATTTGTTCGACGCTTTCGGATGTGACACCGAGCCAATTCCACCACCGCAATTGTGTGACGGGTGCATTGTCTTTATTCTGAACGTATTTTTATTGTATTCCTTCGATGCATGAAGGCGCCAGCCACAACCAACGGCAGCGCATTCTATAGTCACCCTGTGTTTCTCATTCTTTATGAATTTGAAGTCGAAATTCCTCTTGATTGCAAAATTCCGAAGCGCGTCTCTTAAATGGTCAACGTCTACGAAACGTTGTCCGATATCCAACGACAGCACTTCGGGATGATCCGAGGAGGACGGAAGACATGCTCCACCGTCCGGGTCGCCATGAGATGGAACAGGTGCGCTGGCAGAATCAGAATTCCTGCCAACACTTCAGTTAAGCGGAAAACATCAGTAACTTAATCGGAAACAAAATAAGTTACCTTGAAACATGTATATTTAAACAATAAAATAATAAGTTAAACACAGAAACTATTTGTTAAACGGAAAATGGTGTAGTTAAATAAAAAATACAATATTTAAACGGTAACTATAATAATTAGGCGAACACATATGACTTCAAAAGTAAAGATAAAGGATAAGAACTTTACAATGACAAGAATTCGTTTTGACTATGATGCGACAATGGCACATCATCTGTCTCAACAACGAGATCGACTGCAGCGCATTTGAAGAGTGAGTATACATGACACATGCGCTGGAAGTCAACCTCATTTTCTATTGGACAAATCGTTTTATGTCCATCGGGTGTGATAAACTTCACCCTAACATGGGAAACATCAAGACCCCATCGGTCACATATCTCCGCTAAGATTGAATCCCAAGAAGTCTGTGCCGTGAACACTAGCACTCGTCCCTCACCGTTGTATCTTGCAATTGCACAAAAACTCTCCATTAAAAACCTGAAACCTGCATATAAATAAATATAAATTGGTACTCTCACTTAAAGGATGATCAAAGTGATGGAAAGGAAGACATTCTCACCTTATCTCAGCTTATCGGCCAACCGGCGGAGTTCAAACGAATGCAAACGATGAATCTTCCAAACTTTATTTCAGAAAAATCAACGCAAGCAGGGATAAAAAAGATTGACAAAAGCCAAATAAAAAATGTTTAACATGATGTGACTGGGCGGTTTTTTTCCCACCATTTGCAAGGGCACGCACGGTATTTCACAGCATAAACCTTGTACAAATGAACGACAGGGGGGAAAAAGGAATTCAAACCCTAACGGAAGGGCTTTCTGGGGTATTACAAACTTGCAGGGGCTGTCTGGGAAGTTTTGCAATTCGCGAGGGGTGAATAGTAATTTTCCCAAAAAAAAACTATGTACGATGTATTTTTAATTTTTGTGCCTACTCCTTTTTTCTTCACTTTAACCTTTTTCTATTATCCATCCATAAACCACAACTCTAAAAGATATTTATTTCGAATAAACAAAACTATTAAATTAAGAAGTGAATCACTACAATAAATTTTATAGTTTTTATTTATCAAAAATAGCTTTGGAAGAAGTGTGTGTGTATATATATATTAGCAAAAGTTATAAATCATTTATAAATCTTTATAAATAATGTATTTACCTGGAACCCTTCACAAATCTTGAAAGATTAAGCTCGTATGTAATTGTATTATTTAAGCCAACTTACGTACAAATAAAACTTTTATGGGCCATGTAAGCAATTAAAAAAAAAAAAAAAAAACTAATGCCATCTCCATTACCTTCATTCAATCAAGTTGACACTTGGGCTTATTAGACAAATTTAATTAAATATGAGTACTCTTTCTTTGTGGATATATATACAGTCAAATATTTTTTTTACAATAAATATTTTTGATAAAATTATGGACAAATTATGTTTATATATATATATATATATATATATATATATATATATATATATATATATATATATATATATATATATTATATCTCATTTTCATACACTATCCTCATCATTTAAATAGCAAAATGATAGAAATGTCTCCCCTTCATTTATTTACTAAACACCCATAAATAATTTTTTCAACCAATATTACCAGAACCCGGACATTCAACTGTTTAAGATCCCGGATCACTAGTTCACCTATTCAACCACAGAATCAATTGAGTCAATGTTGAGTCAATATAACTATTAATAATAAATTATGTTAAATAATTTAATATTTGAAAAGTAAAAAAATAATAACTATTAATTTGCAAACAAATTTAAACATGTTACAACCAACAAATTTGAAGTTTTAACATAAAAACTAAAATTGAAAAAAAAGAGAATATTAAAAGTCCACATAATTAATATCAACACATCCATGATCCATCCAATACACAATCTCATGAATAATGACAACAGATTTTAGTTTAAAATGGCATAAAAGATCCTGTATTTTTCAAATAAAAAAAATCTATTAAGAGTAATAATGTCATTTTGAAAGTTTATAAAATCAATCCTAATTTTTAATAGTTTAATGGGTTATTAATTAAATTGGAACAGTTCATCTTAGGTCAGTTGTAACTTTAGGTTAATTACAAAATCAGAGCGGTCTGGTCCAGTTCTGATAACATTGCTTTCAACTCTTCAAATCCCATGCCCTTGTTTGACAAATTCAATTAAACATGATTACACTTTCTTTGAGGTAGTGTGTGTAATTTTTTTTTTTTTTTTGACAAACTCAACAAGTATCAAAAGTAAAAGACAAGCGGGTATTGTAGCTTGACTTACTTCCTAGGGATAAACCTCCCGCCATACAACTTTAGAAGAGAGAACGAGAAGATAATGAGAGATATTTTTCACACAGAACTCCCACAGGAGACTCAGAGAAAATGAATTGTAATATGAGAGGCTCGAACTCGAGAGGTGCTTGAACTCGAGACCTCTCAATAATAACCATGGGTAATTACCAATGGGCTAACCACTATTTCTCATGTGTAATATTTTCAAATATTTTTTTAAAAATAAAGATTTTTTTATAAGTTTATGGACAAATTTGGTTAATATATACTATATCTTATTTTCGTACTCGTCATTGAAATAGTAAAATGATGGATGTCAGATCGAACTTCAAAATTATAAATTCACTTGATAAATAAAATCCCATAATTATATATTGATCTAGATTTTTAACACATTGGCATCCCATGATAAATTAATCCTATAATTAAAAAGTCCAAATTTGGGTCTCAAGTTATTAAATAAAGAGTTGCAAGTAAAGTTTTTCAGAGGTAATTTTCATTTATTATTTTCACATGTTGGAAGCTTACTATTAACTTAATCTATTTTAGATTTTTTTTAACTATTAAATTTATGTTGGAAGTTTAATATTGAATTTATGTTTTTTATTCGTTACGAGGTTGTTCTGAATTACTTAAATTTGGTTGAGTTTATAAGTATATCATATGACCTATGTCTTCAGAGGATGAAACTATAAATTATTTCTATTATATTTGATATGTTAATTATTTAAAATAGAGATATAAATATATTTTTGAAGAAAAAAAACCGTAACTAATGCACCTCCGTATCCACTCGTCTTTTATTTTATTGTTAGTCAATTTTATAAAAAAAAAATTCAGGATGTATTTATCTCATAACTCAAAATATTTCAAAACTAATAATTTCACACATCTTAAATCTAAATTATCATGATGATAAAGTGAAAAGGTGATTTCTAAACCCCTATCTTTTTCCACAATTTTAAACTCAAAACTTAGAAAAGTGGAGAAAATTTCGAAGAGGCAATCAACAAAAGATAAATGGTGATGGTAGGAGAAATGTATACAAGTTAATGTAATCATATTATCTTAAAGGACTTGCAAACCTTAGCCAGAAAGACAATAATGAGCTTATATATGATCAAATGATAAGACTTTGACACAAGAGACTTTGTGTGGGTGGATATATATGTCATTTCTCCGACACAAAAAACAACAAACACAATTAAGTTTCAACCATATTATCATTTGCAACCTCATTAAATTGCATCATGGAAAGCCTTGTTGTCTTGTGGACAAAAGGTCCCATTTAAGGGACCCATCCTTATGATCCTATGTATTATGTATATAACTTTAGCTTATCATTTTCATTTGGAAGGAGAGATGCAACGTGATCTTCAAAGACTAAAGGATGAGGATTGACATGAAGATATATATGCTAAAATGTTTATATATGACTAAAGATTTTTTTTAAGTTAAACAGGATATATACTATAAACAGGAATTTGCTTCCTAACAGCACTGCAAGGAAGGAGAGCTATCTCATTCAAAATAGCTGCTATTTATGTTTGAGCTTTGATGGATTTTGGTGTTTGGATGTGCTTTCCTAAGTTTTGTTTTTTTTTTTAAGACAACGTGGACAAATCCTTTACACATATTTTTATTAGTATGTCTTTGTATGTATTGAGAGAAAATCAAATTCTTGATGTAAAATATTACTAATGAATTCGGTTAATTACAGCCTGGACTGGCCTGTGACTCCTGCTGGACGTCTTCGTTGGTTCAGACTTGTTTTCTTTACTTGCTGTTGTTTTCCTGTTTTCTTTCTCTTTGTATTTTTCCTCACTTTTGGTGAGGATCTTTTTTTCTTTCTTTGCAGTTTGGTTGTACTCCTTCTTCGTTGTTTTGACTGCGCTTTCTCTTACTTTAATAAACTAGTGGTTTATCCGCTTTTTATAAAAAAAAAAAAAATTGGTTAATTACTGTTTGGAAGTTGAAGAGGAGTTGGTTAGTTTGCTTGAAGATTGTCTGCAAAAGAAAAAACCTGCAAGAATTGAGGAAATATAAAGAAGAATGAAAGGGATGGATATTAATATAAAATTATAAGTGATCTCATAATGGCCTAAGACAAATTGAACAAGGATCATTTTACTTAATTATCTGCTGACGTTTTAGCTCTTTCACAAAAATAGAAAAAGAATTGCTAATACCGGGCTAAATTACAATCCATTGATTATTTCATTCTTGAACTCTATATTAGTTGTAATATGTATTTATAAATTTAAAAACGTAGATAAGCTACAATTCCAACCCTTAATATTTGAGTTTGAGTTTCAATGTGTAAACTAAATTAATAACATATATAAATGATTTTAGTGGGTTTTGATTGGGTCGGCTGCTAACCATGAACAAATGGCTTCAGTCTTATAAGTGCATAATTACACTTCTAATTGCATAAAAAATATTATTTGGTATTCTATTATATATATTTATATATATATATATATATATAGAGAGAGAGAGAGAGAGAGAGAGAGAGAGAGAGAGAGAGAGAGAGACGGACATGTGAAAGCTAGTGTTGGGCTTGGCCCAGACTTGCATTTTGAGAATTCTACCTCGCATGAGTGACTCCTTTTTTTCACAATTTTTTATTTTTTATTATAAAAGTGGATAAATATGATGATAAAGGTTACACAAACAAAACAACAGTATAATAAACAATTAAGCTAAAAAAAAACTACAAATTTCATTAGTGGTGGATGGGGCCTCACAAAATGGTAGACAATATGAAAATAAAAAAATACTAATGATAATTGAATAAAATAGTTGGAGGTGAATCTATTCTGATATTGACCATCGTTTTATTAAGATTAGTGGTAAAGAACCAAAAAGAGTTGAGATTTCTTTTAATTATAGAGACAGTTTTTCAATTCAATTCTTTTTTCATTTAGAGTTGTATACATTCAAAAGATTTAGAAAAGATCCATTCTAATTATAATCAAAATAAATAAAAATAATAATAAAAAAATATGGTTATTTCATTCCAATCAAATATCTCAAAAGATAATTGAGATGACAAAGGTGTTTCTCTCTCTCTCTCTCTCTCTTAACGTTATTTTTTCAATTTATCTATTTGATATACATAAAAGTAATGTTAAAAAACAGAATGATTGAAGGAAAAGAAAAAAAAAGGATAATTAAAAAAATCTTAGTTCCACTTAGCTTATGTAAAATAAAATTTATTTCATTAGTATATGTGTTTTGTATACATCCTTAACTTTTTAGAATCTAGGGAAATTTCATGGCAATTATTAGATTATAATCTAATAGTTGTTATTTATATAGGTGGAGTATAGAATTACCGTTAATTATAGTGCTTTGAAAAACATATTATAAATAATTAAATACTGATAGATATTTTTAGATACTATATATATATGAGTAGTGGTAATTATTAAATATAAATCTAATCGCCACGGTAGAACATCCCTAAATTTTGGTTTTATATTTTATATATATAGAAACTGTGTATCCTAATACATTTATAGATTTGAAATCTATGAATGTTGATACAAAGGGTGAATAATAATATTCTATTTATAAATAGTAGTATAGTGAAAAATGGGATGCATATCATTTTGATCTGAACCGCTAGAGCACGATTATAACAGTAACAATAAATCTGAATCATCAAATCTTATTTCCACCGTACCTACACAAACCCAAACTAAAAAAAACACAGGACAATCTATCAATTACCATGTTTCTCTCTACAACGGGACATTGTTCTTACTAGCGGACTTTGACAAACTCCATTTCTTTGTATATATATGACAATACATCATTTATAGACGTCTATAGATAAGAAATCTATGGACGTCCATTATCAGCCGTTGAATCGAGATCCAACAGTTAACATTGATGGACAGTAATTATTATACATGTTATTGTAGTAACTTTTGTTTATCAATATTGACCGTTGGATCGAGATCAAATAATTAATAATGAACACCCATATATTTCTTATCTATGAATGTCCATAGATGAATATTCCTCTATATATATAGCCTCTTGCTATAATCTCAGTGATGGAGATTTTAACACAATGCTACAACTGTTAGTGCCTCTGCATGAACCCATGCATGCATGCATGCTTTCATTTGTTGAGTTATGAGCACTAGTAGTGCCTGCTTCTCTCTGTTCAAACACTGCAAGACCTTCACCCATTTGCTACAAGTCCACGCCTTTGCTGCCAAAACCGGCCTCCAATCCCACCCTCTCGTCGCCGGCCAACTCCTCCTCCACTCCGCCGTCACCCTCTCCGACACTCTCCACTATGCTCTCCGCTTCTTCTCCTCCATCCCCTCCCCAGACCCCTTCATGTTCAACACCCTCATTCGCGGCTTCTCCGAGTCCCAGCACCCTCACCAATCCCTCCTCACCTATGCCCAAATGCAGCGGACCTCTGTTCCTCCTGATAGCTTCTCCTTCGCCTTCCTCCTCAAGGCCGCCGCCAACTCCCGGTCCCTCCTTTCCGGCGCCCAGGTCCATTCTCATGTTGTTCATCATGGCTTTGATGAGCATTTGTTTGTAGGAACGACGTTGGTGAGCATGTACGCTGAGTGCGGCTGTCCTCACTCTGCTCGTCAGGTGTTTGATGAAATGTCTCAACCAAATCTTGTTGCTTGGAATGCTGCTGTCACTGCTTGTTTTCGGTCTGAGAATGTGAGGGATGCGGAAGAGTTGTTTGCACGGATGCCTTGGAAGAATTCAACTTCTTGGAATGTCATGCTTGCCGGGTATACCAAGGCCGGTGAGTTGGTGTCTGCGAGGCGTTTGTTCCTTGACATGCCATTCAAAGACCCTGTGTCTTGGAGTACCATGATTGTTGGATTTGCGAGCAATGGTGATTTTGATGGTGCCTTTTGGTTCTACAAGGAAATGCTGAGTGAGGGACTTGGACCGAATGAGGTGAGCTTGACAGGCATGCTCTCTGCTTGCGCGCAAGCAGGGGCATTTGAGTCTGGAAAAGCTCTACATGGGAATGCAGTCAAGTCTGGAATGATCTGCATTGTTTCGGTGGCTAATGCACTGTTGGACATGTATGCTAGGTGTGGAAATGTTGACATGGCGCACCGAGTTTTTGATCGGGAAATGACAAAGAAGAGTGTCATATCTTGGACATCAATGATGGCGGCATTTGCAATGTATGGTCATGGAGATGAAGCTATCAAGCTTTTCTGCGAAATGGATGAATGCGGAATTAAACCCGATGGAATCACCTTCATTTCTCTATTGTACGCTTGCAGTCATGCCGGTTTGGTTGAACGAGGAAATGAGTATTTTCATCAAATGGAAGATAAATACGGTATTGAGCTATCAATTGAGCATTATGGTTGCATGGTTGATCTCTACGGTCGAGCAGGACTTCTCGAAGAAGCATATGAGTTTGTAATGAAAATGCCAATTAAGCCTAATGCCATTATTTGGAGGACATTGCTTGGAGCTTGCAGCATTCATGGAAACCTTGGATTGGCAGAGCAAGCTAAGACGAGACTCGCAGAGCTTGATCCTAATGACTCAGGGGATTATGTTCTCTTGTCAAACATCTATGCAGTGGCCGGGAAATGGAAGGATGTCGCCAATGTGCGAAGGTCCATGAGCGACCGAAGACTAATAAAGAACCCCGGTTGGAGCTCAATAGAAGTTGACAAGATCATCTATACTTTTGTAGCAAGTGATATATCATCTGGTGTGAAACAAGAAGCTCACAATAAGCTTTCAGAGATCATGTTAAGGTTGAGACTAGAAGGCTACATTGCGGCAGTTAGTAATGTTTTGCATGACATTGAAGATGAAGAGAAGCATGATGCAATATCGAAACACAGCGAGAAGCTTGCAGTGGCTTTCGGGATTGCGAGGACAAGCAATGGAAGTGCTATAAGGATTGTGAAGAATCTGAGAGTCTGTGGAGATTGTCATGCTGTGATGAAGATGATCTCTAAGGTGTATGGGAGGGAGATTGTAGTGAGAGATAGGAGTATATTTCATTCATTCAAAGATGGTTCTTGTTCTTGTAAAGATTATTGGTGAGCGTAAGTTATTTAAGAAGCTTCGAATTCAAATCTAGCTGGATATAGTGGTGATAATGAGTCTCCGATTGTAATTGTGAGTTTGCGGTTCAAACCCTGTGTCACTAAGTGATGGTACATGGACTGGATGATCAATTTTCAGTCAATACATTTTCCCTTGATGTATATGGCACTTGTTGCTTTAAAAGACAAATTATTGGCGAGCATACATCAATATAACATTAAAAATTCTTAATTAAAAATAAAGTTTTTTTAATATATTGTACTTTAAATTTATTAAAAGTGACTGAGTTAAGAATTTTTTCTAGGGTTAACATATCGGTCTTTTATAAATATTTTTTAAAAATATAATTTTTTTTATGCTATAAGTTTTAATTTGCTAAACCCTAGCTCCCACCCTGATCCACAATAGACTATGTTCATTATATTTATCAAAATGGCTTAATGACAAGTATTTAATTAGCATCTTGTGATGATTAAGCACTAAAACTTTATTCTTATTCCCCATTCCAACAACTTGGGTATTTTTTTTTTTTTTACTAAAAATCCATTTTATTTTTCTTAAAAATACCATTTAAAAATAAAAAATAAAACCTGCTTAGGCACTCATTATTTTTAGAAAGAAAAATCTGTTTAGGTAGAATTAATATATTCTAAAATATAAATCAATATATAAATGATTAAGATCTAAAATGTTGATATATATATATATATATATATATATATAGAGAGAGAGAGAGAGAGAGAGAGAGAGAGAGAGAGAATAAATATGTAACTTTTATATTTAAATATGAGTTGATCTTTTTCCTATCTAATATTAAGTAATAATAATAATTAGTTAATCTGGTTTAAACAAAACTCTATTCTTTTTTAAATAAAATTCTATTTTTTATTTTTTTAAAAATTCATTTAAAAAAAATAAAACCTATTAGCACACCTTTTATTTTTTTTTTTAAACACCTAGCCCGCAGGGGAATTAATCTATTCTAGACTATAAATTAATGTATAAATATTTAAGAACCCAAAATAAAAAAATAAAATATGCAGAAAATAAATATATAAGTTTTATAATAATAATTAAAAAATATTGATGCCCAAACGCTTTTTTCAAAAAATGAATAGGTTTACAAATAAAACTTCTCATTCAATTTGAATAAGTTTTTTTTTTAAAAAAAAAAATTTGGTGCCTCAATAAGTTCTATATAAAAATATTGAAAATAAATATGATTTTTTTTTAATGAAAGGAATGAGTGCTAAATTCAATAAGTTTTATATAAAAATATTGAAAATAAATATGAATTTTTTTTTTTTGACCTTTTCTTAATCTGGGATGATGGGTACCACCGATGTTTCCAATAAGACTTAAACTCGAGATCTTTGAATGTCTCACTCATATTTTTCACATGAAACCAAGTAAATAAATAGGATTTTCCTTGAAATACATTGCGTTGGTTGCTTGAATTTAAAAAAAAAAAAAAATTGATGTCCAATTAAAGTATTAATTGGGTATTGACATAGTGGCCCAGGGGCCATCATGTCTGGGCCATTTCATAAATGGCCCATGGGGTCTTTATGATGCTTTTAAAATAAATAATATTATTATGTTTGAAAAATGAGCTTGTTGTTTTCATCAATGAAAAATAAAAACGGAAAAAAATTGTTTGATGCCCAATCAAAACAAGGTGTTTATTAGGCAAATGATGTGATGATTCATGAGCCATTTTAATAAATAAATAAATAATGCCCATATGAAAAGATTGCAATGCTTTTAAAATGAAAGGATGAGATGTTTAAAAAATACATTTGTTGTTTTCATTAAAAGAAAATTAATTATTGAAGTTAATGCACTTTTAATCAACCATTTTTATTTGATAAATGAAATTGAATTGATAGATGGAAAATATACAAAAATGGAAAAGTTTGAAAGTGAAAAATAAACCGAAGAAATTCATATCCTTGTGAGGAGAAAGTAATAAATAAATAAATACAACAAAAGAAACAACGTGTATTTTAAATAAATTAGTGATTTATTTTTTTATAAAAAACAAAAACAAAAGAAACAACACAATAATAATTTACAATCCTATATCATGAAAATGAGTATTTCATTTTTTCCCTCTTACACTAAGATAAAGGATTTGATCTGGTCCACATTTATTTAAAAAAAAAAAACATGACAATGGATTATCACAAATCGCTTACATTATCATTCAATTAATATTAGTTAAGTTCTTCAACTAAAACCATTAAATGGTTTGTCACAAAGGTCTAACATAGAATTTAATCAATTAAATAGTTTGGCATGACTCCTTGATTGAGACACCCAAACCATGACAAACTTTAGAACAAGTTTAAAAAAATATAAAAAATAAATAAAAATAAAATAAAAGACATAGGAACCAATAATTCTCATTCTGAATATGTGTGCATGAGTAAGTATTTTTTCCAACATATACACTGAAATACACCCCTCAAAATTAATGCTCATTTACTCCTCAAAGAACAAAATGCCACATACTTACAAAACAACTCAATTGCAATGAATGATTTGAAGGCAAATTTGGAAGTATTTGTTTCCAATATGAATTCCCATAAAAAAGGCAAAGGTCATCAAGGAACTCTAGCATGATTCACAAGCATTTAACATATATTTGTTCAAGTGGTTCAGTTTCAAAAGAAGCTGTGCACTTAGTCTTGTTTTGATGGCATTTGATTCCAAGACACTCAAGAGGACAAAGCAAGCCAAACATTTCATTCTTTCCTTTTCTTTCATTTTCTTTTGGTTTATTGATTGTGATATTTTCAATTTATAAGAAAAGTCCAAATTATTTATTGCATTCATAATCAAATTCTATTGGTATTCTCTCATCTGTTCACAGGAGCTTCTGGATTAGTGGTGTTTTTTTTTAAGGAAAACGTATAAATAAATATTGTGTTAAAAAATCTCAAATACAATAAGCAAAAATTTCAATTAAATATACTATAAAAATGAAGAGAGATGTAAAATTTGTATACTATAAAAATTATTATATATAGAACTTTTTCCTTCGTTTTAGATTAGGTTGTTCGTTAAATCATTGTTTAACAGTTTAACTAATAATTAAAAGAAATATAATATTTTTAAAATATAAAAAGGAATTATAATTTTCAATATTATCATATGAAAAATTAAAACAAACATATAAAAATATATATATAAAAAAAATTATACCTACACTTTCCTTTATTTCAAATATTTTATTTAAGTATGAATTTTATTAACTTTGGTCATTCTGAATGTCTATCTTTTTTATAGTTAAATTGCACAACAAAAATAATATATCATATAGATTTATATCACAGTACCATGCCAAAGGTTAATAACATTTTCCACGTTGCATTCATTAAACCACTTTTTCCATCACTTGTAGTAGTCCTCATCAATTCGTTTAAATTTTGGTGTTAAGTTCGTACAAAACCAACTTAATCATGCGCCCTAGAATATTCAACAAAAGCAACGTAATCGTAATTTAATTAAATTTCATAAAATCCTATTAATTATGAAAAATAAATAAATAAATTTTTTAATCAAGTCAGACAAATCGTGTGTTTCACAAGCAATTTAAAAGATACAAACATAAATTTAATAACATATATGTCATCATTTTGCTCGAACTAAGTATTGAATATGTCCTTTTAACAGAACATGAATACTTATGCATCATATGTCCAAATGGTTGGTAGAAAAAAAATAATTAATACTTAATAAATTTCAAAATTTAAATAAAAAAATATTTTTAATAATAATTTTTTTTTTAGTTAAAAAAACCTCTAAAATAATTAAAAATGATAAAACTTTAGTCCCTTATCCTAATCCCAACGAAGCCGTAAGCACAACGTTTTCGTTAAATAAAATAAAAAATATATATAAAGTCTGAACTTCTTATCTTTATTTTTTTAAAAATAATTAAAAAAATCAAATTAAAAGTCAACACACGGATGGGCCCTACACACAAGCTTAAAGGCCCATCACTGTCCATGGGCCCTATTCTCAACCCATTGACTTGTTATATTCAATCGAGGCGTCCACGTCACCATCAGACACCTGTTCACTATCCAAGCCACCGGAAATGGACCCCACTAGTCTGACGGCACGATAAAGAGACACGTGTCCAAGCTCAAACGAGGTCTCGGGCTTGCGAAACCGCCACGGTTTTGACGTGTTTACATCTTAAGCCGTCAATTTATTTCTCATGGCCCCACAATCCTTAAAGAAATATATTATTAATAAAAATAAAATAATTATATATTTATTAAGATTTCAAAACTTGTATTTTTTATATTTAAATTTTTCACATCTTACTTCGTTCGTAAGTTTATTCTATTTAAAAAATATATTTTTAATAAATATTTTTTTAATATTATAATCATATAAATTTTCACTTAATATATTATTTTTTTGTTTAATATTTATTTTTGATATTTAATATTTAATATTTTTATTTAATATTATTTAATTATATTTAAAATTTTTTTATATATTTCGGTCGTCAGCTATTTGTATGACAGAATGATTAAATTATAAATTATTAAAAAATAATTTTTTTTTTATAAATATTCAAATTTAGCTAGATGTATAAATGAAATTTGACGGTTTTTTAGAGTATTTTTAATTAATAATATATTTATTTATTAAAAAAAAAGGTATTTTTGTACGGCCCATCGTGTGCCACCTCACCCAGAAAACTGGCTCACAGCTCATCCCAATTAATATTCTGGCTACGTGGCACGTTATACGCCGTTATTTTACTCCATCCATGATGCCACGTTTCGTGCCACGTGTCTCTTGGGCCCATAGTTTTGATATATATATATATATATATATATGTATATATATAATGTTATAAAAACTAAAATTCAAAAAATATATATAATGTGAGTTTTCATGTTTTAATCAGGGATTTTTTATTTTTAAGTTTTTAATATTGACATCATATATATATTCACATGCCTACTATAAAACCAAATCTATACATCAATTCCAAAATATTTAGGTTGATCTATAAAAAGGTGAAAACTTAGATAAATTAAGGAAATAATTTCAAATTTCAAATTTATATATCTATATATAAAATAATTTTTTTATAAAAATCCATCTTGCTATAAGATTTTCAGTATCTACCAATCTCATGATTTATTGGTATTAAATAAAATAAAAAAAAAACAGATGTTGAATTTGCTTTATGTTTTTGTACGTCTCTAACACATATTTATCGTATTTTATAAAAAAAATTTAATATCTTATTCTGTATTTGAATTTTTTCTTAGAGTACGACATAAGTTATTTCAATGTCCAGCACTTGGCTGGCACGAGGCATTTCCTCAACCTTATTCTCAAGAAAACAAAGCCACCTTGTGTCGTTGTGGTTCAAAGGAAAAAACAAAGTGTTGACTGTGCATGCTCTAAGCCACACATTTAACATAATATAATATGACGCATGCATATACATATAAAAAATGAATAAAATATATGAAGTTAATTGGGTTAGGCCATGCACAATAAAGACGTACAGAAGTGATCCGGATTTGAACTGGCTGGGGTTAGTTCACCTAACATAGCCAGCTGTTGTGACACGTGGACCCACATTTGGGTCACATAACAAGCCTGACTTCATAGTCTTTTTGTCGGACAGCCGTGTATTCTGTTATTTATTTATTTTTTAATGTTATCTAAATAATCATCATTTGACTTTAAAAAACCAAATTTTTATTTATTTATTTATTTATTGTTATAACATTATAATCATGCATGTAAACTGTGTGTTTTGACTGATGATGTTAGCCATGTCAAAATTTCAAACATACAATTTTCTTCTTTCACCATGTTATATATTATATATGTCTTGAATTAAAATATGAGAAAAAAATAAATTTAAGTTATTTAGTGAGTGCGAAAGATTTGGACTTTGCTTGTACAGTCTCTATCATATGGTTCAGCTATTTAAAGTGTGTAGTTATTCATTTTTTTTTTTCATTGATTGTGAGTGTTAATTCTTACATTCACATTAATGTTTTGTATGATATTTCTGAGAAAAAAAATATATTCAGTAACTATAATATATAAAATATTGGATGTAAAGATATAAAGATGGTGGAGATTTGATTAATAAAATTGGATGCAACCATAAAATGTTGATTAGATTTTTTTTATAATAAAGATAAAAATAATTGTTGATTAGAATTTAGAAATACACACATAAAGATAAGTATAGTTTAAATAACAGCCGATTTTATTATTATATGAAGGCACTCAATGTAATTTGAAGTGGTGTATAGAAAGTCGAGGCTGTATTAGATAGTTAACATTACATTTCTTAACTAGCTTTTTACGAAATAATGTATAATATAGTTTGTATTATGTTGAGGGGGGTAAGATTAGTTAAAGAAGAGAAGAAAATAAAAAAGGGTAAAAAAAAAAAAAACCTTAATAAATTGTACATTTAGTTAGGTAACAAAGAAGAGGACCCATGGTATTTAAGAAGCATGACAATGTTGCTAATTGTATATAAACATCTATCTCCATTTCGTCCTCCGGCCCGGCCAATAAATTTAGCTTCTATCTTATGTTTGTGAAAGTCAATCTATTCTTAATTGTGAGGCCTACCCAATTCAAACCCCTTATTATCCCTTCCACCACTAATCTGAAATATTTAAAAAAAAGTTTTTGAGATTATTCGTAATTAGGGCTTGTTTCTTTGTTGTGTTTTTATTTTCGCTTTGTTGTAGAAGTGTAGTAGTTTTTTTTTTTTAAACGTGGATAAACCACAGCTTTATTGAAGAAGTTTAGAAAGAAATAGAAGAGCAGTCCTTTCACCAGAGGTGAGAAATAGCACAAAGTACATCAAATCAAAGTATAGCAAAAGATAAACACAGATGAAAAATGTTGTCTGAAACTTCAGACCTGCCCAGGCAGACAAGTGGGGAGGCCTACTCTTTTTTTACTTTCAATAAAATTATAATATATATATATATATATATATATATATATATATATATATATATATATATATATATTCTCGAGTATTTCATTGTTTTGATCAACAGTCATTAATCAAGATAGAAGAATAAAGTCAAATATTATATTTTTGTAAGTAATAAATAAAAGTAAAATGTGAAAGCGAATAAACATTAATTATTATAACAAAATATTTACGTTTATAGTTTTTTTTTTCCTTTCCTTTTCTGTTTTTTAAGTTGAAGAAAAGAGTAAAAATAAAAAAATAAACACCAAAATGGGTATGAGTTTGTAGATTGATGATGGTTCAATGATGGAGACATGGTGAAGAGATGTAGTATTGATTGGCCTTAATTCTTGGGCAGCAGAATTAGAAGAGGGCAATGCTTAGTCCACCTCATCAAATTTTTAATTTTTTAATTTTTGTTGTGGTCCATGCATGCATAACAAACAAGTTTAATCAGATGAGGAGGCTGCTAGCTTCATCAAGCACACTTATTAATTAGTACCTTTGCCGTCAATAATTGACAAGGTCACAGGACAAATGAAATCAATTTTCTTAAGACTAAATTTCACAAAGAACTTTTCAACCATGTAACAGTTTTTCATAATACATTTGAAATATTAAGTCATGCATTCAACTCTATGCTCATTCTTTTCAACTTCGTGTCACAACAAAGCTTTAATTTCCATTAAATATAAGCCACAAAGAGTATTAGCCATACACTTTGGTTAAAAAGATCAATGAATATGTAATAAATAAAGAAGTTATGACACACCATGCTTTTTTTATGCATCACAACTTCTTCATCTCATTACCGACACTATTTAATCATCTTTAACTAAATATATATATATATATATAACAGTTGAAACAATATATGTGTATAATGTGTAGTTTCTAGTCAACTTGATCTCGAGACTAGTGGGTGATTAGTATGTTTTCAGTAATAAATAAGTTAGATTAATGATTAAACATAAAAAATAAAAAGAAATTAAGTTGGTGGTTAATTACTGATAATGATCACCTTGTAGCTAGCACAACACAAAGGAAACAAACTCCTATATATATATATATATCATTAATGCAAATTAAGAAGAAGGTTGAAGTTTTGTGTGAACAGATCTAAAGAGAAGCATGCTGTAAAGCTTGGATATAATGCATTGTAAGCTGGCCTGCAGAGGAGTTCCCATGGTGAAACTAAAGCCTCATTCAATGCACACGTCTCTTAAGCCACAGAAGAGATGACACTACAGCCAAGCTGACTCTAGAGAGAGAGAAAGAGAGAGAGATAGAGAGAGAGAGAGAGAGAGAGTTCTTGATGGAGTTAATGCATATCGCTGCCCACTTTTGACTCTTTATCTCTCTCTTTATATCTCTCTCTTTATATCTCTCTTATACACTACATTCCAGGCCACAAACCCATCCAAGCTTCTTCTTCTCTCTCTCTCTCTCTCTCTCTCTCTCTCTCTTGGTCAGCGGGTCCTTTAACTTATTATACCATTTCCAAGGTCTCTTGTATATATAGGAAGGGTGACCTGTGTCTCCGTTCCCCCAAGTAAGGCAACAAATTTAGGGTTAGCTAACTTCACCATTCTACAAGAAGAATTATAAAAAAAATATAGAGTGGAAGAAGAGAAGAAGAAGAAGAAGGGAGAATAGTTGTAGTAGTTTGAGATGGGAAGACCACCATGCTGTGATAAAACTGGTGTGAAGAAAGGGCCTTGGACACCTGAGGAAGACATCATCCTTGTCTCTTACATCCAAGAACATGGTCCTGGCAACTGGAGAGCTGTTCCTACCAACACTGGTTAGTTTCTTCTTCTTTTTTTTTTAATTTTAATTTTATTTGTTAAAGCTTGTATATATGTAGGTTGGATATTTGTGATAGTGTTTTCTTATCTTAATTAGTTTGGTTTGGTTTAATTTGTGTGGTTGGTTCAGGGTTGTTGAGATGTAGCAAAAGTTGCAGACTCAGATGGACTAATTATCTCAGGCCAGGTATCAAGAGAGGCAACTTCACAGATCAAGAGGAAAAACTCATCATCCATCTCCAAGCTCTTCTTGGCAACAGGTATTTCAAATCCAAATTATATTTATATATATATAAATATTTGTGTGTGTAATTATGTGCATATATAAATATATATGTAAGTTTGTTAATTTGTATGATTTGATTGTAGATGGGCAGCAATAGCTTCATATCTGCCAGAGAGAACAGACAATGATATAAAGAATTACTGGAATACACATCTGAAGAAGAAGCTGAAGAAACTGCAGAATGGAGACACTGATGAATCACTGAGCAGTGGAAACTCAAGCTATCAATCAATCTCTAAAGGGCAGTGGGAGAGAAGACTCCAAACAGACATCCACATGGCTAAGAGAGCTCTTTGTGAGGCTTTATCCTTAGAAAAGCCTTGTGATTCATTCTTAGATCTCAAGCCTTTCAATGGTTGCCAATCTCTCACAGCACAAACACCAACACCATCAACATCTACATGTACTTATGCATCTAGCACTGAGAACATATCCAAATTGCTCCAAGGTTGGATGAGGAACTCCTCCAATTCTTCTAACAATGATACTTCATCCAGTGAAGGTTCTGCAAGTGGAACCACTACTGTTAAAAACAGCAATTGCAACAACTGTAGTACATTAGAACCTCTTTCTGGTATCCAGTCTTCACCAGAGGGATCTGATGACTCTGGTTCAGCTCAGCAAATGCCTCTTTCCTTGCTTGAAACATGGCTGTTGGATGAGACTGTTGAACAAGGTGATGATGAAGGTCTTCTTGACTTGTCCCTAGATGATAATACTGCAGGGTTGTTCTGAAGGAGTTATAGTTAATATTGCTGTTAGAAACTTAAATTTATATATATGTATGTATGTATGTTGTATTACTTGTTACTTTCTCTAGATGCTTGATTAGAACAAGACTTTCCATGCCAGGAAACAAAAAGAAAAGTGTAAATTACAGACATCTTTTTTAAGTAGTCAATGTTTTATATATATATGTCTTGTTATTATATATATATTCCTGGTTGTATGACATGCAATAATCTTCAATTCATCCATCACAGGTGATCTGCTGCATGCTATTTTATTTATAATTAGAGGACTAGCATCACTTGTGTTTGTATTTTAGTGAAAATGGAAACTAAGAACAAACATAAGAGTACATCCAAAGGACTGAGATTTGTTTTGGAGCTTGAACAATATCAAGTGTGAACTAAGAATAAAGAGGTTCATATGTCATACTACAGTCCCAATCAATCTGTATAGTCTTCTGGAAAAGACTGCAGATAGAGACCAGCATTCTCCATTTGGCACGCTCTCTGATTAATATATATATATATATATATATATATATATATATATATATTTCTTTCAAATCACTCTAACTAGCTTGAATTACCTCATCTTGAAAAGTATGCAAATGGTGGTCTTAAATGCTCCTCATGTGAAATGTTGTTCTTTTTCTTCTGGTTATTGTTATTATTTTGTTCTAGTTTTTGATTTTTTTTTACCAACCATGCATGCAGACTTGCATGCAATTGAGTTGTCAAGCTTTTGGTAAAAAAGCCAAACAGAAGAGCAAAGTTCTCCCATGCATGCCATGAAAGAACACCACCTTTCACCACCACCACACCACCACCTCTACCACCACCACCACCAATGGAGGCTAGCTAGCTAGCCAAGGGGTCTTAAATGCTCAAAAGGAGCACTCAATAAATGCAAGGCTCCTACACCCCATGTGAGTGACCTGATTGGCAAGAACAAAGGAAGACACAAATCATGAACAAATGAGCTTAGCTGTAAGGAAAAAAATCAAACAAGACTTTCTTTGCTTGCAGGAATCTTTCTTCTCTTAGGCATCATGGAAAACAAGAACTTGTAATCCAAGTTACACTCCTACCATGGAAAACAGTTGATCATTCACCTTCATGACTCACACAAACAAAGGAAATTTTGAAGTTTCCAATCTAAGTTAATGCCATCATGCATGCATCCTTCATTACTGTTCTTGCAGACAGTGGCATGTGCAGCTATTCAGAAACCTAGAACTGCAGCATGTGGGAATAGAGATGCAACAAACAATGCCTTAACTCTTGTGGATCCCTCCTCAAACCCTTTCTTTCATTCTTGACCAAGCATTGTTGGCTTGGTCCCATGTTTGGTCTCCTATGTTTACATGCATACTTTGCCCCCTTTAAGTAGTGTATTTCTAATTAGGATCAACTTTCATAAATTTTTATTATATAAATATCTCTCACTCTTTTTTTTATTTTTTATTTTAATGTTTTTGAGAAGATAATAAACTTGAATAAACTAAGGTAAAAGCTTGCCAATTGGTAATTTAACTTGATGAGATTTTGAGGCAAATGAATATATATAATATTTGATGATGAGTTGATATGGTGAAAATGCATGATTCTCCTTTGCAAGCTCCCAAATTAATGTTCATGCATGTTTAACAGGCTGGAAGGTCTTATCCTTTCCAATGTAGCAATGCTGTTTGATTTCTATTCATTGCTCCAGATTCACCAAAAGGTACTCTTGAAATCATTTTCATTTAATTGCATCTTTCCAAAGGAATAAAGAGTGGGTTGTTGGATCTCCAATTGAGTTTCACCTTTATTCAACACTTTCTACTTTTTTACTCACTGAACAGACACAAGATTACATACAAGTTTATTTTACTTGATTATTCTCTCTTTTTTTTAATGTCTCGCTAATATTTTGATGTAAATATCATTATCATGTATTTCTTTTTTTTTTTTAACACAATAACTACTTTTTCAATAATTGTTTCAATCCTATTTTATTTTAATAAATCAAATGGTATATTTATTTTTTTAAATAATTGTTTCATAATGTCCATTCTGATTCTCATCAAGACTTATATGTCAATGGCTCTAAACTCAAAATAGAAATAAACAAGAAACTTTGGCATATATCCATATCAAACGAAATTTTCTCAGTTGTATACATATTCATGTACCAAGTTGACCGAGCTCATTGGCATTTTGTATATATATTTATGTAATAAGTTGACTAAGCTCTTCGGTGTCTTTTATCTCTTTTTGTTAACGGCTTTGTTTGCTCTGTTTTTTTAGTGATTGAATTTCGTATATTGTAATTGTCTCGGTTTTTTTTTAGGTTTAACCATTTGTTTTTTTTTTTAATAAAAAAACTTCAATTTTTTCTTTTGATGTTCTGGATATATCATATTTTATGTTTTGATTAACCTTTTATTTAATGATATGCAAAAATAAATACTTGTTTTGACCTATGCCATATTAAATAGGGAACTCTGATGCTCCATAACAAGTCTCATTGTCTTGTTAATTAAGAGAAAAACACATCACATGGAGGTAACCACACATACAAAAACACCATATCTTTTATCCTAATTTAATTTCAACATGATCATCTCTCTTAAAAAAATATCTAAATTAGATCTGCATTAATTTGACAGTGTTGCATGATCATGAAAGAGTTCAATAAGAAGATTGGAATTGAATGAACAACAACCATCATATGCAGAGACTTGGCCCCCTTGCATATCCTGCAACTACAAACAAATTTCATACAGTTTTGATCCTCCAAATTACCAAAATTAATTACATAAAACAACTAAAAAAGTTCTCAAGAAATCAAGCAATGTGATCAATTTATGCATCTTCATAAGCTCACCTAACATCATGTGCATGTTTATAACCTTGTTGTGAGGTCTTTGTCAAGCTTTCCAGCAAACTGGTACAAAAGCTCACCTATTTCTTAGTATGTATGGTCTACATCTAATGAAGCAGTAGAAAGTTCATAGTTAATAAGAATTTTCAATTTTCTCAATTGTCAATTGAAGGGACCCAACCATGAATTTTACAAAGCAAAAGAGCTTTCTTTCCAGCAAAACAAGGCCCCAGAACTACTTCTCTTGAAGCTAGTGAGGTGGAATTGGTTGGACTATCAATTCAGCTGAGCTTTTCTGTATATAGACATGCAAACTAATTAATAAGAATGCAACAAAGCTAAGCAGAGAATGATGATGAACAACAACATGAAGAAGGATTTGGTGTTGAGAAGGTGCGAACCGATGAGCATAGGTTCAGATAGAGCGTGTTCGAGGAGGAGAAGTGCTCAGTATGCTGAATGCCAGAAGAATCATGCAGCAAATGTTGGTGGATATGCTGTTGATGGATGCAGAGAGTTCATGGCTGACGGCGAGGAAGGATCGAGCAGTGCGCTTCGTTGCGCAGCCTGTGGCTGTCACCGGAGCTTCCATCGGAGAGTGCAAGAGCACAACCGATCAATAGACTGTTCTATTAGGCAGTGATGGAGGAAGTTCAGTAGGTATGTGCATTTGTGCTTGTTGTTGCTCTGTTTGTCTATAAACTGAATATCTAATTACTTCATGCATGTATGCATTGATTTGTATTTTGATCAAAAGGATGTATTGTTTGTGTTCTCATACTGTAAGATTAATGCATGTAAATCTACCTGTTGAGAAGGGGTCTTGAAGTTGACATGAAGGATTGGAGAAGTCATGCTTGACGTACATCTTACAGCCTGAAAAAGTATGAATTACTGCATGGTCATTAATTAGGATTGTTATGCTAGTTAATCAAGCAATTAACTGTGAAAGGGAATAAAGAAGAAAAAGATAGAAAGTGATGCAAATTGCACTTTCGGCAAAAGATTGATAAGATCCTTTACAGCTCTTCCCACCTCTTAATCATTTCCTAATAAAATAATATCTTTCATTATTCAACAAGAGGAATCTTCTCTGTTCCTCCACTTATTGTTTTATCACTGATAACTTGAATTATCATCATTAATCTCCAATAATTGAGCTAGTCCTTAATGAAACGTTTAAAGAGTTGAGTTATTGAGAAAGAGTATTGCTCAATCAGAGTGGAAATCAAGTTCCTTGAGATTTGATTATGCTCTTCAAAAAACATGAAACATGTTCCAAATAACACAACTGTTTTTAAGTGACAAACTATGAAGACAGAAAACAGAAATTTAAAATGGTAAACAGAAAGCTAAAATGAAGCCAAAGGACCATAACAGTTTTATCCTAAAGACTCCAAAATAAGTGGTCAAGAAAGCAGGCATGACATAAAAAGAAAAATTAAAGAAGGAAAAAAAGAAAGAGAGACTTAACAAACCAAGTTATTTAATTAATTCCCTAAACTGATCATATCTGATAAAGACTTCACTTTTGGAACAAGTAATAAAATACAATATCTCTTCTCTGGTTTAGTCCAATCCAATTCAATCCAATCCAAAGGATTTTATGGAATTCAGTAAAACAACAATTCCAAGCAAAACAAAACTAAATCTCTCCTTGCTATAATAACTTTGAGTTTTATTTGAACATTAAATAAAGAACGATGACATCTCATTCTGATCTTCTTTTAGTTATTGCATGCAATCTATATATGAAGTAAAACCATTGGGTAAAACCTTTTGCATCTAATTAAGAAGAAGAACTGGAACCATTTAGAACATCACCAACACCACCAGTGGCCACCTCTCCAATTCTCCTTGATGCTTCATAGAAGTGATGCTTGTTGTTATGCATCCAAACCTTGAAGACATTTTTATCAACACCAATCTCTTTGCAACTCTGTTCAATGACCAAGTCATCCTTTTTTTGCATCCTCCAGCCAAGTCTTTCTGATAACCTCAGCATCTTTTCCTTCTGCTCTGGGCTGAACTTGGACCTGAATCTCTTCTTGGGAGCTGCAACTGCACTCAGTGCCATCAGCATGTGAGGAGCTGAGGGGTGATCCTGCTCATCATCGTCGCCAGAGGAGGATTCCCCGGGAGTGGAAGACGTGGAGAGACGGCGGTGAAAGTTGCGGTGGCAGCCACATGCAGCGCAGCAGAGTGGAGAGGATTGAGTAGGCATGAATTCTCCACAGCCATCGACAGCGTGCCCGCCGATGGAGGCTGCATGGTTACGCATGCATTCACGGTAGAGGATGATCTCCGGCGAGTGGTGGAGAGGCTTCTTTAGCTCCAGAGCTGGGTCCATGGCTGTGTAAGTGGTCAAAGGTGGGATCTTTAGGGGCCAAAGAAATAGCAAAGTCTCAATGATATCATGGTAAACAAGTGGCCATTGGTCATCACCACACGTTTAAAAGTTTAGGCTTAGGGTTTTTGGAAGGTTTTGGCTGTGGATAAGAGGTTTCTAGTTTGGAAATTAGTGTTACTAAAAATATCTATATCACTAATAGTAATAGTCCACATGCATTTCGGCATATTCACACATTTACTCATTCTGCTTCAATTACTTTTCATCTTCAGATATTTACTCTGGAATAAATAGTTTTTTTTTTCCTGCAGAATCATTGAAAGCATGACTCAATTTATGCAAACATAATCCTCCAAATGGTAATCAAATCATGCAGATAAGGATTCATTCTTATCAGGATGACAGCTAAAAATGGATGAGTGTGATGGACCCTCTCTCCATGCAATGTGTTCCCTAGTCTCACTTTGTAGCACATGATAATACTCAGTCCAGCACATGTAACACTCTTGCTTCCTTGCTCCACTATATATATATGGCTCCACATGCAGCCATAATAAACCTCTGAACATTAGCTGAATTCTATTGATCATCGTCAGAAAATTTAAGTACATAACTATGCAAATCAATTTCCAATTTGGTGTTAGATCTAGATCTAGACAAGCAAAGGCAGTTTTTTTCATGGGGGAGGAGGGACCAAACTAAGTTAATCTAATGGGACAGTACTATCAGAATATTATTCTATTTTGTAGTATTCAAGCTCTCTTCAGTCTATAAATATGGATATGCTCCTATCCTTTTTCCATCACACATTGAACAACAATGGCCATGGCTAAACTTGTTCTTCTGATGGCCTTGACCCTGCTTGCAATTCTGATGGTCGAGTCTGCGGTGAGTTTTACTTAAATCTAGTGTCAAAAGCCGATGAACTCTTGTCTGCAGATAAGTGAAGACCTTCTCATTCTTGTGTTTCAGGTGTTTAAAGAAAGAATTGGTGATCAAGAAGAAGAGTATCATCTAGACAGGGTAAAATCCCTTTTGATCACATTCCTATGTATCAAACCAAAGACTTTGTGATTAGATTTCACCTTCTACATTTGCTGTTTTACAGGCTCAATATGGATCGGGAAGTCTCCGAAGTTACCGTAAGTAATCATGATGTGTCTATTATATTCTTCGCAAACATGCATAATTCTTGTTTGAAATTTTGTTCTCAGAATGCCCATCTCAATGCTCAAGGAGGTGTTCACAAACTCAATACAAGAAGCCATGCCTCTTCTTTTGCAACAAGTGTTGTGCAAAGTGTTTGTGTGTGCCACCAGGGTATTATGGCAACAAAGGTGTGTGCCCCTGCTACAACAACTGGAAGACTAAGCGTGGAGGCCCCAAATGCCCCTGAAAAAAATCATTTCCAATCTACAACTAGATTTACTAATTATTCTACTGTCAGCCATGTGATATTCTTAATGAGCTCTACAAGCCTCTGTTTTTATTACGATAAAGTGTTCTCAAAACACTAGAGTGATTAAGGAGAATGTGCTGGGACATGCGCTGTCTAAGCGTGCACAAATTGTACCACTACTTTATTGTGCCTTTATGATCTAAAGTTGTATGCTTGCCCCCCAAATCAGGATATTACTGAGTCACTTTTGACATGATTTGTGTTCTTATTCAGGCCAATGGTCTAGTGGCAACATGTGATCATATGGAATGAATTCTAACAATTACACCAATAAATCAGTCCTAAGAAGTATATATAGTTTAAGAAAATACTTCATGATACTATTCAAGGTAGGTATCTCATCGAAAAGATAGAAGCTTGTTCATTTAAGAATTTATGAGAAGTTCATATGGTTCTCAATAGAACAATTAGAACTAAGCAATAATAAAAATTTTTCTGCAAGAATGATTGGGGAACAGCATGATTGAGCTTTGGGTAGGAAAAGACTTACCATGGAGATGTCCTGCTTCAGTAGCTCAAATTGAAAATAATGCTAGTTAGGAAATGAAGTTTAGATATTCTTCACATCCAATTCCAGACAAAAAGCAAAAACTGGTGGATTTTGATCAGATAGATGTTCATGTCAGTCATTCTGCTTGTACAAATTTATCCTCTACCAATTCAATTCAACAGTCAGGCTGCAATAAAAACAAGTGAAGGAGGCAAGCTTATTTGATCACCGTATATGTAGAACATGCGACAGTAATAATTGTAACATTTCAAAAATTTTAATATCTCTGGCAACAAACCAGAGCTAATGTACATTGTCAAGTATTTAAATCTGGATGTCAACTTAAACAACACACCAAACATGAACAACAATTATTGCAAATAGACAATGAAGTTTTACCATTGATTGGCATGTTCCACCATAACTTTGACTTAAGGATCAATCAGTTGCTCACTCATGTCATTTACCAAAGATATATACTCATTGAGTTCTGATCCCATGTGTAAGGCTATTTCAGGCAATATTCTCTTTCTATTGTGATTTATGCATGATAGGAACAGGTCCATTAGGACAGCCTTCACCAGTAATCCCCACAAGAGCACATTCCATTGCTAAAATGATGAAACCTATGAGAGTCTCTCATTACTATCCTCCTCTGTGTTACCTTAGAAATGAACTTGGATGCAGTATGACAATCTCCACAAACCCTTAGGTTTTTATGGATCCTTATATCAGAGTCAGGTGCTGAATTCATTAGCCCAAAAACAATTGCAAGCTTCTCACTGTGTATGTATAACGATGTCTCTTTTGTCTCCTCCTCTACATCATGCAGTGCAAAGTTAGTATTAGGAACATAACCTTCTTCTCTTATCCTGTCCATCAGTATAGCTAGCTCCCTGTAAATCAGTTTAGATTGTGGATTCATCTGATCACCAACTGCGAACTTGTAAACCTTGTTCTTCACCTCTACAACACTATAACCATCTGTCTTCTTCACTCCTCTCCTCCTCATCAAGTTCCTAATCTGATTTGCTTCGTCAATCTTCCCTAGAGAAGTATAGATGTTCGACAAACAAATGTATCGGCCAGGGTTCTTAGAGTCCAATTCAAAGAGTGACCTGGCTGCAAGTCCTGCTAGCTCAACATTTGGATGTATTCTACAAGCACCAAGTAGTGATCCCCACACAGATGAATCTGGTTTTATTGGCATCTGTTCGATAAATTCTCGAGCTTCTTTGAGCTTCCCAGCTCTTCCTAAGAGATCAACCATACATGCATAATGTTCAGCTCTAGGGACAATACCAAACTCTCTAGTCATTGAATTAAAGCACTGCCATCCTTCTTCAATCAAGCCTGCATGGCTGCAAGCTGATAACACAGACACAAACACAATATGGTCTGGTCTGAAGAAATGCTTCATGTGATGGAAGAGCTCGAGGGCATCTTCTCCTTTCCCATGCATTCCATAACCAGATATCATTGTACTCCAAGTAACCAAATTCCTCTCTTGCATCTGATCAAAGACCCGACGAGCACTTTCCAAACTCCCTCGCTTCACATACATGTCAATCAATGATGTCCCCACCATTAAATTCTGCTCGAAAGAATGTCTCACAACAAACCGATGAATGAATTTTGCTTGCCTAAGTGAAGACAAAGTCGACTTCGAACAAGCACCAATGATCCCAAGCATGGTAACATAATCTGGATCAACACATTGAGCCATCATCTGTCTGAGAACCTTCAAAGTCTCATCAAACATATCAGCATTTGTAAAAGCTTCGATCATTGCACTCCATGAGTACAAATCTTTGTTTTCAATCCCATCAAACAGCCTCCGTGCAATTCCAATCCTACCGCAGCGCGAATACATCAACACTGCAGCATTCTTGATGGGCAAATCTGAATCAAGGCGATCCTCCACAATAAACCGAAACAATTCATCAGCATCCTCGGCCTGCGAGACACAAGGCATCAAGTTCAAGAAAGTGGGTCTATTGGGTCTGATTCTCTCCAAAATCATTTGCTTGAAGAGGAACATCGCCATGGTCGGATGTCCATGTTGCGCACAGGCACCAATCATAGAGCTCCAAGTGACCACATTTCTCTCACGCATTTCATCAAACACTTTGTTTGAGAGATCAAAGCGGCCGCATTTGGAGTACATGGAGATAAGGGAGTTGGAGACGATGAGGTTCGGGAGGACACCAAGTTGTGCGGCATCTCGGTGGAGCTCAGTGCCGGCGGAGAGGTCACGTAGCTGGGCGCAGGCCTTGATTACGGGTGGGAGAGTGTGGCCGTCCGGCGGCACGCGCTCAGCCCGCATCCGCCAGTAGAGTTCCAGCACCCGCGCGGGCGCGCCGGCGTTCCGGATGGCCAAGTTCCAGGACGCGCATGGCTCCCACGATGAGCCGTTGTGGAGCGCGCGAAAACGAACGGCTCTTTGAAAAACCATTGAATACCAAACACAACGTTTGTTCTCATGTTACCTAATTATTGAAAAAATAATAATTAGAATTTTATTTATAATTATTTCAGCTTCCTTTAAATTTTCAGATAATTTATTAAATAAAAAAAATGAAACCTTCATGAATGTATAAATATATGCATATAAGCTGAAATTTTCTCTAATGACATACAAGTCCATCATCACCACCTTCTCTTTGAGATTCATCTTTGCATCTTTAACGAGTCCTTTAAACAACAAATGGAAACATCAACATAAACATTCAATCCATGTTGTGTAGATGCTGACTTCTTCATAACATGAACATCAATGTGGTAAATGTCATGAAGAAGCCTTGCCTTCTTCCCTGGTAATTCATGTGGTTGAAAAACTTGAAACAAAGTAATACGCAAAGGTCGTAACTCATATTGTGACTTGACCAACACATTCAATTGACCAATGATCACAATTCTGGAAGTATAAGTAGTGATTGTGTGCAGATGGTCCCAGCATCCACATATGCGCAGACCCCACTCCCATTTGTTCCGTTGAAGCTTATGCACACCCCTACTTTTCTTAGCGGCTAGACGGCTCATCTTGGCCAAAAAAAAAAAAAACATTCAATTGTGTTATTATATATATAACCATCCAAAAGCATGGTAAACTTGCTTGCATTAGCCATTAGGACACTCTTTCAGCTATCTTTATGGCTTTCTATTTAGTTAGAACAGGGGACCATTCAATCTGATGTTCATAGTCACATGTAACTTGGGACATATATGCCACATCACTGTGGAAAAAAGACAATCTTGAAATTTAGTCAGAATTTCATATGGTTTCCAACTTGTCCAAGACCACTTTCCTCTTCATAATTTCTGCAACTTTATTTTGTATCAAGTAGAAAACAGAGTTAGCCATGTCCCAGAGGAATACTTGACAAGCAAAATGCTCTCCATTGCCAAGCAAGAAAGCATCACTCCTGCATTGAAATTATTGGCTGAGTAGTTCCTCACAAAATAACAGGAAGGGTAACACAAGAACTTGACAGTATAAAAACCACCTGACATCGAAGCTGTTGTGCATGCTGATCTAAACATTTACTGAACTCCTATATGTACATTCTGTTTCCTGATCGTTCACCTTGCAGCTGAATTAATCAGAACAAATACTGAGAAACTTGGAAAAGCATGTGTAGAATAGGGACTATCAGGCTGTTGTTCATCATAAGCTGGTCTCCTCCAAAACCAGAGGCAGCTCCAAAATTTCACTGCCCCTCTGGATCTTCAGTACAATTTTTTCACCGACACTATAGTCATCTAAAGTTTTAAAAAGTTCGGCTTTACTTTTAACCTGCTCAATGAAATGTAACTCAAACTTAAATAAAGTGTACTTTAAAATTGTACTCTGTGAGAGGCTGTAAAGATAACAAAAGGGAAAAAGGAGAGGAAGATTAGTGGCACTAACTGGTTTCCCATCAACAGCAACAATAATATCTCCGAGAACTATGTTTCCGGCTAAGCCTCTGGTTGTTGGAAGTAAGCCTGCTTTGGCTGCTAAACTGTTGCCAACAACCTACCATGTAGTTAAAAGAAAAACATGTCAAATGAATCACTTATTCTTTTGGCAAAATGCTTAATTCTTTTCTCAGAAAGACCAGTAATATTTAGCAACTGAAAGGTCTGTGAAAGACCATAACCAGAAGGACTATTTTACCTGCAGAACAAGAGCTCCATTCCGGACATTAAGTTGATTGGCAATTAGATCAGAAGCTATCTCCACATTCAAACCAGCACGCACCACCTGAGAACAAAGGATTATAATAACCCCCAGATTAAGGTAATGAGGTTTCAGAATGTAAACAGCTTTGGTTGGTATTTTGATGACACACAGATACTGGAGAAAAACGATAATAATTAACTGAATAGAAGGTATCTATTAATTATAAGGAATGTGAGATGTGGACTTACTTTGCCAAAACTAATTAATTGAGGTACAATTCTAAGGACAGTTGAAGATGGAATCGCAAAACCTACACCGGCTGATGTTCCTGAAATGCAATGACATTCTTAGCAAACTAAGGAAAGAATGCTTGCAATGTAGAAATGTAAATAATAATCTGAGTAGATTGAAAATGCTCCAAACCAACCAAAGTTTTATAGTTACCCCGCCCTTACACTAAGATTGTGATAACTCAACCATGAAGAGATGTAAATTTTTGTCATCAAGATAATGAAAAAACAATCCTACCTGTTCGTGTGAATATTGCTGTGTTAATCCCAATCAAGTTTCCTTTTGAGTCAAGTAGAGGTCCACCACTGTCATATGAGCAGATGATACATGGAAGTCACTAAAATTGTTTAAAAATTTTGTCTCTACAAGGTGTTCTTGAAGCAAGAAAAGTTCAATGAATTTTCCTCCATATTAGAAAAACTCATCCTAAATAGCCAAGCATTTCTGCATATCTTATGATTTAGACGACAACATATTTATCTAATCAGCTCCAAGTGTTTTGCAGTGCATTAGTAATCCAAAAGAGATGGATTTTCAATAGTTTCAACTGGCTCAGTTTGATCATTTGATAGGAAACTTAAGTTGAGGATCCTGCTAATGAACGAACCCTTTTACCTGGAAAATTTTTAATTTTGCACAAATAAAGTTGGGTGTACACCGAGTAAAGACAAACTGAAGTTTTACATATCTAGCAAAAACAGCTTCAAAGTTGCTCAATTCAATTAGATGAAGCTTGAGGCAAACCTGTTGCCTGGATTGATGGCTGCATCAGTCTGAATACCACCTCCAATTGTTACACCAGTTTGGCTAAAAATATCTCTATTTAGTCCACTAATAACTCCAACAGTTAAAGTATGGTCAAAACCAAAGGGGTTTCCAATAGCTAAACATTGCTGACCAACCCTTAAAGCAGAGGATTGTCCAACATTAATGGGCTTGAGAAGATCCAAAGGAGCATCCACCTGCCGCATATATACAAAACAAGGATTAACTTCAAATCCATATGCATCATATTGTGTGTGATTTGAGTAAGGCCAACATGGTTTACAACTCAATCCAATGAAAATTTTGTACAACCCGAGAAAATAGATCCATTGTAATTATGAATCCAATTTTAAGTCATAAATAGCTACTCATTCTTCCATGTTTATCAGGTTGTTTGTTTTTTCAATGCCTTTCGATTGATTCATATATCGTAAACCATGAACTTAACAAACAACTTTACCTTCAAGACAGCAAGGTCCTTAGCACGATCCACACCTATCAACTTGCCTTCAAATGTCTTTTGGACCCTTTTAAGAAATAAGTACCATTAGTAATTGTATATGAAGTACTAAAACAGTGACGACTTCTCACAAGCTTGCAGGAAATTCACCCTTCAGAAGCAAGGATGTTAACCCGTGCAACAACTTGACCAGGGCTTGGATTCCTTGACAGAGCATTGCCAACCACTAGGACAAAATAAGAACAGCTAATGAAGATCAAGTGACCAACAATTGTTGAAGTTGTATGGTTAAACACATGTTTACTACAATGACAAAACATACCATGGTAGTTGGTTACAACATGTCCGTTTGCATCCCACACAACACCAGAACCATTTCCTTCAGGAACCTAAATTATGTATACCATATAAACAATGAAGCCTTATATATCTGAACACCGGAAAGAAATTAAGAACACTGAACTCCAATAGTATTACATACCTCAACAAGGCCAGTTACATTAAGTTGAGGGCGTAATGTTACATCAAAGATGTTAACAACCGAGTAGGTGTTCTTTGCAAAAAGTTTTACAATCCTTTCCTTCAAAGTAAAAGAAGGGAAACCTCACCAAGTTGTATACATTTAGGAAAAGGCCAGGGCATGAAGTTTTTCTAGCAAAATATAAACCTCAGATGGGAAGAGCGGTCCAGAGTCGAAAACAGGGGGTGTCACATCTTCCACTGTGACAGAGGGGTCCCCCAGTGCAAGTGCTGAACAATGCCAAAGACTAGAGTTCAATTGTCTGTAACTACATTGAATTAGATACATATATAAAGTTTGATTTCTTTGTTCTTCTTTAATATTTCCTCAATTCAAACACAGTGTACTACATACATATTCAAGAGACAAACTTAGTATCAGAGAAGAAAATAACACAATTTTATGAAAAACAAAAAAAGTGCAAAGATTGTCCGAACCTGAAGAGTACCTTGAACAGTGCAAGCACAAATACACCGCGGGGCTTGTAAAAAACATCCTTCGTGTACTAACAAGAGCATTCTCTGACCCATTTTCACCCAAAACACCACCAAAGTGGCCACTAGATCATCAAGCATTCCACAACACAGCACAGTGGATTATAAAGCAGTGAACATTATCAAAGATTGAAACTTTTCGATTGTGGATACAAAAGATCAAATCTTGACTGGATTAGCACAGTACTAGGAGCAGAATTTAAACGAAAAATGACAAAATAAGAACTGAGGCAAACCTTTGAAGAGATAGGGACTGAACAGAAGCTTCTTCCCCTTTGGAACTTGGCAGGGCTATTGTTCGCGAGCAAATGGACGAAGCCCCATCGAAGAACACCTCCCGGCGGCCAAAACTCCGGGGAGGTCGGGCGCGCACTGGTTGCGGTAGAGGAATGCAGGCCAGCACGGTCATTGCTGCGAGGAATCTCGAAGAAGAGAACGGGTTTGCGGAAGAGGATGTCTTTTTCGATGGTTTTGATAATCCTGCTTAATTTTTTTTTTTTTTTTGATATTTTTAAGGTAAAAAAAAAAACTTTTTAACCTCAGAGTTATTATCTTTTCACATTTTTAAAATAATTTAACAATAATATTAGAATTTTAGGGCGGAATAAATATAAAAAAAAAAGCAAAAAAGCTGGAAAACAACATGCTACTCACTCAGCTCAGCCAGCTCGCAAGTCCACTCACTGAAGACATGATTCCAGCTGCACAATCCCACAATACACGCACATCATTGGTCCATTAAAAAATTGACACGTGTCCCCTACACAAAAAATTACCAATAAACGACACGTGTTACACCCTCGATAAAGCCCACCATATTCTCTCCACCAATCAATGCAGCTGATCCTTCCACTGCCGACAATCTCCCAACACCAAAGCTACAATCCATAGATCACGAAACACGAAACCAAAAGAGACTGAAGCTTGACATGTGTTCACTTGAAGAACTACACGAACGTGTCGTCATTCCAGAGGTGAAGGACGAAAAATTTCCCTCTCGAACTTCCACTTGACTCGATCCGGTGCCCTTAAGTAAAATTGAATAACAAATCACCCAGCCAATGTTACGTTTCCACGTGTCATGTTTAAAAAGAGAGATATTTTCACCTGGTTTGGGAACATAAATCCCTAAACACCAACGCGGCTTTCGTCGTCACACAGAGAGAGAGAGAGAGAGAGAGAGAAAGAGAAGAGAGATCTATGAATGTAGTTTGATCTGCCTAGATCTTGGGATTTCGAGTTTGGTGTTGTTTGTGAGGGGTTCGGGAAGGATCCCGCAAAAGTTCTTCTTTTTGGGTAAGATCTGAGGTTGATTTCTTTTTATTTTTATGATTTATGGTGTTTTATTTTTGGGAAATTTCTGGTTTTGGTAGGATAGTTTGAGAGTGGGGTTTGTGATTTAGTGGAAAAAAAAGCGATTTTTTTGGATCTTGTAGTGTTGATAGTGCACATGGGTCTCCTAAAAATGCTAACTTTAATGGTAAATAAATCAATGTTTTACTTGATTATTGTGTTTCATATGCAAAGGGGACTTTTTTTTTTTATGACATTGATTAGAATGGTATGGCATTAGCTCATGCATTCTTTGTAGAAGTGGTAATCTTGGCATATGAGTTTAGTGGCCAATGGACAATTTTTTCTATGTATTGAGATTTTAGATCTTTTGGGTTGCTGTATAATTAACAAGCATGGAGACTGTTTCAGATTTGCCATGGCTATAAAAGGGAACGCAGCAGACAGCAGGACGAGGAGCTCGGTATCTGTATTTATTGTGATTGGTTTGTGTTGTTTTTTCTATGTGCTTGGTGCATGGCAAAAGAGTGGTTTTGGTAAAGGAGACAGCATAGCTGTTGAAATCACTAAACAGACTGATTGCACTGTTTTGTCCAATCTTAATTTTGAGACCCATCATAGTGGAGCCAGTTCTGATGATATACCTGATTCGAAAGTGCAAACCTTTGAGCCTTGTCATGAGCGATATAGAGACTATACTCCTTGCCAAGATCAAAGGCGTGCAATGACTTTTCCCAGGGAAAACATGAATTACAGGGAAAGGCACTGCCCTCCAGATGAAGAAAAACTCTATTGTCTTATTCCAGCGCCAAAAGGATATGTGGCTCCATTTTCCTGGCCAAAAAGCAGGGACTATGTTCCTTATGCAAATGTACCCTACAAGAGTTTGACAGTGGAGAAGGCTGTTCAGAATTGGGTGCAATATGAGGGCAATGTGTTTAGATTTCCAGGCGGTGGTACACAGTTCCCTCAAGGAGCTGACAGATATATTGATCAACTTGCATCTGTTATCCCAATTGCCAATGGAACTGTCAGGACTGCACTCGACACCGGTTGTGGGGTATTTTCAATCATTTTTCAGTGCTTGTTCTTTTATTTTCTGTTCATTTTATATTTGACTGTCAATTCCTTTTTACTTTATCATTAACTTTGCATCCACTGGTTATTAAATATTTGTAGGTTGCAAGTTGGGGTGCTTACTTGCTTAAAAGGAATGTTCTTGCCGTGTCATTTGCACCGAGAGACTCACATGAGGCTCAGGTGCAGTTTGCTCTTGAAAGAGGTGTGCCAGCAGTTATTGGTGTCCTTGGAACCATACAGCTCCCTTACCCATCCAGGGCCTTTGATATGGCTCACTGTTCAAGGTGTTTAATTCCATGGGGATCAAATGGTGAGGGTCCTTATGAGTTATGAGCCTCTCTTTCCAATTGTTGTTTGTTTGTGAAGTCTCTTTTCTTCTGTATAGGACTATTACTATTTATAACTTATACTTTTTTTTTGTGACCAAAAAAAAAGAAAAAATCATGTTTAATTATGTTATGTTTATTTATTTATTTATTCTTATTGGAGTCTTTAACTAAATTAATTGCTGAAATTCATCATGTGCAGATGGAATGTACATGATGGAAGTGGACCGAGTTCTCAGACCTGGTGGCTATTGGGTGCTTTCAGGCCCTCCAATTAATTGGAAGAGTAACTTCCAGGCATGGCAGCGCACTAAGGAGGATCTTGAGCAGGAGCAAAACAAGATTGAAGAAATAGCTGCCCTTCTTTGCTGGGAAAAGATCTCTGAGAAAGGTGAAATTGCCATTTGGAGGAAGAGAATAAACGCTGATTCTTGCCCTGTCAGGCAAGACGAATCTCGTGCCAGAATTTGTGAATCAAGAAATGCAGATGATGTCTGGTATGGCTCTTTACTTATTTCCATTATTGACATGCCAAAGTATGTTTACTAATTAGATAATGCTTGAAACATTTTATGCGAAGTCAGAAAATGTTCTCCTGTATATACCTTCTTCATTTTCTTTTACTGTGCCTTTTGACAACTTTGCTAATACATGGTTCCTTATGGAATATAAAAAGCTTTTTGCATAATGAACACAGGTCCTCCTATCACTCTTCCTTTTTCATTTTCGTTCTTTTTTCTTTTGTATTTTTTCCATTTCTGAGATAGAAAAGATTCAATCTCAAGTCTCATAAGTGATACTCAGAACAATGACAAAATATTGTTTGGTTAAAATGATGTCCTTTAGTTAGGCACTTTTTTGGAGCATAGGATAAGCTTCATAGGTAGTGTGCTCTCTGTTACTCTTTTTGAACAGCTCCAGTGCTACCTGTGATCAACCTCAACCTCTCCTTGTTTTCCTATTACAACGCAACATTATATGTGCATTATTTCTGTTATCTCATTTATTTCTGGTGGGTCTTAGGTACAAGAAGATGGAGGCCTGCGTAACTCCTTATCCAGAGGTCAGCAGTTCTGAAGAGGTTGCTGGAGGTCAACTGAAGACCTTCCCTGATAGACTCAATGATGTTCCTCCCAGAATAGCTAGTGGTTCCGTACCTGGGATATCTGTTGAGGCGTATCACGAAGACAATAGATTGTGGAAGAAACATGTTAAAGCTTATAAGAAAATCAATAAGTATCTTGATACCGGAAGATACCGCAATATAATGGATATGAATGCTGGTCTTGGTAGTTTTGCTGCAGCAATTGAATCTCCTAAATTATGGGTGATGAATGTTGTCCCTACCATAGCCGAAAAATCCATGCTGGGTGTAGTGTATGAAAGAGGACTCATTGGCATATATCATGATTGGTATGCTCTCTTCTGCTTTAAGGTGGCTGATTTTCCTTATGTTCAAGATCGTTAAAATACCGACTGGCGATCATATGTTCTCTGTTTTGTGCCAGGTGTGAAGGGTTCTCCACTTACCCAAGGACTTACGACCTTATCCACGCTAATGGTGTTTTCAGCTTGTATAAGGATAAGTAAGTTATTCATCTCCAGTTTATGATTGTATGGCACTGGAATGTCAGTTTCTAATCTGTTCACATCCACAGGTGCAAAATGGAAGACATTCTGCTAGAGATGGATCGCCTTCTGAGACCAGAAGGCGCTGTATTCTTCCGCGACGAAGTTGATGTGCTGATGAAGGTTAAAAGAATAGTGAGCGGCATGAGATGGAACATTAAGATGGTGGATCACGAAGATGGCCCGCTTGTTCCGGAGAAGATACTCGTCGCTGTTAAACAGTACTGGGTTATCGGCAGTGCCGGCAATCGAACAACTGATGAATAAGAATTACAGATTGCAGTAGTACTGAACAAACAGCTCACACAACAAGCTGATCATCTCTAAGTTCTCATCAAATATCAAAAGCACTGCATGTTCTTGTCTCTCTTTTAGCCCAGCTCTATTCATGTTTGTATGATATTGTTGGGTATTTTTGCTTCTATTTATCATTTTGGCCTTGTATAATCTTTAAACTATTTAAGTGAAGAATCATTTTTCTTAATTATATTCTTAATGAATTGTTAATGATTTGTTTTAATTAATTAAGTAGTCAAGTAAAAAGGCATTCCCGCGTTAACGCCATCCTCACCGACATCAAATCCAACGGTGTGGGTTCAATCAAGAAATCAATCCAACGGTTAACAGTAGGTCTTCAATCAATTTATAAGAAACCAAACCCATTGTCACACTCTCAGTCTCTCCGCTCTCACTGCCCCCTCGTCGGCATCGCCGAAGTCCAGATCCCGATGGCGGGATCGCGCCCTCCTGTCCGTCCGATCCCGATCTCGCGGCGCGTGTTGCTCTCCGCGTTCCTCACTCTCCTTTCCCTCTTCTCCATCGTCTCCTTCCTCTCCTCCTCCTCCTCCTCCTCCTCCGATCGCTCCTCGTCGCCGCCTGCCGATCACCGCCCCCACCGCCGCTCCTTCCTCTCTCTCCCTTCCGATCCCCTCCTCTCCCGCGTCGACCTTCTCCGCCGCCATGCCTCCGGCCACCACGCCCTCGCCTCCGCTTACGCCTCCCACTCCCTCCGCCTCAAACTTGACCACTCCCGCCTCCTCCGCCAATTCACCGATCTCCAGCTCTCCCTCTCCGCCCTTCTCCCCCGCTTGGATCCTGACTCCATCCCTGATGAGGACTCGCTGCGGCCGTTGGAGAAGGAGGCCAAGGATCGCATTAAGATCGCCCGCCAGCTCGTCTCGGAATCCAAGGAATCGTTCGACACCCAGCTTAAGATCCACAAGCTCCAAGACACCGTTCTCTCCGCCCGCGATCAGCTCATCCGCGCCCATCGCCTCCGCACACTCTCCGGCTCCATCGCTGCTGCTTCCACCCCCAAGTCCCTCCATTGCCTCGCTCTCCGCCTTCTTTCCCATCCTCTCGCCCCTAAAACCCTTGCTCCCATCCCCAATCTCTCGGCTTTCTTCGATCCCGATGCCTACCACCTTGCTATCTTCTCCAACAACGTCATTGCTGTTGCTGTCGTTGTCGCCTCCGCGGCCAAGAATGCTGTCGATTCCCGCCGGCTTGTATTCCACGTTGTCACTGACCGGATGTACCTCCCGGCCATGCGCGTCTGGTTCAAGCTCCGTCCTCCCCCGGGCCACGCCCGCATCGAAATCCGCTCCCTCACCGATTTCTCCTTGGGGCGCCAGGATCTCGATCTCTTCACTCTTCGGTTCTACTTGCCGGCAATGTACCCAGAGCTGCGGCGGATTGTGCTCTTGGAGGACGATGTGGTCGTGCAGAGGGATTTGGCCGATCTCTGGAGAGTAGATTTGGAAGGCCGGGTGAACGGAGCGGTGGAGATGTGCTTCGGTGGGTTCCGGCGGTTTGATAGGTATCTGAACTTCTCTCATCCAGTGGTGGCAGAGCGCTTCAGCCCCAGGGCGTGTGCGTGGAGCTTTGGCGTCAATGTCTTTGATCTCGATGCGTGGAGGAGGGAGCACTGCACTGATCGCTTCCAAGAGTACCAAAGCCTGGTGAGGAAATTAGCCTCATTGATTCTGTACATAGTTTGATGCTTGAATTCAAATCATATAGAACATCCATTTCTTAGAATGGGTGTTGCTTCACTCCACAAGCATGCTGCTTGCATTAGTTTCACTGCTTGAAATTTTTATCCAAAACACAATTTTTATGGTTTTAAGTAAGTAGGTCATTTCATAAAGTTTTAGTGAGGCTACCTTTTGTGTTAATTCTGCTGAGATAATCCTTGCCTATAATCAGTTCTTACTTATACCGGTTATATTTTAACTATGTCATACAAAACATGGATTATGATGTATTTTTGTTGCCAAAAAAATGTCCTTAAAGGTTTAGAATGCGCCTACACACACACACATGCATATATCTATGTTTAAAATGGCTACAGAAAATGAATATTTTGATGTCATTTTAGAATTCCTTACCCATCCTACTTTTCATGTGCAAGTACTTTATTCTTCATGCTCTCGAGTCCTTCGGAGTCCTGGAGTTTAAAGTATTTCTGCAATAGAGAATCATCATTTACCTTTGGTTTTCTGATTTCTAGTGATTTACTTGCTATGTTTTTAACTTCTTTGATAACTACCTTTGACCTTTTTACTGTGTTGATGGTGAAAGAATATAGATGAACTGGTTCCATATACTGCCTTTTATATTAAGGTTTTTTTTTATAATTATCATACTACAATTCTTTGCCTCAAGCAACATGCGAAGATTGCGTCAACAGATGTTCAAGTGCTGGTCATCTGAATTTGTAAATTTTCTGACAGAATGAGGATGGTATATTGTGGAAACCTGAGGCTGTGCTACCTGCAGGACTGATGACATTCTACATGACGACAACACCACTGGACAAGTCGTGGCATGTAATGGGACTTGGGTACAATCCTAGTGTGAATTTGGAAGAGATCCATAATGCAGCAGTCATCCATTTCAATGGAAACATGAAGCCTTGGCTTGATGTTGCCATGAACCAATATAAGCAACTTTGGACCAAATATGTTGACACTGAGATGGAGTTCCTCCCCCTCTGCAACTTTGGGCTCTAAAGTTTCAGCTAGCGAAACAGAACTCATTTATATACAGCTCCATGCTTCACCCTTTCTCACATTATGTAGAGTCAAATAGTTTGTTCTTCTGGGCAAAAGTGCCTTCTCTTTGCTTTTGTTTGTTCAAAAGATGTTCTCTTCACACTTGCCTTCCAAAATTAATTTATCATTATAGATATCTTATCATACAAGCATTGTGATGCGCCTGATGGCATCAGGTTAGTTTACCAGCAAAATTTGTTCTTCTTTGAAATCTGCTAATCTTTGAGGAAGGTTTTGCCATGTGATACAGTTTCTCATGGTGTGGCTTTCTGCAGAGCCTGAAATTGGCTATTCTGGAGTCAACTCTTCATAAGGTATGTGATACTATTTACTTATGTGTTGGGTGAATTTGGTGAGTGAATGAGTCAATTTTCAATATCATGACTGTGTTATCCTTTTTCGGTATGTATCAATGGTGATTCATAGTGTCTGGACTTGTAGATTTGAATGAGTTGGCCGTTGATTGTTTGATCATCTATCTTTAACACTAGCATGATCTTTTTTTTTTTGTTAATTTGCTCTGCCACATGCGTCAATCATTTAGAAATATTCGATGTTTTTGTTTGTCAGTGGGTCAGAGTTACCTATGAAGATGATTGTTAATGCTAATAGGTAATTCTTTTGACATAATCTGCTATACCTAGCTTTGATTTATAATTAGAATGGATGCTTTTGTGAGTTGCCGGGTTACATGCAAATGTGGAAGCCGCCTCTTCCTTGTTCTTATGTACGTCTTGTTCTCCTTTAATTTATTGTTGTTGTTGTTTATGTTCCTGTGTTCTTCATCTCCTTTGGTGAGGTTTTGAATATGCTGTTGCATCATCAACCTTGCAAAGACTTGCTCCAAGATGTAATCAAAGGGTCTGTTGAATCTGTCATGGTGGAGGAGGTTAATACTGGCACTCATGCTTCTACTCAAGCTGGAGATGGTGGTGACACTAAAGTCATTTGTATCCAAGAAAGCTGATTGGTGGTACTGAAATAACAAATGCAACAAAACCTTTTCATTGCATCTTGATTCTATAAATTTTAGATGCTTTTCTATAAATATATAGCTAATAAGCTTGGATTCCCCTTTTATGGCTTTTATGCAGCAGGTTGGTAACTTGATATGTCCTGTTTGACATTTTCCATTTCTTATTCTTCACTGTAGCTTGTTTTGTTCTTGTCTTCTTGCACTATCTTCTTGATAGCAACAACAACAATAATGAGCCATTAATATCCCAACTATTTGGTATTGGTTATATGAAGTCTTTCCCTTGACATTGTTTTATTAAAGGCCAAAAATTAGATAAACCGGGCTCAGATCAGATAAACCAGAGGACAGAGCTTGCATTTAAGTTTTCTTATTCATGTTTGGGTGTGTATATATATGGTTTGTGATCGATTGTGGGAAATGTAGAAATTTTCTTCATTTGCAATTTGGGCTTTTTTGTGTTGCAGTGTCAAGAACTTGTAATTGGAGTTATAAGAGTGAGACATGGTATGTGAATTATAAATTTTGATACACCCAAAGTTTATTAATTTTTTTTTAAAAGGTGGATAAATTTTGTTTGTTAGTTGATTATTATCTCAGAGCTTTAATTGATGCTTTAATGAAAACTGTGGGATAATAGGATAATATTTGCTATTTGAAGTTCACATCATTCATACTGCCAACATTGTTTTGTGCAAACCCATGTTAATCTTTTGTCCAAAACTCCAAAATTTTATTTTATTTTGTGAAAATACTCTTTAGTTAAACTTTTAATAGACAATGCAGAATCATGAAGTTCCTTCCCTTATTCGCATGCAAGCGTACCCTTGGTTTCTCACGTATATATAGATTAAAGCTTGATCTAACTATTATTATTTTCTCTGTCAATTAAGCTTGTATTATTATTGTTACAAGATGGTTGTACAATGATTGTGTTTTGAGATCCGTATGTAGCTTGAATTGAATATTTTCTGGAGTTGTTAGTTTTCATGATCCAGAGAAAAAAAGGTGTTATTAAAACTTGTTGGAAACCAAGCATAGTTAATTCACATAAAAAAGGAAGGAGATTGAAGGTGTTTGCCATGGATGATGGAAAAATATTACATAACATGAATGAATTAGTATTGTTTCAAGCGGACGAGGAAGTCATTCAACTTTTTAGCATGAAGTAATCCGTTGATAGAATAGAATATGTGGACCCCACCCTTTATATCTAATAGTAATATTATTATATTATTTATTAACTTTATTATATTCTCTTTATTTAAAAAAAAAAAAATCCTTACCCTTATCAACAACAGTTACCAAATCTCATTTTATCCACAACCCACGATCACCTGACGTTGTAAAAAAAAAAAAAAAAAAAAAACTTAAAACCAAACTATACTTTCTCTTGCTTTGTATGCGGTGGTGCTGGCGGCGAAGTCAAGGAGATTTTCTCATTGCCAATTGTGTTGTTGCATTCTTTGTTAATGCTTTGTGTTGTTATATTGTTTCAATGAGCTTGTTGCTATAGTAGTAGTCTTTAGAAGTTAGGTTAGCTTAGCACTTCTTTCAAATTTCTTGCTTGTGTTAAAAATATTTTTAATATCATTGGAATTTACTTTCAAATATAAGGTATTTTAAGGAAACTTGTTCGTTAATATTCTCGTTTTCTAAATTTTTGAAATTTTTGAAAAAAATACTATTTATATTTTGAATTATTTATTTATTATATATTATTTTCGGAATTATTTTAAATTATTTAAAATTTCGAGTTAGTGATATTTTATTTTGAATTAGAATTATATGAAAGGTTTAAATATTTATTTAAATTCAGATTTGTTTATCTAAATATGTATTATTTAAATTTTGAATTTCATATATTTTTTAGTTAATTTTTTATTAATTATTATTAATATATTTTTAAATTATCTGTTTATGTTTGGATTCAAATAACTTGTTTATTTGTGATAAAATGGGATTACATTGTTTTGTGAACATGAAGTATTTTTACATAGAAATTAGTCCCTAATTAACTATACACTAACCCTGTCATAGGGGTTAAACACTGGCTATGTCGTCGACATATACTCTAATATAGAAACTAGAAACTATAGTTTCCCACCTCTTTTCGTCAGCCTCTGATAATTTTGGCTAAGGTCACTAAAGGTAAAAATATGACCTCTATAATTCTGGCTCGGGTCACCGAGAGTAAATATATGGATTATGTTATTTTGTTTTGACAATAGTTGTTTGGGGACCTATATGCTCTGTTTTTTACTTCTGTGTTTATTTGAAATAAATTTAATTTCTGATTTTTTATTTTGATAAATTATGATTTTGGTAAACGATCCCTATATTTGTAGTTGGTGCTTATTGGATTGTCAAGCTCATAATCTGTTATTAATTTTTTTCGGATAGGAGCAAATAGTTGGTCGAGGAGTTTACTTGGCATTGGCTAGTGAGAGCTTGTGTTCCCTTTTAATTGAGTTGTTTTTATGTTTGTGTTGGTATGTGAAATTTGTTTTAGAAAAACCACTTTGTATTTGAACTTTTTATTTTTATTTGGTATTTGAAGTTATAATTTTGAGGTTATATGTTTGCTGTGAGAACAGTTCCGAGGCCTTGCATGTTAACTGGGTTCTAGCCCATGGGTGTGTGGCCATATGTTGGTGCACTGGGTCTGACGAGCCGGGTTTTATTTTTAGCAAAATTTTTTGGTAATAAAAAAATAAAAAAAATATATATATATAAGAAAATTCAGGGGTTGTAGTTTATTGCATGTTTTGGTATTTTTTTGGTATTTTGAGTTTTATTGCATGTTTTAAGAAAAATATGAAAAGTGAGAATTTTAGGGCTTTATTAGCATAAATTGTAAAAAAATTATGAAAAGTGAAGAAACCAGGGTGTGATATGAAAAAAATGGCTTTAGAAGCGTTAAAATGCAAAAAAAAAAAAAAAAAAGGATTTTAGTGAAAGTTGAGGGTATTATTGTAAATTTGCAGTCCCACTTTCATAAACTCATACTGAGTCCGATGCAGTGATAGAGAGCTCTCTTTAAGAGTTTCCTCATTATTTCTTGAGACTCTCTTGAGTGTGTGGAATATTTTGAAGACCACAAACTCATGTTGAGACCAATGTAGTAGTAAAGAGCTCTCATTGAGAGTTTCCTCATTATCGCTTGAGACTCTTTTGAGTGAGTAGAACATTTTGAAAACTACAAACTCATGTTGAATCCAATGTAGTGGTAGAGAGCTCTCCTTGAGAGTTTTCTTATTATCTCTACTCTCTTGAATGAGTGAAAAATGCTACAAAAAATAGTGGTAGAGAGCTCTCATTGTAGAATTTTCTCATTACTTCTTGAGACTCTTGAGTTCAGTAAAAAATGCTATAAAGACCACAAGTCTCATGTTAAATCCAATGTAGTGGTAGAGAGTTCTCATTGTAGAGTTTTTTCATTACCTTTTGAAACTCTCTTGAGTTGAGTGGAAAATGCTATGAAGACCACAAGTCTCATGCTGAGTCCAATGTAATAGTAGAGGGTCTTATTGTAGAGTTTTCTCATTATCTCTCGAGACTCTCTTGACTAAGTTCAACAAAGTTAAAGAAAACATCCTCAGTGTGATCTTTGGTGAAAAGTTAAAATAAAACAAAATCAAAATAGATTCAAATTGTGTAAAGCTAGAGAGATATTAGGGAAGTAGAATTATGAGAGTTAGGGTTTTCTAATCTTTGTATTCTCAATCAAATTTATGTAATTGATCAAATTAATTTCTCTCATATTTGTTGCTTCTCATTATCACTTGTTCTTAATCGGAGGTTTTCATGCATTAGTCTGGGGTAATTAACATTAGAGGCTTGCCTTTTATCGAAGTCATGAACTTACAATCCTTTAAAGTCTAAAAAAAAAATTAAAATTTGATTTGTAATATATCATTTTTAACTGGTCAAGCCTAATTACACCTTCATTCTAGCTCGTGTTGTTTTAATATTATATTGGATGTGCAATTATTTGGTAAACAATCAAGTTAGACAATTAATGTCGGTCAAATTGGCACAATTCTTAGTGGAATTATTTGAAAACATGTATCGTGCCAAATCAATTATATGATAAAGTTAGTCTCGTCATGACCATTTCCAAGATGCAAATGTCTATTATTCTTCTTTGAAAATAAATTATATACTTGAACCCATAGTTTTGTTTATTTTTTTAATTTGTGTTGGACCATGTAAGTCAAACTCAATTTTTTTTAATTATTTTCAACTTATCATAATCAAGAATTAAGGAAAAGATTAGTGTACACTCTTTATCTAAACCTATTAATAATTACTTATCCCTAAATCTCATCTGTTGCTCTCGATTTATGTTAAACTATTCAATTTAATTTTTGAAAACTCTTTTTATGGGTTTTCAGAGTGTCAAGCAAGTAGTTATCAAGTATTTCATTATGTATTACTATCTTTTTCAAATAATCTATACATATATAGATGTATAATCTATGCTAAAAACATTTCAAAGAATAATTATAAATCTTTTTAAAAATATTATTTCACTTAAATATTTATCCCATTAATTTATGACATTAGTAATAACAAATTTAATTGCGTTTATTAATTTTGCCTATACATACATATATTTAAAAAGAACAATTATAACTCATTTTAAATATTATTACACTTAAATATTTGTTTGCATTAATTATGGCATTAGTAATAGAAAGGTTTAATTGGATTCATTAATTCTGCATTATATATTCCATTAAACCTTTAAAAACCAATTACAGTGATTGAAAAATATTTGTTTTGTGGAAAATGTATGTCTATACATAATTGTTTAATCAAGGAACAATTATGAATCCTCCTAAAAATATTATTTCACCTAAATATTTGTCACATTAATTATGTCACTAGTAATTAAAAAGGTTTAATTGCATTCATTAATTTTGTCTATACATCTATATATTTAAAATGAACAATTATAAATCTTTTTAAAAAATTATTACACTTAAATATTTGTTAGCATTAATTAGCATTAATTATGGCATTAGTAATTATACAAGTATAACTTGATTCATTAATTTTGCACTGAATATTCCATTAAACTTTTCAAAACCAATTATAGTGATCGTAAAATATTTGTTTTGTGGAAAATGTATGCATATACGGAATTATATAATCATGATTTTTTTTAAGCCAATTTGTAAGTTATATTTGAGAACCACAATATCTCAATAAACTGAATGTATTTTTTTTTTTTTAATATGATCATAATCCTAACATTAGTGTTTTTAATTTTGATGTTTTAATGAGTTGTAAAAGAGGTTGTAATATCTATTATTGTGTAGTTAATTTTTTTACACTTTCATTTTATTTTTTATTTATTTTTTGTTTTTTTAATGGTTCTTCTACTAGGTATTATTTCATTTGGATTTAAATTTGATTTATTCATTTTCCCCTAAGAATTATGTGTATGATGTGATCATTTCATTAATTAAAATACTTTATTTATATTTTAAATTATGTTTATATGCAATATTGCCTAATAACCATCAAAATTATAAAAAAAAAAAAACCGAACTCTTCACTAATTGTCAAATACAAAATCAAACTCTTGTCTTTATGAAATAATTAATGCCCGGAATTCATTTCCACAGTCAAAGAAATAACATTACTTGGGACTTTGAAAATTATTGTGCTCAACCATTACGTGACTTTTTTTTTAATAATTTTTTAATGATCATGTTGAACTTGACACCTTCTTCAATCAGTCACCATGTGATTAATTTCCAAACCGTATTGAAACGCTGATAATGACCGGTTCACATGCATAACACAAGGATGGTCTTAATCAAACTATAATTAGAAATGATTACTTCTTCAATATTTTTATATTAGACATAAGTTGTTTAGACTTGATGTCCTATCTTATGATCTAGATTACGGGGAGTTTGGATTAAATACTTTTTTTTAAATTATTTTTATGTATTTTATATATTTAAAATTTTAAGAAAAATAATATTACAGCAGTGGCACACATATAAACAAGATATATATTTTTAAAATATTTTATATGTTAGATGCATCGGCTTGTTTGTGTAATTGTTTGTGTAAATTGAGTGTTTGCTGGCCAATAATTTGAATTTATTTATAGATGTTGTGTTATATTCATCGTATTTTTTGGTATCTCAAATTTTAAATATATTTTTACAATTAGTATCTAAAATTTATTCTGGCTCTACCGCTTATATCAACAAATAGTTAAATTTATTAATGATCTCTTAATTTATTAATATTAGATTTTTAATTTGTGGAAAGTGCTAGTGAAGGCAAGTTTAAATTTTCACATGTCATAGAGATAGAAATTTTAATAGAAATGTTATGTTCCCTATGATAAATTAAATTTAAAATATTTTGAATTGGTGTTTGAGTGAGGACATAAGAAACGGAACGAAGGCAGTGATAAAAGAGAGTAAAATAAAAGGAGTATATTAATACCAGCGATAAAATAAAGTAAAAGTAAAACTATGTTGGGGTATTTCAGAGAACACATGACATTTTGACCATTCTTCAAGTCCCTTGGAAAAGAGATTTGAGAGGGTATCTGAATAAATAAATACCTGCTTTTAATAGGGGCATATGTTCTGCATGGAAATTAAACAAAAGAAAAAACCATCAATTTCTTATCCTTCCCCAACCAAGTACGCAACCAGATCCGGGACTTGACCTGTTGGACATTTGATTTTAATGTCAGACAAGCTAGCAAACCAACTTGGACTTGGACCATGAATATATATGATAGATTAATGCAAAGAAAGGAAAAATATTAGTTTGGACTCTGCATGCTTGAAAATTTCTCGCATATTACTTGTCTATAAATAGAGATGTCATCCCCTACACCACCCTTCAATACACTTCATCCCTAGCTAACTTCTTCTGAAATACACTAGTAGCTAGTGATCAATTAATATTGAGAGATATATACATACATATTTGAGCTTGATCAAAATATATAGAAGAACATGGGCATGGAGATATCAGATGAGCTGTTGAGTGCTGTGGTGCCAGTGATCGTGTACTGGGTGTTCTCATTCTTGTATGAACTACTGGCACAACACTGTGTAAACTATCGTCTACATCCAATAGGAGAAGAAGAGGAGAAGAACACTGTTCCCAGATCCAAAGTGATCAAAGGAGTGCTCACCCATCAAGCTCTACAAATCCTCACCGTTTGCATAGTTACAAAGGTGATTATTTTTACTATTGTCTTTTATTTATAAACTTCAATGACATGTTTTTTTTGTTCATAAATACCTTCCAATATAAATTTAGATGTACTCATTTGATCACTTACGCGCGTTAATGATTATGCATGCGCACATGCAGGTTTGGGAAGAGAAAGGAGAAGCACCAACGGTACAACACTCCCTGCCACGTATAGCAGTACAATTTGTGATTGGCATGGCTGTGATAGACACCGTGCAGTACTTTGGGCACCGTTACATGCACGAGAATAAGTTCCTATACAAACACACGCATTCAGCTCACCATGCACTCGTAGTACCCTACGTCTATGGAGCTCAATATGGCAGCCTTTTGGATGGACTGGTTCTGGACACAATGGGAAGTGCCCTTGCATTTCTTGTGAGTGGCATGACTATCAGAACCAGCATCTACTTCTACTCCTTCGCCATCATCAAGAATTTGGACGTGCACTCTGGCCTGTATTTCCCTTGGAATCCACTCCAGGGTTTCTTTCCTAATAACTGTGCTTTTCATGACACTCACCACCAACTCAAGGGCCAGAAGTACAACTTCTCACAGCCCTTCTTCCTCTCATGGGATTTGATACTCGGAACTTACAGGCCATTTACTGTTGAGAAGAGGAAGGAAGGGGGCTTTGAAGTCTGCCTTCTTACCAAGAATGACTAACTAGAGATGATGCTTCTCTTGTCATGCATGTGCATGCACGGGGATGTATACTGTATATGTTTTGTACCTGTATTTGTACTTGTTTTATTATTTATATTTGTATGTAGGATGAGGTGTATTTTTTTGGTTCCATAATTGAAATAAAGATCAGCTAATCTTCAAGAAATTTTAATCTTATTTGAAAATCAATATTATTTTTTAAATTAAATTAATTGATGAAAAAAAGAACGTACGCCACAAAATTGATAAATGTTAATATTTTCTTATCATTGCGTGAAATTATTTGTCAAAAGAATATATTATTAGAATTATTATCCAGCCATATCAAAGATATCTATATATCTAGCATTGATATTTCATAAAGAAAAAAAAAATATTTATCTAGCATTGATATTTCATAAAGAAAAAAAAATATATTTAATTTAGTAAGTCAATAATATATATATATATATATATGTGTGTGTGTTCTTTTCTTTTTTAATGTTTGATGAACTTTAAAGAAAAAACTTAAAAAAAAATAAAATATCACCAGTGGTCATAAAAAATTGTCCATTATAAAAAATATATATTTAAGACTTATCATCAACTTGAACCTTTAGGTCAAATAAAAAATTGATAAAAAAATTGGATTTTTACCGGCTATTGCATCCCTCTTATTTATTTATTTTTTTTAAATGTTTTTCCCATGTTACAACTAAGAAAAATAGACAAAATTTTAAAATATCTTTATGAGACCTCTTATTCTTCACTGCAAACAATTTATAAGAAAAGGGAAATTATAAATCTTTCTGAGTCCTGGAGTTTAAAGTATTTTTGCAATGGAGCATCATCGTTTATCTTTGGTTTTCTGATTTCTAATGATTCACTTGCTTAATTACTATGTTTTTACCTTCTTTGATAACTGCCTTTGACCTTTTTACTGAATTAATGGTGAAAGAATACAGTTGAACTGGTTCCATATACTACCTTTTTTATTAAGTTTTTTTTTTTAATATAATTATCATACTTTAATTCTTTGCCTCAGGCAACATCAACATGCATATATAGATTGTGTCAACAAATGTTGAAGTGCTGGTCGATCATCTTAATTTGTAAATTTTCTGACAGAATGAGGATGGTATATTGTGGAAACCTGAGGTGGTGCTACCAGCATGACTGATGAAATGAAATACACGAAGAGAATAATAGAACTCCCACAAAGCTCGCAATCTTCTTGAATAGATGAAGTTCTTCGAAGATTCCCTGATATCACCGCTTAGATCTCTCCACGAATGGATCCTTTGAAGCTTTGAACTTTCGTCTAATCTCTCCCTCTTGCTTTCTTCCTCGGACAAGATATACAATGAAAGACCCTCAAATCACCACCCAAAAGACGGCCAAATAGAGAAGAAGATTCCCCAAAAATCATAATTCTGGCTTTTATAACTCAAAAATCGGGGGTTCTTATGCCCATAAGAGGTCCTTACAGCTGTAACAATGCCCGTAAGCTTCTCAAGATTGGTGTTACAGTCGTAACATTACCAGCAATAGTGATTTGCTATAGTATCATAAATAGTACGCTACTACAATATACAACCACTCGTAATAGCACCCTAAGCTAGCTCGACTATAAGTCACTTTAAAAACTCTATTTTTTTTTTCCAAAATTAGTTTGAATTTTCTCAAACTTGTTCCTCTTAATCTATATGGCTTCATTCTAGTCTAAATATGAAATAAAAGCGAATTAAGCACTAGATTCAAACATATATTCAACACTTACATGCAAAGTGCTATAAATAATAGTAATCGAATGCATTCATTGAAGCACTAATCACTTGCCTCTTCTCCACGAATTTTGACTCTCTTCCCAATCAGTGTGATCTAAACACTCTTCATTGTACCTCGAGTTGTTAGCCGCTAACTTATTTGGGGGTACCGTTAGCTGGGAGGAGACCCAAGAGACTAGACTGGGAAAAGCTTATTGCCTTAGTTAAGGCAAAGCTGGGATTCTGGTATGCAAGTTTCTTTTTTTAGGGGGTATATATACTCATTTTAATAAACTCTGTCTTGTCGGCTATCTCTACCTACTGGATGTCCATTTTCAAACTTCCTTCCTGAGTTTTTAGGTCAATCGACCGCAAAAGAAGAAATTTCCTTTGGTGTAGACTGTATATTGATAAACTCATGTGTTTTTTAGTTAATTGGAAACAATTATGTCAGCAGAGGGAGCATAGGGGTAGGGTGTCATCAATATTAAGGAGTTCAACAATGTCATTCTAGGCAAATGGTGGTGGAAAATCTCCTAAGATAACTTTTGGTGTGGCCACCATCCTATCAAATTCAACTACTTTCATAATTCTCCCTATTGGAGGGTTTTTCCCCAGTACTTAGAGATGTTCCACAAAAGACTTTGTATCACACATGAAATTCTAAGGTGTGTATACTTAGAGATGCTCCACAAAGGACTTTGTATCACACATGAAATTCTAAGGGGTGTGTATATATATATATATATATATATTTATGTGAATATTTTTTCCTCCATAGGCTTAAAGTGGTGTGCAACCAAGATATCAACCACAACGTCATGGCCCCTTGTGACTATGATATATATTTTAAACCCATGTCATCATCTAGGTACGTCTAACAATAATCATTAAATTTGTATCTAACAAACGCTTTTCATTTGTGCGCTATATAAAAAATAACCTAATATTATCTAACACCTTCTAACAGTATCAAACCATAATAACTAACAATAATTTTATGCATTGTTGATACAAATAGTAATAGTTAAATGATGACATAACCGCAATCATCAAACAGTGCTGCGTCCTTAGAAACGTAGAAAACATATATATATATATATATATATATATATATATATATCATAATTTTTTCAAACATTTATTTAATATAGGGTAAATTAAATGATGTTACGTGCTTGTCTTTGTCTTTAGTTCTGCCAGGTTTTCATTCTCTGGATATTGGTTTGGCCCACCAATAGACTTCTCCGTATTTATGTTATTGAATTCTTTTGAAGCTTTATTCTCTTGTGGTGTTTTAATATTTAATTGGATGTGCAATTATTTGGTAAACATGCAAGTTAGACAATTGATGTTGGTCAAATTGGCATAATTCTTTTAGTGAAATTATTTGAAAACATGTATTAATAAAGTAAGTCTCGTCATGACCATTTCCAAGTTGCAGTGTCTCTTATTAGTCTTCTTTAAAAATTAATTATATACTCGAACCCATAGTTTTTTTTTAATTTGTGTTGGACCATGTGAGCCAAACTTAATTTTTTTCAATTGTTTTCAACTTGTCATAATCAAGAATTAAGGAAAAGATTAGTTTTTTTTTATGAAGTGGATTAACCACAAATATTATTGCAACAAGCGCACAAACATACAAACCTATTAATAATTACTTGCTATATATCCCTAAATCTCATCTGTTACTCTTGATTTATGTTACACTATTCAATTTAGTTTTTAAATTTTCTTTTTATGGTTTTTAGAGTGTCTAGCAAATATATATCAAGTATTTCATTCTGTATCTATCCTTTTCAAATAATTACTTTGCAAATCACCAGATAAAACCTTCTCTAATTGTCAAATACAAAATCAAACTCTTGACTTTGAAAATTATTGCATTCAACCATCACGTGACTTTTTTTTATCATTATTTTTTAAGTTTTAAATGATCATGTTGACACCTTTCGTCAATCATTTACCATGTGATTAATTTCCAAACCAAATTGAAACGCTGAGAATGACCGGTTCACATACACAACACAAGAATTGTCTTAATTAAATATTAGAAATGATTACTTCTTAAATATTTTTAAATTTGATATTAGGTGTTTAGACTTGATGTCCTATCTTATGATCTTGATTACGTGGAGTTTGGATTAAATATTTTTTTAAATTAATTTTATGTATTTTATATATTTAAAATTTTAAGAAAAATAATATTACTATAGTGGCACGAATAAATAATTAAGGCATATATTTTTGAAATGTTTTATATGTTGTTTATTTACCAGTAATTTGAATAGAATGTCCTATTATGTTCACAATATCTTTGGTATCTCAAATGCCAAATATATTTTCACAATGAGTATCTAAAATTTATTCTGGCTCTATTATTTATATTGATAAATATTTGAGTTCGTCATTAATTTTTTAGTCTCTTGATACCGAATTCTTTATATAAAGTATTTTGACTTGTGCTTGCCTGCCATAGATTATTTTTTAGGCTCTATTATTTATTCATAAAGATGGGTTCAAATCTTAGAAGGGTATCATGGATGTATTGAAACAATAATTTTAGGCTTGTGCTTGCCTGTCATAGATTTAATGTAAAATATTTTGACTTGAAGTTTGAGTGAGGGCACAAGAAACGGAACGAAGGGGGTAAAGTGATAAAAGAGAGTAAAATAGAGGTAAGCTAGCAAACCAACATGGCCTTGGACCATGAATATATATCATAGAATAATACCAAAAAAAGGAAAATATGGACTCTGGATGCTTGAAAATTTCTCACATATAACTTGTCTATAAATAGATCATGTCATCCCCTACACCTCCCTTCAATGCAATCCAAACCTAGCTAGCTTCTTCCTGAACTATACTAGTAGAAAGTGATCTATTTAGAGATATATACATATTTGAGCTTGATCAAAATATATATATAGAAGAAAATGGGCATGGAGATATCAGATGAGCTGTTGAGTGCAGTGGTGCCGGTGATTGTGTTCTGGGTGTTCTCGTTCTTCTATGAACTGCTGGCACAAAACTGTGTGAACTATCGTCTACATCCAATTGGAGAAGAAGAGGAGAAGAATACTGTTCCCAGATCCAAAGTGATCAAAGGAGTGCTCACCCATCAAGCTCTCCAAATCCTCACCGTTTGCATAGTTACAAAGGTGATTATTTTTGTTTTTGCTTTTTATTTAAACTTCTATATATGACATGTTTTTTTTTCATAAATACTTTCCTATATAAATTTAGATGTACTCATTTGATCACTTACGTTAATGATCAAGCGCACATGCAGGTTTGGGAAGAGAAAGGAGAAGCACCAACGGTACAACACTCCCTGCCACTTATAGCAGTACAGTTTGTGATTGGCATGGCTGTGATAGACACCGTGCAGTACTTTGGGCACCGTTACATGCACGAGAATAAGTTCTTATACAAACACACGCATTCAGCTCACCATGCACTCGTAGTACCCTACGTCTATGGAGCTCAATATGGCAGTCTTTTGGAAGGACTGGTTTTGGACACAATGGGAAGTTCCCTTGCATTCGTTGTGAGTGGCATGACTGTCAAAACCAGTATCTACTTCTACTCCTTAGCTATCATCAAGAATTTGGATGTGCACTCTGGCCTGTATTTCCCTTGGAATCCATTGCAGGGTTTCTTTCCTAATAACTGTGCTTTTCATGACACTCACCACCAACTCAAGGGCCAGAAGTACAACTTCTCACAGCCCTTCTTCCTCTCATGGGATTTGATACTTGGAACTTACAGGCCATTTACTGTTGAGAAGAGGAAGGAAGGAGGCTTCGAAGTCTGTCTTCTTACCAAGAATGACTAACAAGAGATGATGCCAATCTTGTCATCCATGTTCATGCATGGGGATGTATACTGTATAAATTATGTACCTGTATTTGTACTTGTCTTTTATTTATATTTGTATGTTGGTTGAGGTGTATTTTTTTGGTTCCATAATTTTGGAGGGTCAAGATATTGTCAAGGGCTAGGTGGTATTGAGTCTTGTGTCGGTCTTGAAAAGGGTTGTTTTTTATCTTTTGTTGTTCCTCTTTGTTGTGTCATTTGTACTTTACCATATCTAGTGGTTCTCGTTTTATTTTAATTTAAGTGGCTTATTCATCTTTAAAAAAAAAAAAAAAATTAATCTTATTTGAAAACCAATATTTTTTTTAATTAAATTAGTTGTTGGAGAGAAAACTCTATAAAATTGATAAATGTTAATATTTTCTTGTCATTGAGTGGAATTATTTACGAAAAGAATATTTATTATACGAATTATTATCCAGTCATTAACTATATATATATATATATATATATATATAGCATTGATATTTCATAAAGGAAAAATATATATATTTAATTTAGAAAGTCAATATTGAAAAAGAAAAGAATAGATGAACATGAGAATAAACTTTAAAAAAAATAAAATATCACCAATGGTCATAAAAACAGGTTCTTATATAGGCACATCCATGCAGCACACCATGCTCAGATAGTGCCTTACGTGTATGGAGCTTTCTATGGGCATCCCATCGAATCCCTATTATTGGACATCATTGGTGGTGCTTTGGCCTTCTTAATCTGGCATGACCACCAGAACCAGCATCTATTTCTTTTCTTTCGCCACCATCAAATCTTTGGACTTGCACTCTGGGCTATATATCCCTTGGAATCCCCTCCAAACTTTGTTCTTTAATAATTGTGCTTTTCATGACACTCACCACCAACTCAAGGGTCACAGGCATAACTTCTCTCAGCCTTTCTTTATCTCCTGGGATAAGATCCTTGGGACTTATGAAAAAAATGAAAACTTGGGAGAAGAAAAAACAAAGTTATTATTCATAATCAACATGTACAGAGATACAGTTTATATAGAGGAGAATACATAAATATACATAGGAAGATTAATTAGGAAGATATTTAAAATAGCCTAAACATAAGCATATACAGCTATAATCTTCTAACATGGGGCTGCTAAACTAAGTAGGCAATATACAAAAGAGGAAGTAAATATGTATGCAGATTAGGAAGATATTTGAGTATCTTCTTCCAATACTCCCCCTCAAGCTGGATCCAGGAGATTTATGGATCCAAGCTTGCTTAATAGCCGGTGAAATTGAGCAGAGGGCAGAACCTTTGTGAACATGTCTGCAAGTTGATCATGTGTTTGCACGTAATGGGTCTTGATAAGCTTGGATTGAATTTGTTGTCGAATGTAGTGACAATCGACTTCAATATGTTTGGTCCTTTCATGAAATACTGGATTGGCTGCAATATGCATAGCAGCTTCATTGTCACAAAAAAGAGTCATAGGAGTGGTAGATGAACAACCCAAATCATCCAGGAGACCTTTTAACCATACAAATTCACAGGCTGCTGCTACCATAGCACGATACTCGGCCTCTGCGCTAGACCGAGCTACAACATGCTGCTTTTTACTTTTCCATGAGACAAGATTACCACCAACGAACATACAATATCCAGTAGTTGAACGACGATCAAGTGTGTTTCCTGCCCAATCAGAATCTGAATATCCCATGATGTTCGTGTGCCCATTTCTTGTCATTACAATTCCATGACCTATCGTTCCTTTCAAATATCGCAAGATACGTTTCACCAAACGTAAATGATAAACAGTAGGTGCATGCATATGTTGACTAACAAGACTTACAGCAAAAGAGATGTCAGGCCTTGTGATAGTCAAATAGATAAGTTTTCCAACAAGCTTCTGATAATAATGTGGTGAGTCAAGTGATGCAGCTGCGGAAGCCAACTTCAACTTGCTATCAAGAGGAGTTGCAGCTGGTTTTGCATGTTGTAAATGAGCATCTTCAAGCAAATCCATAACATATTTACGTTGGTTAAGAAAAAGTCCTTTACTGGAAGTTGCCATCTCAATGCCAAGGAAATACTTTAAAGGACCAAGATCCTTTATAGGAAATTGATGTTGGAGACTCTTCTTTAATTGAGCAATTAAGTCAATACTACTCCCAGTGATAATAAGATCATCAACATAAATAAGCACCATTAGTTTGTCATTCTTCCTTAGACGAACATATAAGGAAGAATCGGCAGAACTTTTAAGGAAGCCAAGCCTTTCAAGAGTAGAGCTTAACTTTGCATGCCATGCTCGAGGACTTTGCTTTAAACCATAGATTGATTTATGAAGTTTACATACCATATTCGGATTACCTCCTTGAGGATGACCTGGTGGAAGCTTCATGAACACCTCTTCTTCAAGTTCACCATGTAAAAAGGCATTTTTGACATCCATTTGAGACAAGAACCATCCATTATTAACAGCCACAGATAAAAGCACTCTGATTGTAGTCATCTTGGCAACGGGAGCAAAGGTCTCCTTGTAGTCGACTCCAAATTTTTGAGTAAAGCCTTGAGCTACTAGACGGGCTTTATAGCGCTCAACAGATCCGTCTGAACGGAACTTTGTTTTAAAAACCCATCGACTGCCGACTGCATGTTTTCCCTTGGGAAGAGGCACTATACTCCATGTGTTATTCTCTTCTAATGCTGTCAATTCTTCTACCATAGCTTTCTTCCAAACAACTTGAGATTGAGCTTCTTGGAAATTTTTTGGCTCAAGATTATTGTTGATGGCTGTAAGAAAAGCTGTATGTACAGGAGACAGTCTTTGATAAGTCAAGGATTCAGACAAAGGATACTTGACGGTATGAGCAACATAATCTTGCAATTTGATGGGAGGATGACGATCCCGCGAAGGATTACGCCGGGGAGCATGCTCTTGTGCATTTGGTTCAATGTCACACACATTTTCCTGAGATATATCATCAGTAGCACATGTAATAGGAAGAGGGATATTTATTGAACCTTGAGCTGAATTGTTAGGTTCTAAATTCATATCAGTCGATTGTTCATGGCAAAAATCAACATCCGGTAAAGGAAAGAAATCCTTTACAATCTCCCCCTGATCAAGAATCTGAAAGAAAGGTCTTGTTTCAAGAAATCGAACATCTCTACTTACATAGAGTTTCTTTGAGACAGGATCATAACACTTATATCCTTTCTTAGTCTGTGAATATCCCAAGAATACACATTTGATTGCTCGTGGATCAAGTTTGTCACGATGAACTGCTGGTATATGCACAAAACAAGTGCAACCGAAAATCCTCAAATGAGATAAGTCTGCCTTTTTTCTCTGCAAACACTCAAGAGGAGATTTGAAATCCAGTATTTTACTGGGTAAACGATTGACAAGATAAGTAGCAGTGAGAACTCCATAGGACCAAAAATATTTTGGAACATGCATCTGAATCATTATTGCTCTTGTTTTCTCCAACAAATCACGATTTTTACGTTCGGCCACCCCATTTTGTTGAGGTGTATGAACACAACTAGTCTGATGTAATATGCCATTAGAGTTTAAATAATTTGTCATGTCATGAGATGTATATTCTGAGCCATTATCTGACCTAAGAACTTTAATGGGAGTTGAAAATTGAGTTGTAATCATCAAGTGAAAATCCTTGAAATAACTAAAAACTTCACTTTTTGATTTCAAGAGATATACCCAAGTAACTTTTGAGAAATCATCAATAAAGGTTACAAAATATTTGAAACCATCAATAGAAATGGAAAAAGGTCCCCATACATCTGAATGAACAAGTTCAAATGCTTGAGTAGATTTAGAAGAAGATAACAAAAAAGGAAGTCTAACAGATTTAGAGTAATAACAACTCTCACAATCATGTGTTCCTTTATTAACACCCAAATTTATTTTGGAAAGTATAGAATCTGATGGATGGGCTAAACGACGATGCCATAGAAGATGTTCATCGTCAGAAGAAGAAGTGGCCTGAAAAACTTTTGGGGCTCGGAAATCAGAAAGGAAGAAATAGAGTCCATTCAAATGAAAACCTTCACCAATCGTCTTCTTGTTGAAAAGGTCCTGAAAAATAACTTTGTAAGGAGTAAAGATAACTTGACAATTAAGAGATGAAGCAAGTTTTTTAACAGACAACAATTGAAAAGGAAATGAAGGAACATAAAGAACATCAGATTCTATAGTATTTGAGACAAGTTTAATTTTTCCTTTGCCCTTAACAGGAACTCCTTTCCCATTAGCTATAGAAACAAATGAGGAAATAGGACAGAAATCATGAATATGAGTTAATTTATTTGACATATGATCAGTAGCTCCAGAATCGACAACCCATAAATCATGCAAATTATTAATTTCTAATGCTGTAATAAAGGCCGTGAAAATACCTTGGCTATTTTCATTGTTTGCGTCAGTCAAAAAATTAGCAAATTTGCTAAGAAGTGCTGCTGGTGCAGTTGACTCATCATGTCCTTGATTGGTGGTTCTATCTTGGATTAATCCCTGACCATTCTTCTCTTGTAAGTAGCTAGCAAAATCATTAAGCAAAGTAACAGGATTAGAACGGAAGGATTCTGCAGTGTGAGTAGCCACATGAGCCTTGTGATTAGGAACTGGTTTTTGATTTCCTCCCTTCTTGTCCTTTGTAAATTTAGGCTTCAATTCTGGATGAAGACTCCAACATCGATCCATTGTATGTCCAATGGACTTGCAGTATTCACACTTCAGATCTGGACGCTTGCCTTTGTAGTTTTTTTGGTCAGTCGGTAGGTGACTGAGATAAGCACGTACTTCTGGAGCATTGGTTGTGGTACCACTTGACATAATCTTTCGACGAACTTCTTCACGCTGAATTGAGGCACAAACACTTTTTAAGGATGGCAAGTCAGAATTCATTAAGACATGGCGCCTAAAATCCTCAAAGTCAGGACCAAGACTGGCTAATAATTGAAAAACACGATCTTCTTCAGTCCTTTTCCGCAAGATAGCTGGGTCAATAGAATGAGGGCGATAAACTTCCAATTCATTCCACAACCCTTTTAACCTCCCCAGTAAATTAACAAAAGATTTTCCATCTTGACGAAGATCAGCAATATCTTGCTAGATTTGAAAAATACGGGCAGAATTGTTTTGATTTCCATACATGTCGCGGACAGCTTCCCACAAATCCAAGGAGGATTCAGAATAGCTGAATATCTCTGCAATATTACGTTCCATTGAGTTAAGGATCCATGACATAACCATCTGGTCTTTTGCCAACCAAGACTCATATCCCTGTGACTCAATAGATGGAGCTCCTTCTTTGCCATTGATAAATCCCAATCTTGATCTCCCACCAAGGGCAATAGTTACTGCTCTTGACCAAGGTAGATAGTTGAATTCATTCAACAGAATTGAAGTTAATTTTTGAGACATGTTGACATCACTTTCTGTGGTCATGCCTGAAGAAGATACAGCAACTACCTCCTTTGATGAATTAGATGAATCACTTCTTCTTTTATCATCCATGATAAAAAAAAAAAATCACCAAAAGAAAGATGGGATCACTGCTCTGGTACCATGAAGAAAATGAAAACTTGGGAGAAGAAAAAACAAAGTTATTATTCATAATCAACATGTACAGAGATACAGTTTATATAGAGGAGAATACATAAATATACATAGGAAGATTAGGAAGATATTTAAAATAGCCTAAACATAAGCATATACAGCTATAATCTTTTAACATGGGGCTGCTAAACTAAGTAGGCAATATACAAAAGAGGAAGTAAATATGTATGCAGATTAGGAAGATATTTGAGTATCTTCTTCCAATAACTTACATGCCATACTGTGTTGAGGAGAGGACAGGTGGAGGTTTTGAAATTAAGTTTCTCAAAGATTCTTAGATCGAGTTGCATGGCATGCATGCACATGCATCTACTATATATACAATTAGTGTGAATTAATTTATGTAGATGTATTTAAGTAATGATATCTTTGTTCAATCATTAGAAGAGAAATAAAATTTTTTGTTTAAATATTCTTTAACAAAATAATTCCACTAATAATACATCATGTCCCCAAACCAAACTGGTCAACCAACATGACCATGTGACAAACAACCATATCCCACGAAGTGAGCTCTTGAGCATG